>PVIU01000831.1:155158-262397 GCA_004026605.1 Ondatra zibethicus
GTGTTCCCTTTTCCCCACAACCTCTCCAGCATAAGTTGTCATCAGTGTTTTTGATTTTGGCCATTCTTACAGGTGTAAGATGGAATCTCAGAGTTGTTTTGATTTGCATTTCTCTGATGACTAAGGATGTTGAACATTTCCTTAAGTGTCTTTCAGCCATTTTAGATTCCTCTGTTGAGAGTTCTCTATTTAGGTCTGTGCTCCATTTTTTTTATTGGATTATGTGTTCTTTTGGTGTCCAATTTCTTGAGTTCTTTGTATATTTTAGAGATCAGACCTCTGTCTGATGTGGGATTAGTGAAAATCTTTTCCCATTCTGTAGGCTGGCGTTTTGTCTTGTTGACCATGTCCTTTGCTTTACAGAAGCTTTTCAGTTTCAGGAGGTCCCATTTATTAATTGTTTCTCTCAGTGTCTGTACTGCTGGGGTTCTATTTAGGAAGTGGTTCCCTGTGCCAATGCGTTCAAGTGTACTTCCCACTTTCTCTTCTATAAGGTTCAGTGTGGCTGGCTTTATGTTGAGGTTTTTGATCCATATGGATTTGAATTTTGTACATGGTGATAGATATGGGTCTATTTTCATTTTTCTACATGTTGATATCCAGTTATGCCAGCACCACTTGTTAAATATGCTTTCCTTTTTCCATCTGATATTTTTTGCTTCTTTATCAAATATCAGGTGTTTGAAGATGTGTGGACTGATATCCAGGTCTTCTATTCGGTTCCATTGGTCCTCCTGTCTGTTCTTATGCCAGTACCAGGCTGTTTTCAGTACTGTAGCTCTGTAGTAGAGTTTGAAGTCAGGGATTGTGATGCCTCCAGAAGTTCTTTTATTGCCCAGGATTGTTTTGGCTATCCTGGGTTTTTTGCTTTTCCAAATGAAG
This sequence comes from Ondatra zibethicus, assembly GCA_004026605.1. Lineage (NCBI taxonomy): Eukaryota > Metazoa > Chordata > Mammalia > Rodentia > Cricetidae > Ondatra > Ondatra zibethicus. The sequence goes on from PVIU01000831.1 coordinate 156,041, forward strand.
TTGAGTACCATGTTTTTGTTTTTGTTTTGTTTTGTTTTTTTGGTTTTTCGAGACAGGGTTGTGTTGTGGCTTTGGAGCCTGTCCTGGAACTAGCTCTTGTAGACCAGGCTGGCCTCAACCTCACAGAGATCGCCTGCCTCTGCCTCTCGAGTGCTGGGGTTAAAGGTGTGCGCTACCACCACCCAGCTTGGTGCCCACCACTTCTTAGGACAGGAACCACACCTGGGAGGAGACCCAGACTTTGCCCTCATCCTCTGGGGCCTCATCAGGCACCTGTGCACTCCTCACTCCCTAACAATGTCCACCCACCCCAAGCATGCCACGGGCCTGTCTCTCCTGCTTCCTCCTGCCCAAGGGCAGACATTTGTGGTAAATTGTCCTTGACCACAGCTCAAATCACACCTCAAGCCTTACTCAGGTGGCAGACCAATTCCTCTGCCTTTACTCCATCATGTCAAACTCCTACACATACTTGGAAGCCCAGCTGTGGGGCTCTTTCCTCTGGGAAGACTTCCATGATTGCTATCTTCTCTCTTCAATCTCTGATGGCCCCCCTCCATGTCTGTACTCACCAGGAGTTGAACCAAACAGAATCTCCTGACATGAATTACCAAATGATTCATCAAAGACAGGGCCCCCTCTTGTTCCGGGCCTCAGTTTCCTCATTTTAAAAGGGCTATCACGGTGTAAAGGAAGCCACAAGAGTGTGAAAGAGATTCAAGGAGTCAGTTTGTGTCCGGCATTGAGCACAGCCTCACAGTAGGAGCCCAACAATGTCTCCCTGTTGGGAATTGGCTTAAAGAATAAAGACTACGGGCCAGTGAGATGTCTCAGCAGGTAAAGGAGCCTTGCTACTCAGTCTAATGACCTGAATCTAATATCCAGACCCACATGATGGAAGGAGAGAAATTTAGACTGAAGAAAACAGGCGCCACGCAAATGGCCAAGTCAGCTTACCTACTGGGGTAGCATGGGAGCCTTCTAGAGCCAGGAGCACAAGCTGACTGACGGCTGCCATTAAGCCCCAGACAAGGGAAGGACGAGTCTAGGTTTTCTGGTCATTCTGGTCATTTGCCCAAAGTAGGCCGTTGTCTGCCTAATTCACACTGCACAGGGCTGGACTGGCCCTGGCTTTACACAGATGAAACCAGCGTGTTCTGGTTTTCTGAATGTGCCAAGATTGACCAGGAAATGTAATGAACTGTTTTTTGTTTTTGTTTTAATGAAATTGTCAGGATGGATTTGTTTGCTTGTTTCTGTTTTTTGAGAGAGGGTTTCCCTGTGCAACAGTCCTGGCTGTCCCGGAACTCGCTTTGTAGACCTGGCTGGCCTTGAACTCACCGATATCTACCTGCTTCTGCCTCCTGAGTGCTGGGACTAAAGGCGTGTGCCATCAGGCCTGGCCTACAGGCAACTTTTGACTCTATTTTTGGGGAGAGGGATGTCAGCAACCCTGGGTGGATCCAGAAACAGTACTACCCGTCCAGCACAGACTGATAAACGACCTGGGAACAGAGAGGGGGCTCCCTACAAGTTTATTGGGAAGGATTGAGACTCTGGGATCACATAGCTGGGCTTTGGACCTTGGATAGGGCTTGGTTTTTTTACAAGATGTTTTCTGGCAATCCCATGAACTTGGTTTACAGTAACGGCAGGGACCTTCTGACAGCCACAGCCGTACTTTTGTCTCATCCACTGTCTGCCCCTCAGCTCTTCTGTCCTTGGTTACTTCTTGCTTGGAGAGGTGGAGGGAAGCACAGGCTGCAAGGCAGGCTGGGAGTAAGCCATGTCATCCCCATGAGGGATCCAAGCCTCAGTTTTCCCACCCGTAAATTGGGAGTAAGAATCCTAGCTCGAGGACCTCCCAGAGGTAAGGCCCAGTACAGGCATCTCTCCTCCCTCCCACCTGAGAAAGGCAAGAGCAGAGTCTAGAAGTCTGAGGTCCATGCAGCCCACCCGTTCTACCCAGAAATCAGTCAGCGCATCCCCAGGTGGAGGCTCTCTCCAAACAAGGAAATGCTTTGAACTTCTTAGGGATGATGGGACAGCAATGAAGACAGTGATGTCATAGCTCTGGCCATGCCCTGACATTCCAGCAGCTGGGGCAGGCTTGGTAAGTGCTGAGTGAGTGGGTGCCCAGCCAACTGCTGCAGGGATGACGACCTTGGCCCTGTCCCCTGGTATGCCCCACCCACAGGCTTTGAATCAGGGTGACATCCTCATCCTCTCCAGCTAACAAAGCACATCCTATGGGAATGACTGCCCAGTAGGTCACATTTTCTAGAAGGTTGTAGCCAAGCCCAGAGAAGGGGAAACACTTACCTGAGGTCCAACAGTAAATGTGGGGCGGGGCCTGAACAGAAGGACACTGGACTCCCCTAATCCTGACTCTACATTCAATGCATGCTGGGTAGGATCTGGAATTTGAGCTGGAAAGCACCTGTGTCCATGTGGGCAGCGCTTAGAAAAAAACAAGGGGAAGCCCGGTAGTGGCGGCACACACCTTCAATCCCAGCACTCGGGAGGCAGAGGCAGGCAGGTCTCTGTGAGTTTTTAGGCCAGTCTGGGCAACAGAGTGAGTTCCAGGACAGGCTCCAAAGTTATGGAGAAATTCTGTCTTGAAAAAGTTTTTAAAGTTTAAAAAATTAAAAAAAGAAAAGAAAAAGGTCGACCTGGAAGGCTCAGGGTCACTCCCAGAGTAGAGAGGGTCTGGTGGTGGGGACAAGGTCTAGACTGCAGCAGGGGATCCTGGGGACGTCACTTCTTCTTCCTCCTCCTCTTCTACTTCGTTTTTTTTTTTAAAGATTTATTTATTATGTATAAGTATTCTGTCTACATGTATGCCTGCATACCCGAAGAGGACACCAAATCTCATTACAGATAGCTGTGAGCCACCATGTGGGTGTTGGGAATTGAACTCAGGACCTCTGGAAGAGCAGTCAGTGCTCTTAACCTCTGAGCCATCTCTCCAGCCCCTCTTCTACTTCTTCTTCTTCCTCTTCCTCTTCCTCTTGTTCTTCTTCTTGGTTCTTTGAAAAGTCAGGGTTTCTCTGTGTAGCCCTGGCTGTCCTGGAACTCACTCTGTAGACCAGGCTGGCCTCATACTCAGAGATCCACCTGCCTCTGCCTCCCGAGTGCTGGGATTACAGGCGTACGCACCACCACTCAGCTGGGCCTATTCTTGAGGCAGGTGCAGGCACCCATAGCTTAGGGTCGGGCAGCCTCACCCCAGAGGTATGCACAGCAGCTCTGTGGAGAGACAGACGGATGACACCCCAACTTCCTGCATTCAGGGTGCTGCCAGTCTGTAAGGTCTTGTCCAGTGGGACTCAATGTGAAGGCTCTGGGTGCTAGGCAAGGGGACTGGGCAGGATGTGGGAGTATGCTGGCTGCCCTGCCGTGTCACCAGCCCTGTCCCCTCACCTTGCCGTGTTCAGTGTCCACATTGCTTGCCATTGCCTTTTGAAGACAACCACTCTCCCCGCCCACAGTTTTAGGGAACTGCGCACGATGTACGTATATGTGTTCCATAGCGCCTCACTGTGAATAACAGCGGCCGCTAGAACAATCTATGTATACTAAGGGATGGGGCTGGCCTGGAACTCACGAAGATCTACCTGCCTCTGTCTCCCAGTGCTGTGATTAAAGACGTGTGCTACCACACATAGTTCAACTTTTTTTTTTTTTGAGACAGGGTCTCATAATCCAGGTTGGCCTTGAACTCCAATCCTCCTGCCTCCACCTCCAAAGCACTCAGCATCTCTGGTGTGTGCCCACCATAAACAGCTTTCTGTTTACTTCGTCGTTAGTTTCTTAAATGAAAGTAACTATTAAAATAGTAGTGACGCAGATACCACGTGAAGCTTGCTATTTCTAAGGTCTAGTGATGTCATACATACTCACACTGCTCTGTAAACATCACCACCATCTGTCTCTGGAACTTTCCATCACCTTAAACTGAAACTGCACCCTTAAAACACCAGCTCCTAGCCCCTCTCAGCCTCCCCAACCCACCCTTCCTCTCTCTGTCTCTGTCTCCACTCCAGCTCCCTCACACAATCTCAGACACACAATCTCCCCCTTTCTGGGGGATGGTAAGGCTGTGTTAGGATTCCCCACCCAGGCTCTTACATATGCTAAGCAAGCTCTCTACTACTGAGCTATAAAATCAGCTCCAACCTGTTCATTTCTTAAACTCTGGGTCAGGTACCTCCTCTGGGAATAAGCCCAGGTATTAAAACAAGATCTAGGCCTCATTGGCTTCCAGTCCAGACCCCAACCCTGGCTGAGGCCTCAGTTATTCACCAACTTTGTGTCCCTTGGCTCTCTGCTCACAGTTGGACATTCTTTCCGCTGCTCTGCAGTCCATAATAATGATGATGGTGATGACAATGATGATGATGGTGGTGGTGATGGTGATGATGGAGGTGGTGCTGATGATGGCTATGGTGGAGGTGGTGATGATGATGGTGGGGGTGGTGACCGCAGTGGTGGTATTGAAGCTGCTGCTGCTGGTCATGACAAGGGCAGGAGGAATCTCAGGCTCTCATTGGCACCCTCTCCGGAACTGACATCCTCCTTGGCCAGGGTGACCTCCAGAGGCCAGTATCACGTCTTTCTCACTCTTTGACAAGACTGGGCCCCAGCTGAGTTGGATGTGGGGTGGTGGGAGAGGAAGTTCCTGGTCTTTGCCTTGAAGTCACCAGATCATCTCTGCCCCTCCTCCACCCTAGACACCCTGGCTGTCCCAGCTTTTCTTTTTTTCTTCTCAACCCTGGGGGCCCTGGGATGCTCCCAGCCTCCTCCCTCTGCTGGCCCTGGGTTCCTATGACTGAAGGGCCTTCACAGGCTTGGCGTGGTCACACAGCAGAGGAAGTTGCTCACAGACAGGCTGCCCTGAAGCCCCAACTGCCCCAGCTCTGTAACCATCATATGTTTCCTGGGCCACTGGGGAGGGTGAGGGAAACTGAGGTATGGAACAGTGTGTTCTCTAGGTCACCTTTGATAAGCTCACTCTCCTCAACATCCTCTGGGCTCAGGGACCACACAAGGAAGCCATTTGTGGGGCCCCTGCACAAGGTGATACCTAAAGCTAGGCAGAGACAGGCTCAGTGTCTTTCCAATGTGGTGGTTAAGCCTCAACTATAAAGAGAAAGGGAGATGGCCACTCCCCTCAGTGGGTGGAGCTGAAGTACTCTGAGGGGTTAGTCCTTCAGGTCAGGGCTCTGTGAATACTTCCCTTGCTTTCTTTTTCTGTGCCAAATGTAAAGGTGACAGCTCAATGCAGACAGACCCAGAGACAGGGAGGGTCAAGTTCTGCCTCTGTTTCTCTCTGAACCTCAGGATCTTTCTCTGCCTATGATGGCTGCTGCGCTGTGGTTCTGGGATGGCTGGGTCGCAGGAGCTATCCCACTACATCCTAGCTTTGTCCTTCCTGACATCAAACAGAGAGCAAATGGTGCTGATGGAGGCCATAACTGAGATGTTGGACCGGAAGGAGGCCTCGGCAGCGGTGAAGGGTGGTGTGAATGAATCCAGAGCCCCCGAGCGGCCCTTCCTGTGAGCACCGGGGTCTGTAGAGAGTGGACTGACAATCAACAATGACCAGTAAAGGATGCTAAGTCCTCAGACCTTGAGGGAGACATGAAGTGACCACTGTCAGTCAGGGTCAGCCCTAGCCTGTCCTCATGTTAGGGGTAAGAACTGGCGACTCCCTGCCCCTTTCAGGACTCAGTTTTGTGTTTTCCTTGGGGCCAGACCTGAGCCTGTTGTTATGAGGCCTCCAGGAACTGGGCTTCCGCCCCCAGCTCCTCCTCTCCCTATGGACATGCCAGGCTTTTAGAGACGAACCCCACTTTGTGAACAGGGACAAATCCTCGGGGATTGACATCTAAAATACCGTTCCACACAGCTTAGTTCATTTGATTGGGGAAACTGAGGCTCTTGGCATGAGATTACTCAAAGATCTTAGTTCCAATATGTCCATTGGCCCCATTCTCTGTGCCCCTTTATGGCCCAGCCCAGGCTGGAGCAGTGAGCCTGCGCTCGGCTGCTGCCCCCGTGTGGTCACCTTGCGCAGTACAGGCAGGTCGCGATGCCATTCGGTCTTAGCCTGAGAGTGCACAAGTTCATTTTAGCAGCTGTATTCTGATGGAGAAACATCTATTGTTTCCTCTTTTTGCGGAAAGAAAAGCCGTAGCCCACGCAGGTGGCGGATAGACTTGCCCATTCTGGATGAATGAGACAGGAATGAAGTTGTCCAAGCGGTGCCAGTCTTCCTTTTACAGTTGGTATACTGGGAACTGCACCAGCCAGTGCAACAGGGAAGACAGAGGGCACCCGGGGCTCTCGCTAGGAGAACCTATCAGCAGGACCAGGAAAAGATGACTCGAAAAGGTCATTCAGGAATGTGGGACTAGCCCTGGGGAGGAGGGATGAGAGGTGCAGGTCTCTTGGGGACGGAAGTCCTCACAGCCCCAATCCCTGCCATGCTCCATTAACTGGAGACCTAGGAAAGAGCAAGTCAGGCCAGGCCACAGTGATGAGGCCTGGTGAGCTTCACCCTCCCAACCTCTGCCCTGTGGCATTGCTTTTGGGGGTGTGTGTGCTGGGCTCTCTGACAGAAGCCCAAGGAGAGGTCAGGGCAGATTCAGAGTCCTAGAGACAACTCCACTGGTCTTGGAGTCGCCTCTGGAAGTGTCACAGTTCAGATGGCAAGGGATCCTGGCAGTGGGAAGCCAGAAAATACTGAGTGTTACAGCTCCGGTGGAAGAGTGTTCTGGCATTTGGGAGCCAAGGAATAGCACAGGCCACTGTAAGTGTAGCAGCTTACAGCCCTGCTCTAGCGAAAGGTTTCCCCAATGTAACAGCTCTGCTCAGGCAGGAAACTGTGTCCCTTGTGAAGTTGTTACAACTCTGCTCTGGAGCGCTAGAGTGTAGCAACTCTGTTCTGCTATGGGAAGGCTTCCCTAGCGAAAGTGCTACTGTCCAGCTCTGTCCCATCTCTGCTCCGGGGAAAGAAGGTATTCTTCACCCAAACCTCATTCAAGAGATTTATTGGGAGGGAAGAAGAGCAGCCACCAGGGTGGAAGAAGAGCAGCCACAATCTGAACAGGCACAGGGCTTATATAGAGCTTCTTAGGGGTGGAATTTTTCAAGGGAGAAGAAGGATTGATTAGTTTAGTTGGTCAGGGGCAGAGATGGCTGATTTCAGAGCTAAACTGTGTTTCTTTTACTGACCTTTTAAAGTTTTTTTTTTGGCTCTAGTTTTGGGGCCAGGACATATTTCTTTAACTGACACTGATTCTAGGGACAAAGTGTTACTTTGGTACTGGTTTCAGAGTCAGGGCATGTTTCTTTGGTTCTGGGTTCAGGGCCAGGGTGGGTTTCTTTGGCTGATCCTTTTGCCTACAGCCTCGCCTCTTGGAGGCTCAATTCTACAATGACAGGAAATACCTCTCTCAGCCAGGGAGTGGTGGTGCATGCCTTTAATCCCAGCATTCTGGAGGCAGAGGCAGGTGGATCTGTGAGTTTGAGGTCAGCCTGGTCTACAGAATAAGTTCCAGGACAGCCAGGGCTACAAAGAAAAACCCTGTCTCAAAACAAAACAAAACAAAACAAACAAGCAAGCAAGCAGTCTTTCTTTGGAGAGATTGGGGGAGTTATATCTAAATTTGTTTATACTATATTAACTTTTTGAGCCACACTCCCAGTCCTTCAGTTGAGAGAATTAAATTTTTTTTTTTTTTTGGTTCGTTCTTTGGAGATAGGGTTTCTTTGTGTGGCAGCCTTGGCTGTCCTGGAGCTCACTCTGGAGATCTGCATTTCCCCGCCCTCTCTTCATGCATCACCACTGCCTGGCTAGACTCTTTTTTGAAGACAGGGTTTTTATTTTATTTTATTTACATTTATTTATTTATGTTTTTTTTCAGAAAGGGTCTCTCTGTATATAGCCCTGGCTGTCCTGGAGTTCACTATGTAGACCAGGCTGGCTTTGAACTCAGAGACTTGCTTGCCTCTGCCACGGGAATGCTGGGATTAAAGGTGTGTGCCCACCACTGCCCAGCTCAAGAGCTCACACCTTGAACTGCAAAAACAAGCATAGTGCAACCTGGGAATGGCAGCTGTCTTTAAACTCTCAAAGCCAGTGGGACACGCTTCCTCTGACGTGGCCACACCTCCTACATCTCCACCAAGTATCAAATGCCAAGTATCAAACAACCCCACTACCACAGAGAGAGTCCTGCTGAGCCCAGGCCTCTGGGCTGCAGGGTTCTAACCACCAGAAAGCACTGCCTGTGCAAACGCTTGGCTCCCCGCTAACCAGGACTCCCTGGCGACAGGACTGCAGCCTTCCCTTGTGCTCAGCAAAAGTGCTGGCTTTCTGCAAATCCCTGGGGACGTCTTGAATGAGTGGCCAAAGACAGAAAGGGCTAACGGGTTGGCTTCAGAGTGACATCAGGCATCACGCTAAGACTCTCAAGAAGCTGTGGATTTGAAAAACCCGAGGCTGGATTACGTGGGAGCCTGCAGAACTTCCAGAAGGACACACCTTCTGGAACCGGTACTGGTTGTTGCCTCTGGGGCCGGGGGAGGAGAATGCAGGGGAGGAAGGCTTACTTTTCTGTTTGAATGTTTATATTATATATTGTAATGTGCGTAGAGCCTAATGTGTTCTAATTATAATGAATTTCCATGTGCGTGTTTAATAAATGGATGCAGAAATAAACACTCACCTGGAGAACTCCCTAAACACGGGCTGCAGCCCCAGCAGTTCTGGGGGTGGCAGGCAGCTAGGAGGAGCTTCCCAGGTGATGCTGTCACAGGTGGCTCTGGACTACACTTGAGGAACAAAATCACCAGCTGGGTCTTCTTCCTGGCCACTCAACCAGGTTCATTTGCATGATTTTGCATATATTTGCATGACTCCCCTCGTTCCAAATAAAGCTTGTATTCTCCTTTATCCTCCCTTCTGCCACCCGAAGGAACAGTTTCCTCCTCTCTCCTCCCCACAGCCTGGCTGACCTGGACAAACTCCCCTCACCGTCTGTATCCCAGCCAAATATGTCATCTTCATCCCATATTCTCCTGGTCCCCTGAGACCCAGCAGGGATGTCACCTCTGAAGCCTCCCTATCCCCAGTGTCTTCAACCCTCCTCTGAGCTGTCCAAATGCTCCTCCCACGTTTCTGTGTTTAGGGACCAATGACACCAGAGCCCATTAGACTCATTTTGAAGATTCAATAACTGGGCTTGACGAGGTCACCTGATCCATCTCCAGAAAGGGGGCTCTCTGGCAGCACCTCTACATTCTACTTTTCTTTTTTATCCATTTATTTATTTTTGAGGGGGTATGCATGTGTCACAGTGCATGGGACGGGGGACAAAAGTCAGAAGACTCTGGGGGTTAGTTCTTTCCTTCAATCCTGTGGGTCCTGGGGACCAAACTCGGGTTCTCAGGTTTGGTAGCACATGCTTTCACTCACATTGAATTCACAGAGATCCCCCTGCCTCTGCTTCCCAAGTGCTGGGATTAAAGGCATAGACTACCATGTTTGGCTCCATTTTTTTTTATGTGTGGGGTGTGCAGTGTGTGTGTGTATTGCACGTGTGCACTCACATGTGTGCATGTGGTGCGTGCAAGCAAATGAAAGTCAACCCAGTTGTTTTTCCCTTGGTTGCTCCCCTGCTTTATTTTGATGTGCCAGGGTCTCTGTCTGAGCTTCAGGAATCTAACTGCTTCCATTCCATGCCCAATTTGGGGGTTACAGGCTCACCCAGGTTTTCATATGTGCTCTAGGATCTGAACTCAGGTCTTTTGCTTGCCTGGCAGGGACTTGACTGACTGGGCCATCTCTGTGCCCCATTTTACTCTTGGTTTGTGTGCTTGTTTTGGGGTGCTGGGGTTCAACCCGAAAGCCTTGCGCACGTGAGGCAAGCATTCTGCCACTGAGCTGCCTTCCCAGCCCCCAGCAATGTCATTGAATTTGTTTTGCTCCACTTGATTTAATTAGGCCTAAAATTGCCAAGTCATCCACACTTACATGAAAATATTCCAACCCTGAAATAGCTGGGGGGGGGGAATAGACTCCCCTCTCTCCCCGTTTCTCCCCTAGCCACACTCTCTAGGATGAAGCACTGCACAGTCTTGGGCCCCTCCACCATACCTCAGTTGAGTTTATCTACAGATGTGATGCATGCAAATATGGAAACATAGCATTTTATTAGAAGATATACATGCAAAAATACAAAACACAGACAAAACAAAACAGGGGCTAGAGAGAGACCACTCAGTGCTTAAGAGCACATGTCTCTTCCAAAGGACCGAGGTTCAGTTTCCAGCTCCTATGTCAAGTGGCTCACAACTATCTGAAAGTCCAGCCTCAGGGATCTGATGCCCCCCTCTGGCCTCTGTGGGCATGCACTCACGTGCACATTGCCCACCCCATATCCATAAACAATACAATAAAAATTTTTAAGCTAGGTGGTGGTGGCACACACCTTTTAATCCCAGCACTTGGGAGGCAGAGGCAGGGGGATCTCTGTGAGTTCAAGGTCAGCCTGGTCTACAGAGCCGGTTCTAGGACAGCCAAGACTACACAGATAAGCCTTGTCTCAAAAAAACAAAACAATGGGGCTGGAGAGATGGCTCAGAGGTTGAGAAGGCTGACTGCTGTTCTGGAGGTCCTGAGTTCAATTCCCAGCAACCACATGATGGCTCACACCCATCTATAATGAGATCTGGTGCCCAGAACACTATATACATAATAAATAAATTTAAAAACAAAACAAAACAAAAAATAACAACAAAACAAACAAGCAAACAAACAAAAATTAAAAGGAAAAGAAAGGCAATAAAGATACTCACCTGCATACTCATAGCCCCAGAAAGTCCCAGTGGGACTGCACCCCAAGCCCCTCTAAACATGTGCACCCTCCCTCTCCCTCCTCCCTCGGCTTCTCCTTACAGATGGACCACATAATATATTTCCCTAAATAATAAGTTTAAGATGAGAATTGCTAAATTATCATTCGTGCAACATGTTCAACTTTATTAGGCGAGACTGAACTAATTTCCAAGGAGGGTAAACCAGCTTATACTCCCACCCAGAATGGATGCGCGTCCCCACGGCTCTGCATCCTCACCAAACCTGGCACTCTTCAACTTCATAATTTCTGCCAAACTAGTGGGAGTAAGATCCCAACTCATCGTGGCTCTGATTTGCATTTCCCTAATTACTAATGATACTGAGTTTCTGGTTTGTTGATATCTTCTATATCCTTAGTGATTTTTTTATGAGTTTTCATCTGTCAGTCACTGAAAGGCTGTAATAAAAATCTGTAATTATGTTGGGTTTGTTCATGTCTCCTTGTTTTGCCATATACATACATTTAAAAACAGATTTTATCTTTAATTATGAGTGTGCAGTTCCCTTGAAGGCCAAAAGAGGGCGTGAGATTTCCCCGGAACTGGAGCCAAAGGCCGCTGTGAGTGGGCAACCTGAATGCTGGAAATGGCCCTCCAGCGCCACAAACAGAACCCACACTCTTAAGCCATCTCAGCAGCCCCAGGCTTTATGCATTTGGAAGAATGTAAGCGTTTAGGACTGTTACACCTTCCTGGGGTTATCTTCCTTCTTCTGTTCTAACAGTGCTTTTGCCTTGAAGTCTGGTTTGTCTGACACCATGATAATGCATAATGACAATGCTTTTGATCTTTTTCCAAACAAAGAAGGGTAACTCATTGCCGCCCCCTCTTCTTGTCTGAGTCAAATCACTTCCAAGTTGCCAGTTGGCCTTAGTAAGAGGTGACTCAATTTCTTATTTAAAAATATTTTTTATCATAGAAAATTTCAAGCATATACAAAAGTACAGAAGAGTGTCTGCCGGCCCCTGAGTGGCTCAGCAGCTGAGATCCAGCTCTCTAGCTCTCGTGCTAACTCAAGGCAAATCCCATGTCATGCAGACCAGCTCTACATATTTGAGTGTTTGCCTCAAGAAATATGTGCTTATTTATTTTAAAGACAGGCTCACACTATTAGCCCTGGTTGGCCTGGAACTCACCCTATAAACCAGGCTGGCCTTGAACTCACAGAAATCTGCCTCCTGGGCTGCTAGGATTAAAGGTGCACCACCAGGCCCAGCAGGGCCCTTCTTTCAAAAACAACCCAAACTCCATTACCATTTTAGCAGAATCCCCTAGCAGCATCAGGTGTTATCCCCCCACTTTGATTTTTTGCTTTTCTGGGGGGTTTTTGAGACAAAGTTTCTCTGTGTAACAGCTCTGGCTGTCTGGGAACTCACTCTGTAGACCAAGCTGGCCTCGAATTCACAGATTTCCTCCTGGCTCTGCCACCCCTGTGCTGGGATTAAAGGCGTGCACCATCCCCACCGCCTAGCCAGGTGTCTTCTTTTGGTCAGTGTTGTTCATTGTGGAGTGTAGAAGCCCAGAGACTGTGACTGTCGATGTCCCTCAGATGCTACTGACAGTGGTGTATCCCTTGGTGATGAAACCCCAGGTACTGCCCTTTTTGGGTAAGCAACCTGCATCAAAAAAGCAACCTGACCAAATGTGGTGGAGCACACACAGGTCCTAAGGCAGGTGGGGGACTTAGGAGGAGGAGGAAGGAGGATGGGGGATAAAAGAGGACAATAGGGAAGGTGATCAACTCTCCCCAGCTCCATAGTCCCCACTCTGCCTCTTATTTCCTTAGTGATTCATTTGTTGAAGAAGCTTTTCTGTTGCTGTTTTATATGAACATGTATTGTTTAAAAAATCATGCACACAATCATCTTTAGCAGCAGACAGGACCTGGTGGGAGATGGGGAGGGTGCTAGGAATTAAACCCAAGTTCTGTTAACTTGACAGATACTAGAGTCACCTAGAAAGAGAAAACTGTTGAGGAATTGCTTTCATCAGCTTGGTCTAAGGGTGTGTTTGTGGGGGCATTTTCGTGGGTGGCATCACCCCTAGGCAGACTGAACCTGTGCTGTATGAGAAAAGCGGCCGGGGGGGATCCTGAGTACCAGTCAGTAAGGAGCGCTCTTCCAGTCTCCGCTTCAGTCCGTGTTCAGTCCGTGTTCAATTCTGTGTTCAATCCGTGTGTTCAGTCCCCGTGTTCAGTCCGTGTGCAGTTCTGTGTTCAGTCCCTGTGTTCAGTCCCTGTGTTCAGTCCCCGTGTTCAGTCCGTGTTCAGTTCTGTGTTCAGTCCCCATGTTCAGTCACTGTGTTCGGTTCCTGCTCAGGCTTCCTTCCTTAGATGATGGCTAGGGCCCAAAGGTGAAAGATGAAATAAACCCTTTCCTCTCCAAGTTGCTCTAAGTCAGAACATTTTATTCCAGGAACAGGAAGCAAACTAGATCATCAGACATCACCAGTATCAGGCAAGCATGCTACCATTGAGACCCACCCCAGCCTCTGTGTGTGTGTGTGTGTGTGTGTGTGTGTGTGTGTGTGTGTGTGTGTGATATGTTACATTTGTTTTTAATTCTGAGTCTTCAAAATCAGTATCCTTCCACACACGGCCTTCTCAGAGAACAGCTCTGAACTGGGTTAGGGTCATGGTTACTAGATGTCGCCTCTTATCCCTGGGTCTGGGGCAGCGTGGGACCAATGGAGAGCAATATGCACTCTGCAAATGCAGGCATTCCCAAGAGGGATGTGATCACAGCTTTGCTGAAATCCAGCCTCTCTCGTGCCCAACCGGCTTCTGTAGCTCTCCTCAGAGTGGGCTCTGCAGCTCGAAATCCCCAAGACTGTTACTAGGGTGTGCTGTGGGGAGGGCCAGCCCCCAGTATTTCCCCACTCCCTTTCTACCCCTACCTGCCTCACTTCCCTGATTAGTAACCTTTTTGGTGGGTGGGCTTTCCCTGGAAGGAGAGAATGGGATCACTCTGTGGCCCTCTGAAGCAGGAAGCCTCCCTTCCTGTAGTTCAGCTGCTGTGACTGTAAGACCTGGGGCTTCAATGTGGAGGGTTGACCAGAGTGAAGGGTGAGGTCTGGCAGCTGAGGGTCTCCAGATGCCCCTGAGGTGGCTGGGCCTGTTCTCTCACCCAGCAGACTGGGGACCAGGATCTCTCAGGCAGGAGCCAGCTGCTGCAGAAAAGGTCTAGAAAAGCCTTTGCGGTTGTCTGGTAGCCTGCCAGAGTCGACCCTGCACCTCAACTGAGAGGTGAGTTTTGAAGAAGGATAAAAATAGCAGCCATTAGCTGGGGCTGAGTGCTTCTCTGACCACTCAGAGCCGTCCCAAGGTGGCAGTCCTCATGTCCTTCTCCTGCAGATGGGCAAACAGGACCTCGGCCAGCTGTGCAGAGGCTTGCCTGCAGCCACACAACCCAGAAGAGCTGCCCCCAGATTCCAGGTTCTGTGGGACCTCTGGTAAGACCTTGGCCAGAGTCTCACAGAATGGATGTTTGTGGGTCCTCTTGCCTTCTCTCATCTTTTTCCCTTGGTCCCTCCTGGATTCTCTGTCTCTCTGGGTGCCTCTGACTCTCTCCCCAGGCTAACATGGCCTTCAGCTAGATTCTTCAGGACTCTCAGTCAGACTGGTGGCTTCCCCATGCCTGCAGCTTACACCACCATTCAGAGTGTCCCTGAACACACTTGAGCTATGGGCCTGGGTCTGGAACTGATTTCAGTATTCTATCTCTGTAACGGTTATTTTGTTTTTGTTTTTCTTTGGGGGGATGGTGTTGGGGAGGAACAGGGCTTCATATAGCTCAAGACAGACTCAAAAAAAAATCTGTAGTTAAAAATAACCTTAAATTTAGCTGGATGGTGGAGGCGCATGCCTATAATCCCAGCACTCAGGAGGCAGAGGCAGGCAGATCTCTGAGTCTGAGACCAGCCTGGTCTACAGAGCGAATTCCAGGACAGCCAGGACTACACAGAGAAACCCTGTATTGGAAAGCAAAAAAACACAAACAAATAAACAAACAAAAAAAACCCTCATTAAACTCTTGATCCTCCTGCCTCCACCTCTCAAGTGCTGGGATTACAGGACTGCACCGCCATATCCAGTGTGGCTCTGGGGATTGGCTCAGGGCCTTTGTGTGCCAGGAAGCACTCTACCAACTGAGCCACATCCTCAGCCTGAAAGCTGTACTTTGGCTCTTGGTTTTCAAGGTTTTCTCCTGTAGCATATCTCTGTCAGGTCTTTGGACATCAGACAGTGTGCACAACACAGCCAATGCCCAACCTCAGGGTGACTGTCAAGATCATGCCCCCGGGACCTTCTGATGGCCCACTTCCTAGAGGGTCCACATCCTTTGAAGAGTGTCACAGACTGGCAACAGAGCCTTTAACGCAGGGACCTTTGGGGAGCATCCTAATTGCCGATCGGATCGTGTCCACAGGCTGAGATAGTGTGAGCCTGGAGCTTGGGGCTGTGACAGCATTGCTGGAGTTCATGGTTCACCTCCCGCAATCTACCTACCCTACTCACTTCTGTCACTCAATGCCCACCTCCCATTCTCCCCCAAACCTCCAGTAGACCTAGCATCCTTTGCCCCTCAGCCTGAGTCCTCTGTCAATCACCAGGGTGTGGCAAAATCACCAAGGAAGGGAGAGCTTCCTTATCCACGGCTTCTCTGCAGGGACCAGGCCATAAATAGCCTTGTTTCTTTTCCACTTCTGTGAGCTCAATTGCCCATGTCCCACCTCCTCTCACCTGTCAGAGGAACTGGAACCAGTCCATCCCTTCCACTCCTTGTCATTAACCTGTCTGTACCTCTCCACTCCTCACCCAGAGACTCCTCACAGGCTTGGCAGGTCCTGTGGTTCCTTAGCCCCAGGCTGCCCCCTCCCATTCCTGCTTTCTCCTCCAGCTTCCTTCAGGGGCCTTGAGACACAGAGATTGACAAGGGTCTGTAGGCTCCCATGGCCCACCCTACTCCAGCCCACTCAGCTGCTAGAGCCCGGCTTCCTGGATTCCACCCTACTTTCCACTTCTGTTCCTAGACATCTGCCCATTGCTCCTGTTGCCTGAAGAAAAGGTCCCACTTCCTCCATTTGACATCAGAGCTCTCTGGTCCCACTGTTCCCACGCCATGCAGCCCTTCTTCAGCTCTGCTTTCTTATGGCTCCAGCTATGGTTGAAGAAAGGCCAGGTGTCTGTCCCAGCTTGTCCCCTTCCCATACATGGGGTACCCACAGTGCTCCTGCCTTTCCTCCCATAATGCCACTGGGAAACCTGACATCCAAACCCATTCAACAGAGTTGGAAGACTGGGCCCAAGTTCTTTATGAACACCACACCCCAGTGCTGAAGGGCAGTGGGCTGGGTTCCAAGCATGGCTTTGCTTCAGTGCCAAAGCCCCTTGCCTGAGATTGCGCCTCCATCGCTTAAGGCAGGGCCTCGTGAATTATTTGTTGGGTGAATGAGCTATTTAGAATTGGGCATGGTCACGCTGGGATACGTGCTAAGGCCAGGGGTAGAATACAGGACGGCTGGTGGTGATCTCTATGCTGACCACAGGGACCCAGGCAATGCTGTGAGTTGGGAGATTCCTGCCAGGTCTGTGAGGCAATTTTATGGCACATTCAAGGGAGTAGGCAGACAGATGAGGGTAGCCCGGCCAGTGTCCAGGCCCAAGGGAGGTAGCACAGCCTCGGCTGGCTGTACTAAGTGCCAATTCTGCCCTGATGCGCTCTCTTCCCAAGGCTTCCCACCATCCTTAGAAAGAGCCAGGGACAGAATTCATGCTTGTGCAACACATCAGAACCCCAGGAGTCATGAAGCCCAACTGCTAACCTTGAAGATGAGGAAATGAAGGCCAGAGAAAGATGAGATGACCCTGGGCTCCACAGTGATTCAGGAACCCAGGGCTCGCTCTCTCCTGCCTCAGAGCCCAGACAAGCTAAGTAAAGCTTCAGGGTTCTGTTTTCCCCATTGTTGCCAGGAAACTCCAAGTTTGCTCGCAAACTAATTGTGTTGTTTATTGTTAAAGTTGATCAAAACCTTTTCCAAAGGCCACTCAGCATTTATTTAGATCGTTAATGCGCCTGACCCCACACCTGCCATGCCCAGTCACATACAGGTCTCGTTTAATCCGTACAGAATGTGAGATAGATAACATGAATGCCCTACACACACGCGCACACGCACACACGCACTCAGAGACAACTGACCTGCCCAAAGCCACATAGCTTTTAAATGACAAGGGCAAACCTGAGCCTAGGTGTCCCCAGCTCTCATGTCCATGATCTTTCCTCTCAGCGGGGGATATGGAGGTGGCAGGGGTCTTGACTTCACTTGTCCCTTGTTAACCAATCTTCCTGGTGACAACCTTCCCTTCCCAGTCCTAGAACGGTCTAGCTTGTTTTTTTGTGGATGTCAAGTCTACCGTCTTTGGGTTTTGTTTCCTTTTTGAGACAACATCTTTCTATGTAGCCTTGGCTGTCCTGGAACTTGATAGGCCAAGTTGGCCTGGAACTCACAGAGATCTACCTGCCTCTGCCAAACTCCAAAGATGGAATACTTGCCCGGTACACACCTTTAATACCAGCCCTTGAGCAGTGAAGGCAGGAGAGTCAGAAGTTCAAGATCATCTTCAGCTACACACTGAGTTTGAGGCCAGCCTGGGCTACATGAGACTTAGTCTCAAAAAAAAAAAAACAACAAAGCAAACTATACCGCCCAGAACATTTCGTTATCCAGAAAAGATAAGAGAAGCCACATACAGGAAGAAGCCTGTGTGATCTCAGAAAGGTCTGCCAGTGATGGTACAGCGCTGAACGCCATCTGGGCTCCTCTCTAGTTCTTTCTAAGCTGTTGAAGTTCTTAAGGAAGCCACCATGAGCTAAGATTACTCCTAAATGGTGGCTTTCAGGGAGAGGTGCGGGGGCGGAGCCTCTGTGAGACCACACCCTCCTCCCGTCCCTTCCCACACCCATACTCCCCTCAAGACTTCCAGGGTCCCTCTCGACGACAGAGGAGCAGGCACAAGGCCAGACAAGTCTAGCTCATCTTTCCTGGGCCAAGCAGAGAAGGGCGTGGCAGCACCTCTGAAGGTCCTGCAGCTGCCAGCCAGTTTGCATGACGGAGCACCAAGGTATCTAAGCTGCAGCCGCCCCCGGATGCAGCCACCAGGAGCGCAAGGAAGGAGAGATCAGAGGAGCTGCACACGGAGCTGGGAAGCGGGTGGGAGGGCTGCGAAAGGGGAACAGGTGGGAGAGAGAAGGTGAGTCAGCAGAGCTGAGCCGGCAGCCAGCCGAGCTTGCAGTCTGCATGGAGCCGTGCAGTCTGAGCTCTCTTGCACTCTGGGTCTGCCTGGAGGGCCCCCACTGGTACTCCCCTGCAGCTCTGTGAAGTACTGGCGTTGGGCTCTGGCCAAATTTGCTTCTCTCTCTCGTCCACAATACATGCGGCATGTGGCCTGAGAGAGGAATGGGATTGTGTGAAAGGACCTTTGCCCCAGGAGTCTGAGCAAGTGGCTCTCTGGTAATGTTTCCAGCAGGCCCTGGAATGCCCAGGGTGGTGGCCAGCTTGGCCTCTTGCCAGAGTGGACAGCTTGATACTTGTCCCACCTTCTGGAACATGAGAACTGAGCTGAGTACTGACACTTCCTGTCACCTAGGCAAGGGGCAAGCTTGAGAAGAGGGGGTCTCAGCCATGTCCTCCCAGGGCCTGCAGGGCTGAACAGTGGGGACATCCCTGAGAAGCTACCTGGGTCTGGGATGCACATGGGTGGCTAGGCAATTGAGATTTATCCCTTGCTGAGTGCCACCTCCCCATCCTCGCCTCCAGCCCTTTGAAACCGCTAAAGGTCATTGATGCACTTGAGGTAACAGGCTGGGGAGGGGGAGGATGGCAGGCAGGCTCTGTCCATCAGTGCCTTCAGAGAACTGGGCAACCTCAGAGAAGCAACCTTTGCCCTCTGAAAACCACTATATGGGAAAAACCAGTTTTCAGCTCTCTTGGCCTGCATGCCTTCATCTACCAAATGAGACCCTCAGTTCTTGACTGCCTTAAACGATCTACGAGCTATGGTTGGGAGCCTTGGATCCCCAGCTAGCCTCTCTCCAGGAAAGAGCCCTCAAATTCTCTTGTACAAATGTTAAAGCAAGCTGGGTGTGCAGTATTTACCCAAATGGTACTTGTGGTCAGTGCTGGTGAGGTGAGGTCCTTCAACCCACCTTACTTCACAGGAGGTAAGCTGGCATATTTGGCACAGAAGTTCGTGAGACCACACAGGGTGCTTTCTGCTTGTCTACAGCCTGAGGGCTGGGCACAGAGCCGGCATGTGGAACAGACCGGCTGAAAGCAGCCCCTCAGAAAAGGGCTAGGTCATTCAGCATGACAACTCTTGCCAGGCTCCTAAAGATGGAGTCTGACTTCCCCCATTGCATCAGATCGGTCTCCTGATGACCCGAATTGCCCAACAAAATGCATCAGAAATGATGCTGAAGTTGGGGCTCCCCAGCAAACACCCTAAAGGAACCTGATGGGGTTCATGGGAGGAGGAAGAGCCTGAAGCCCCAGCTCATCACCAGACCACGCAGCCAAGGCTACCTTGACTCTTTTTCAGAGTGACCGTTCCAGTACAGCTCCCTGGAGACTTCAGGAGCAATTGACTGGGAGCGCAGCTACCCGCAGACCTTGAAGACCAGATGGTTGCCTGAGTGAGGGTAACTCCACATAATACAAACTATGGAGCCCAGAGGGAGGGAATTGCCAGAGGTCCTGCAGGCTCCCTCAAGCAGTGTGTAGAGACATGAATGTGTGTACGTACATAAGCACGTGTGTAAATTCCGTGGGCGTGTCCTACTTCCCCTGAGTTACAAAGATTTGATTCAGATCTAGCTTCTGTGATGCTCACCCAGGGTCCTTCCATCGCCTATCAGGTAGCAGAGGTCCCTGTGAGGGTCAGTATCTCAGAGAGGGTACATACCCCTGAGATGGCTCAGTCACTAAAGTGTAAGCGTGAGGACCTGAGTTCAATCCCCAGCACCTATGCTAAAAGAAAGAAAATAAAAAGAGAAGAAATGAAAAGAGAAGAAAGAAAAACTAGGAGAAGACAGTTAGATCCTATGACTCTCCGGTCAGCTAGCCTACCCTAACCATGAACTCCAGACCAGAGAAGAGACCCTGCCTCAGAAAGTAAGGAGGATGGGGCTGGAGAGATGGCTCAGTGGTTAAGGGCACTTGTTGCTTTTGCAGAGGACCCAGGTTTGATTCCCAGCACCACACGGTGGCTCACAACCATCTCTAACTCCAGTCCCAGAGGATCCGATGCTCTTTTCTGGCCTCCATGTGCCTCAGGCACGCACACTGTGCACAGACACACGTGCAGAAAAAAAGTAGTCATGCCTGTGTGAAATGGAAATAAATCTTTTAAAAAGGTGGGTGCCTCCTGAGGGACAACACCTGAGGCTGTCCTTTGGCTTCCACATGGGCACACACATGTGCACCTGCGCGCACACACACACACACACACAATTATTAGAAAGGGGGCCACATAAAGATACTCACATGCTCTCTCTCTCTCTCTCTCTCTCTCTCTCTCTCTCTCTCTCTCTCTCTCTCTCTCCCCTCTCTACCAGCCTACTTCTAGCGACCATATGCTTTATTAAAAATAGTTACAAATGCCATCATCAATCTGGGGACTGGAGGGATTGCAAGGAGGGAGGGTATTCATCCTATCTCTGGGGTTCCGTCTGTACCCAAACCCAACACCATACAGAGTTGGCTTCAAGGGTCTCAAGGGACCAGCCATCTGGGTAGGGCTGGGGCTGGGCAGGGTAGGGGTGCACAGAGAGGGATGGTGGCTTCTCTGTCTCACAGGTAGAAACGGGCAGAGGTGGACTTGTGTCTCCATCTCTTCCATTTATAGATATTTACAAAAAGAGAGTCAAGAGCACAGACCACAGTCATGCAAAAGAAACACACCCCTCCCCCTCCCCAGACCCACCCTGCCCACCCCGAACCCCCATGATGCCCACCCTCCCCAGCAGTCCAGCCACCTTCCCCAAGGTCCTGAGAGCAGAAGGGTCACATCCTTGAAGGGTCAGTGGGGAAAGGGTGGAAGGTCTGGGGGCCCAGAGCCACCCGTGGGGAGGTGCCGGGGGGGCAGAGCTCAGGTCAGCAGGGCTGAGTACCTGGGTCCTTCCCAGTCCTGGGCTCTTCCCAGTCCTGGGCTCTGCAGTCAACAGGAAGGGATCTCCCAGTCTTTGAAGTCCCCACCTTCCTCCAGGTCCACGGAGCCAGGTTCAACTCTGTCCTGAGAGTGGGAGGCTTGTCCTGGCAACCCCACCCCTGGCAGAGGATCTTGCAGGAATAGAGGAGGGCAGGCCCTGGAGGTCAGATGGCAGACTCCCTGCGGTAGGAAATATTGTCCAGCGGGAGGGTGGCTTGCATGCGCTCCAGATCCAGATGGCTACCAAACTCAAGCATCCGAATGATACCTGCCTCCTCTTTGGAACCCGCCTCCAGGCCCAGGCCTGCAGCCACAGCGGCTGCAGCAGCAGCTTCCTCTTCCATCTCCTCTTCCTCCTGGCTCATGAGGGCCAGCTCGTTTTCATAGCAGAAGGCACTGGGAGGGGGCGGTGGGGCGGGCAGCACCGTAATCTTGCTCTCCTGCAGCTCGCGGGCAGAGCAGCAGGGCGTGCCAGCCACCTCATAGGTCTTGTGGAATCGTGAGTAGTCCACCTTGTAGTGACTCTTCTCCTCAAAGACCACGGGCTCGAACCGGTGACCCCACAGGATCTCACTGGCCAGGTAGGAACTGCGGGCCTGCGTGGTCATAGCCGTGGCCTCCACCATGCCCTCCAGGATAACCACGATCTCGAAATCCTCTGACTCCAGTTCCTCCTTGCCCATGCCGTACAGTGGACTGTCCTCATCGATCTCATGCACAATGATGATGGGTGACACCAAGAAGATGCGGTCGAGGCCGATGTCATAGCCCACGTTGAGGTCCCGCTGGTCCAGCGGCAGGTACTCGCCCTCCTGGGTCATGTAGGGCTTGATGAGCTGAGCTCGGACATGGGCCTCCACAATGTGGCTCTTGCGCAGGTTGCCCACACGCCACATCAGGCAGAGCTTGCCATCACGCACTGAGATGACCGCATGGTGGCTGAACAGCAGCGTCTGTGCCCTCTTCTTGGGCCGTGCCATCTTGGCCATGATAGTGCCAATCATGAAGGAGTCGATGACACAGCCCACGATGGACTGGACCACCACTGCAATGACTGCCAATGGGCATTCCTCTGTCACACACCGGAACCCATAACCGATGGTCGTCTGTGTCTCCACTGAGAACAGGAAGGCTCCCAAAAAGCCATTTACATGCATGATGCAGGGTTTGGGGGCCACTGGGGCTGCCCCACCATTGCCCCCCGGGCCTCCTGCAGCAGGCACCGAGGGGCTGGCCTCCAGGTCACCGTGGAAGAAGGCAATGCACCAGAAAAGGAGGCCAAAAAAGAGCCAGGAGACGAGGAAGGCCGCGGAAAAGATCATGAGCATGTAGCGCCAGCGTGTGTCTACACAGGTGGTGAAGATGTCCGCCATGTAACGCTGGGACTTGTTGCTCAGGTTGGCAAAGTAGACGTTGCACTGGCCGTTCTTCTTGACGAAGCGGTTGCGGCGTTTCCGCCGGGGCACGTGGGCCTGCCCGTTTCGGCTGTGTCCGTGCATGACCTGAGGCCGGCGTGGTCACCTGGGGAGATGCAGGGTCTGTGGAGAACAAGGGACAGGTGAGGCGCTGGGGAGTGAGGGGCTACTGTAAAGAGACCACCAGACTCTCAAGCCCAGAACCGTCTACACAGGACCTCAAGACTTCCTTTGGGGGCTGGAGAGATGTCTCAGTGGTTAAGAGCACTAGCTGCTCTTCCAGAGGTCCTGAGTTCAATTCCCAGCAACCACATGGTGGCTTGCAACCATCTGTAATGAGATCTGGCGCCCTCTTCTGGCGTGTGGGCATACATGGAGGCAGAATGTTGTATACATAAGAAATAAATAAATAAATCAAGCTTAAAAAAAAAAAGACTTCCTTTGACCCTCAGGGGGATTATGGCAGAAGGTCATTATTGAAACTTAGCCTAAGCCTGTGTCCCTGAGGCTGACCCTGGACTGGGTTCTGCCCAAAGAAAAGAATCCAGGTCCTAGTCCCTGCTGCTCAATGCGGCCCTTCCACCTTGCTGCTGTTCTGGAAGTTTCTATATCTGTATCTTTTTTTTTTTTTCCTTTCTGGTTTTGAAGCAGGTCTTGACCATGTTGCCTTGGCTAACCTGGAACTCATTATGTAGACCAGGCTGGCTTCGAGCTCTGAGATCTGCCTGCCTCTGCCTCCTGAGTGTGGAACCAAGAGGGTGCACCCCTATACTCTCTTCATCAATTTGTTATCATCGCTGTCATCATCGTCATTATTAGTGGGAGGTGGCACACTTGGCGTGGCGTGTATCAGAGGACAACATTCAGAAGTCAGCTCTCTTTTTTCCCGCCATGGGTTCCGCAGATCACACTTAGTTTGCCAGGTTTGCACAGCAAGTATCTTTATCTTCAAGTCACCTCGCCAACCTCTTTTCATTTTTAATGGTGCCAGCTTTGGAACCCAGGGCCTTGGGCATATCAAGCAAGCTCTCCCACCGAGCTACACTGCCACCCTGATGCTTGCCTTGACTCCATGTCCTGCATGCCCCTAGCTTTGACACCCCCCCCATTTGCCTCCCGGTTTAGCCTCTGCACCGGCCACCTATAATGCTTTTTATATTCTATTTCATTACATTTCAGTTCCTTATCTCCACTGGTTTTGCAAATCCTCAGAGCTCCCTGTGGCTAAGTTACCATGGGGGTGAGTATACCCAGACAGGCTTCTATTGACCCCCAGGTTCCTGTCCTGTCCCCAGACTTGCTGGGAGCAGGCTAGGTGCTGACAGATTATCCGGTGTGCTGGTCAAGATGGAGGTCAAGTGCAGGACAGCCTGGCACTTCTGTCCCAGTCTGGACACATGCAGCTGGCTGAAAGAGGGAGAGTGGTCTGCTGGGAAGAAAGTGGATCCAGACTCGGGAGGTGTCACCTTCCAGGATGAAGACTGAGGGTAGGTGAGGCAGTTGCCGCTCTTCTGTCCTACCCATCTCTGATCACCTGATCACTCAGTTTCCTTCTCCGAGCCTCACGTTCCTCATCTGCATCCTACCTTACAAGACCCTGGAAGACAAGCCCCCATCCTGCTGCTCCCCACTTGCTGGACACCTGTGAGAGGCAGTTGTCCCAGCAGAGGCTTGTCACTCCCACGTGGCATGTCCACCAGCTGGACTCACACAGAGGGCACACTGTCTGCTGTGCACCCCACCATAGAGGTCTGACTACAGGAGCTGCTGGTGCAGTCTCAGGCCCTGGAGGCCCACAGGGCCAGGACCCAGCCTGGGTTCCTGATAACATCTTGGCCTAGAATTATATAAGTCTGGAAGCTTCTATTTTCTGTTCTATTCTTCCTGGTCTAATTGTGCATCTGTGGCAATGTTTACACACTTCCCTGGTTCAGGACAACTTGGTTGCCTCAGCAACCGGTGCGCGCCAATGCTATAATTTAGATATCAACAGCCCTTTCCCCTGCCTCTTTCTCCAGAGTCTCCCTCTCCCTCCCCCAGGCCACCCTACCCGACCCTGCTTCTCTCCCCCACCCCACCTCAAGGGGCTCTCTCAGTCAAAGCAATTTGCAATGTGATTTGACTGGCCCTGAGTTACCTGACCTGGAACCTTAGCTTCTTGGGTATGGCCCAAAATTCAACACTGGTCCTATTCTTCAAAGCATTCAATTACTGGGGTTCTCTTGCTGTGACCCCCATGGCCTTCAACTCCTTCATCTGCACCAAAGACACAGCTGAGGAGCACAAGGCAGCCACACTCAAGACCACTGTTTTATAGGTAAGGCCAAGGAGCCCCAGACATGGAAAGGGGCCACTGAGGGTCTCTGAATGAGGCAGGGGGACTGCCCTGACCAGGTTGTTAACACCCACCCTGATATTTGGAAAGACAGGCCTTCGGCTCTTCATCCCTTCTCTCTGGAGGGGCCTGGAGGACTGAGGCCAGGAAAAAAGTGGGTACTAACCTCGCCATGATGGGCTCTGAAGCACAGCCTGCACCTCCGCAAGAGAGGCAGAGTCCCCTGCTGTTAGTCCCCTGAGCCTCGGGCAGGCAGGAGGAGTGAGGTGGGCAGATTTCCCTTGGGGAAGTGGGGAATTCATGCCAGCAACTCTTATCCCAACCCTTGAGATGGCAAGACTGACCTATATTCCAGCTCTGAGGCTCCCAGGCTTAGACTTGATAGGCTAAGCGGGGAAGCCTTTCCAGTCCTACACATGGGCCTCTGCAGTGAGCGAGGGATTCAAGGCTCCAGGCAGCCAAGCTGCACTTCTCAAGGAAGGAATGGTAGAATAAACCTCTAGTCTCAGCACTCTGGAGGTAGAGGCACACAGATCTCTAGGAGTTTGATGCCAGCCTGGATTACATATCGAGCTCCAAGCCAGCCAGAGCTATATAGTGAGACTCTGTCTCAAAAGAAAAAATACTTGGGGGCTGGAGAGATGACTCAGAGGTTAAGACACTGACTGCTCTTCTAGAGAACCTGGGTCAATTCCCAGCACCCACATGACAACTCACAACTCTAACTCCAAGATCTGACACTCTCACACAGACACACATGCAGGCAAAACACCAATGCAAATAAAATAAGAGTAAATAAATTACTAAAAGTAAAGAAAAGAAAAGAAAAGAAAAGAAAAGAAAAGAAAAAAACACGGGATGGGGACAGAAAGGCACAACCCTTTGCAGGTTCCTATCCTGTTCCTCTGACCCTGGATAACCTGATTCCTACATCTCCATCTTTCCCTCCCAATGATAACACCTCGAATCTTTATTCTATGTGGACACACTACATTGGAGGCCAGAGGACAACCCTGAATGTCATCCTCAGAAACACTGTCCACCTTCTCTGCACAGGGTCTCTTACTGGCCCCAGGGCTCAGCAAGTAGGCTGGACTGGCCAGCCAGTGAGCTCCAATAATCCTCCTGCCTCTACTTCCCCAACACTGAGGTTCCACATATATGCCACCACACTCAGCCTGCTGTGTGAGTTCTGGGGATCAGACTCAAGTCCTCATGCTTCCAAGGCAAGCACTTAATTGACTGAATTTTCCCCAGTCCCTCCAGACCACTTTTTATGTGACTTCAGGCCAGACACATCATCTCTTTCTTCTCTGCGTGCCTCATTTATACGTAAAGCTCGCTATGGATCTCACTTCCTAAGAGTGTAAAGAGAATAAACAGGATCGCACAGAGCTCACGCCTGCATAGGGTAAGGGACACATTTGAGCGAGTATCACGCGGAGACGGAAAACTCCTGCTCAGGGTTCCAAGGAGGAATCTCAGATACAGAATCCAGGACCCACCCACACTCACCCACAACACCTCATTCAGGGTGTCATCCTCTGCCCTGAGAGCAGGGGCCCCAGAATCAAATCACACAGTCTGGACTCAGCCAGGCAGGCTCAGGAAGATTCACTCCCAGCTCATCCTCAGCATCTCCACTGGCAAAAGGAGCATAATGACACATTCCTACATGTAGGGCGGCCGTGATGTCACCAAAATGCACACCACACAGTGCAAGCCACGCTGCCTTCCTCTAGACTCTGGAATCCCTCTGCGCACTGCCCCTCCCCCTGGCCAGCACTATCGTGTTGCAGGATCTGCGCTGAGCATTTAGCAGGCATTCACTCTTGAGCAGGAGCCATTCTGAGTGCTTGTCACTGATCGATTCCTCTCAGCCTCGTGGTGACCTCAGTGAAGGTACCGTCATTATTCCTGTTTTAGAAATACAAGAACGAAGGCACAGAGGATTTGCAACCAGCCTGAAGTCCGAGGCCAACCTGTGCTACCTAGTGACATACAGTCTGGCTTGGACTCAAGCAACTCTTGAGGGTCACGCCCACCTGAGATTTGGCTCCTGATAGAAGGCTTTAGGCTGGCCTCCAGGTATGGTGTAGGGTAGGATGGGGAAGCAAGAGGTGACAACGGTGGCCTGGAACTGGAGAGAAGGAAGGGGACTGGGAACACTCTGGACAAAGCCCATAGGGTTTGGTAGTGGGTACCCAGATAACAGAGTAGGTGACCTTTGGCCCTGAGAGGGAGCTGACTCTAATGGCCATTGGCTGCTGGGCTCCAGAACTCCTGGATGACCGTGTAGAGCATGTGGCCAGGTGTGAATGGACAGTGGAGAGAGAGGGTCTCAGACCTTCCCACAGCCTCACAGCTGAGAGCTCAGGCCAGTTAACCCCCTGACCCACTCAGCCCGCTGAGCTAGCTCATTTTCCCGAGGCTGAAAAAAGAAGATCAGTGTGAGCTAGAAGAGCCCACATCTACCTTGTCCCTGTCATCCGCCTGGGTAGGTTTGAAGGCCCCCGTCTATTATCCACCTACACCACCACTGCCTTGCCCCTGGATCTCAGCAAACAAGACCCCATTGCTGGGGTGGGGATGGGGAGGCACAGGGGTCCCTAGAGCTTCGAGGAGTGGATGTTCTTGTCCCTTCAGTGCACAGGCTGCCCCAGCAGGGACCACTTACAGAAGAGGGACGAGCCTAGCACATGACTGCAATCTCAGCATGCGGGAGGTAAACACAGGAGGCTCAAGAATTCAATGTCATCTTGGGGTCTACAGTGAATTCCAGGCCAGCCTGGGCTACACGAAACTCTGTCTCAAAAAAAGTAACAGTAAAAGTTGGTAGTGATGGCATACGCCTTTAATCCCAACACTTGGGAGGGAGAGACAGATCTCTAGGAGTTCAAGGCCAGCCTGGTCTATATAGAACATTCCAGGCCAGCCAGGGCTACACCGTGAGAACCTGCCTGAGAGAGAGTACAAAAGGAGGGGTGGGGGGTGCCCCACTCTGCCTCCTCCCTCACACTCTGGGTGGCTCTGCCCAGCCAAGGACACCAGGGCACTGATGACTGAGCCATCTCACAGCTGGAGACCATCACACAGTCACACAAGTCGCACACAGGCAGGGAGTGAGGCAGTCAGCCTTCCTTGCTGAAGCACAGCTTGGAAGGATCCCAGCTGCCCATCCGCGAGCGAGCTAGCAGCACCACGCAGCCATGGAAGCCAAGGAGGCAGCACTTTCCGGAGCCTTGTGGGTCTGCGAGATGCGTTTTCAAGTGGAAAGAGGCAGCAGTGGTGAGCGGCGGCGAGTAGAGCCGCTACCTCGTGTGAAAAGGGAGAGGAGTTTATAGCTACACACATTTGCTTCTCTCTGCTCGCTCGCTCCGTCTGGATGGAGACCCAGGAAGCTGGTGACACTGACTGCTTCTCGGGAGGGGAAGCAGGTGGCGGGGGATG
Source organism: Ondatra zibethicus (assembly GCA_004026605.1). Lineage (NCBI taxonomy): Eukaryota > Metazoa > Chordata > Mammalia > Rodentia > Cricetidae > Ondatra > Ondatra zibethicus. The sequence goes on from PVIU01000831.1 coordinate 184,374, forward strand.
GAGGAGGGTTAGAGAATACTCCCTGCCTTCTGATTTGTCTTTTAATTTTAGAACCATATGGGTGGACCACCTATGGAAAATACCCGTGCGTTTTAAAATTAGCATCGGACATATGTGTGCTCGTCGGAGGGGTCACGGCATCCGTAAGGTCCTCAACAAATAGTAAGATCCCAGACGGTCCAAGAACACATTCCCCAGGGGCTGTGAGGCCTTGGGCGACATGCCTTAACTTCTCTGAGCTACATTTTCAAAGTGGGGGAAGAAAAAACCCCCACTCTCCAGGCTGCAAAGGTGACCAGTGGAGCATGAGGGGTATAAACTATGAGGTGCAGAGGGCCAGCCAACCTAGGTTGTGAGATGCAGCTGTCCTGTGGTACTCATGTATGCCTGTGCACGCATGTGTGTTCTCCTAAGTCCCGCTACTGCATGCGGCCCATGGAGGCCAGAGGTTGACATCAGCTCTCTCTTCAACTGCTCTCTGCCTTATTTTTTGACAGAGTCCCTCACTGAACCTGGGGCTCGATGTTTTGACTGGACTGGCTGGCCAGCAGGTCCCAAGATCTGCCTGTTTCTACACCCCACCCCCAGTGCGGGGGTTACAAGCACACTGCCACACTCTGCATTTTACATAGGGTCTAGGGATCTGAACCCAGGTCTTCATGCTTGCACAGCAAGCACTTTACCTACCAAACCATCTCCCACACCCATAAAACCTCTTCTTACAGGACATGACATGTGCCTCCCCTTCTCCCTTCCACCGCCTGGGGCCCTGAAAGAGTCCCCTGATCAGCCCCCATCTTGCTCCTGACTCCTTCAGGCCTGAGGGCCCCTCTCAGGTTGCCTGGCTCCTCCTACTTCTATAAGCCACACACCCTGGGAGCATGGGCTCAGCCACCCATCAGCACCAGCAGCCATCAACCTCCCTCCGTCTTTGACCTCCCTCCTCAGCTCCTCTGCAGTCCACACCCCCGCCCCGCACCCTGTGATCTCATCTAGTCCTGAGCCTTAAATACCAGCAGCCCCATCTCCTTCAGAGCAGACTCACTCTGAGTGTCTGCTAGATGGCTAAGAGGTACCCATTGCCTCCCCGCTTCTCCTCCATCTGTGAGCCCTCCCAGGGCGGTTCAGGCCTAAGCCCTGTACCTCCTTCACCCCAAGAATGTAAGGGCAGGGAGAAAACATGTTCGGTGAACACTATGGCCAGCCACCAGCCAGGCTCTGGCTCTCATTCCGAGCTATGGTGGTCCTATTATCTCACAGGGAGCTGAGGAGCAGGCCCACAGGCCTAGATGTTGGGATGCTCTGTTCTGTGTTCTGCCTAGCCACAGCCTCAAGCCCAACCCACAGCCTCCTCCTGGCCTTCCCAGTCAAGGATTCCTATTACCCCCCCAGCTATAGTTTTGGGGCTCCTCACATTCCCCAGGCTGAACTCCGAGCCCAAAAATGGTTCTACTCTCACACAGACCTTGCCCCCTCAATTCCCTGCCCCAACCCTTGCCACACTGCCACACGGCCTTTCTCCCCATCCCTCCAATGTATCAAGTTGCCCTGCCTGGGAGCCTTTGCACTGGCTGTCTCTGCCCTTTTCATTGAAATTCTGTGGCTCTTTAGCTCCAAGTCCCCTCCCACTGGAGTTTTGATTTAGAGGCTCTAGGCTCAAACATGTCCTGTACTTTCTTGATATGTCCTCCTCTTCCTCACAGCCCTTCTGGACCTTATGTCATTGGTCCATCCGTGCTGGGCATCCTTGAGTCCTGGAGCCTGGCATGCAGTAAACACTTCACACACAACTGACAAGGGACAAGGACATGAGATCTGTGCAGCTTGTCATAATTCCCGTGAAGGGCCTGAGCAGGGCGATGTCACAGAATGTGACAAGCTATTTTTGATGCTGTAATGAGGGAGCAGAGGTGGCCCCAAGTACAGACCAGGAGGGACCTTCTGTGCCATTGCACCATAGGACATGGCACAGTAGCTGTGAGCAGAGGAGACAGGGGACAGGACAGTTCAAGTCTCGGGCCTCTGTTCCACCTCCACAGAGCTGGTCCTGGAAGTCGTGGGGAGAAGAGGGGTAATAGATATTCTGGGCAAAGCTCGAGGAACCATGGCTTGGAAGGTGGGGCAGGGCTTAGGGGAGAGGGCATAGCAGATAGAGGCTCAGAGGGTGAGGAACTGTGGTCACATCCCAACATGGTTTGGCAACAGCCAAGGGGACTGTGGCTGAAAGAACATCTGTCCGCTGAGTGTTGAGTGCTTACTCATCGAATCTGACCATCTCCCACCAGCTCCAGCCAGCCCATTCATTCATTCACCACCTAACAGTACCCTGAGCTGGCTCAGCATCTGCTTTCCTGCCTGTGTGTCTGTGGCTGTGCTCTGGAGGCTACACTTGAGTACCCACTATGTGCTGTGGGCTTGAGTACCCACTATGTGCTGTGGGGGAAGCAGTGAGTTCTGAGCTGGCCATGGTGGCACACAGGTCTTTAGTTCCAGCACTCAGGAGGCAGAGGCAGGCAGATCTATGGCATTTTGGAACAGCCTGGGCTACAGAGTGAAACAATGTTTCAAGATGAAAAAGACATGCGCTCTGAGCAGGCCTACTTAGCTCAGATCTTGGGAAGTGTCTTATCTGAGGACAAGAGCCAAATAATCTACACAGTCAGGGGCTAAAGAAAGGGTCCCTGGGCCAGGTGTGATGGCGCACACCTTTAATCCCAGCACTCAGGAGGCAGGTGGATCTTTGTGAGTTTGAGGCCAGCCTGGTCTACAGAGCAAGTTCCAGGACAGGTAAGGCTACACAGAGAGACCCTGTCTTGAAAGACCTAAAAAAGAAAAAAAGAAAGGGTCCCCAGAAAAATGTACAAGTTCTAGAATGCAGAGGAAGCTGGGCAAGACAGAGCTTGGAATACGGCCCAGGCAGGACTAAGGGCCCTGGGGACAGTTGGCTGCAGGGGACTGGAGGCCCAGGCTGGATGGATGGCCATGCATAGGAGAGGAGGATGCGCCAAAGCAGAGTAGTAACCTCCTAGAAGCTTTGGTACTTGGGTTCCCAGGAGCAGAGGGGCCTGGGAGAAAAGGAAGCCATGAATCTATAGGAGCTTTGGGATCTTTACCCAGGGTATTGGCTTTTCAGCTCCAAACAAGAACCAGAGTAAAGCAACGTTTTGGGTATAATGTATTATTAAGCACACAAGTGTGTGCTTACACACGTGCACACACGCGTGCATACACACCAGTGGCCATCCTAAAATACTATTTACCCTCACACATGCCTTGTGTTTTAGTGTTCTATAAGCCAGGCCCTGCCTGTCACTTGGTTATTGATCTCATTATGTAGCCCAGGCTGACCCAGAACTCATCACATAGCCCATGCTGGCCTTAAACCTGTAGCAATCCTGCCTCACCCCATCCAAAGGGTTGGAATTACAAGCTTGAGCCACCACACCCAGATCTTCCTTTCTGTGATGTCAAAAGCTCTGTTCTGAAAGGTGATGAGGGCTGAGAGCCAGCACCTCTCAAAGCGAAGTCTAGTGATCTGGACCTGTTGTCGCAGCTGCTGGAGAGGCTGAGGCAGACATAGTACAAATTCAAGGTGACCCCAATACAGACTAGTCCAGACAACTTAGTGATAACCTGTCTACAACACAGGAAGTGAAAGAATAAAAGGAGAGAGTGGGGAGGAGGGCTAGGATGCAGACAGCTTGCCTGAGGCGTAGGGTTCATTCCCTAGAGTACCCAAACAAGCCAACAGGAACACTACAGGAGATGCCCTGGGCTCTGGAGGCAAAGGCACAGGGACCTCGACCCGACCACTGTGTGGATACTTGAGGCAATGGGCTGTCTGGGATCCCCAAACTCCAGTCCCCACGAGATGTTCATTTGGGTTCTGAATCCCTTCCACTGCCCTGTGCCAAGATTCTGCTGTCCCTCCCTCAGCAGGTGCCAGTCAGCGGTTGCTCACAAACCTAGGACAAGCAGCCCACTTGGCTGCAAGAAGCGAGGCTCAGTTTGTTAAAAAGTTCATCTGAGGACTCGGGGCAGCTCTGAAATGGGACCCTGGCCTCTCTGCCCAGGCTGTACCCTCTACCCTCCTGTTCAGTCACTGTCTGGTGTCTGGGGGGGAGGGCCTGGTGCCCAGCTAGGACTTCTCCAAGGTCAGGTGGCCCTGGAATCTGCAGCTGCATGGCTTGGCGCCCTCTCAATGTCTTACCCTCCCCCCACCAGCAGGTCTGCGGACAAGAAAAGAGAGCTGGGGTGCAAGGGCAGGGTTCAGCAAGCATTGGGGGGACAGGCACTAACTGACTTGATACAAAGTATCTGAAAGAATGGCTTCTGTCTGTGCCCCACTCCCCCCATCCTCTCTGTTTCCGGACCAATGGCATCAGCCCCACAGGACACCTGGTCCCTCCTCTCTGTCCCCTCCCATCCCTGCTCCAGAAACAGAGGAGGCCACAGGGGAAAAGCTAAGCACACCTCACCGACCCATGTCCTCACTGGTGGTCCTGGCTTCCCCAAACTCAGAGGGCCTCCCAGAGTGAGAGTGGCCTGGTGAAGGTCACAAAGGGTTGTGAGTGGCTGAGCCTTCCTCCTACCGTTGTGACACAGTCTGCTTCTTCCCTTATCTCACATGTACTTGCCCAGGAGAGGAATATGGGGGAAGAGATACAGGTACCTGATGAAGAGGGGAGGGTGTCAGGGACCCTGGGGGCCCTCAGGAGCAGGAGGAGGACCAGCCAGCCACACCTCTGCCACCTTCACTAGGCAAGTGCTTGTTTGATGCCAAGTAATGCTGCATGGTCTCTGGGCCATTTGTCCCAGGTGAGTTGCTATAGGGAGGGAAGGCATAGGAGACAGGCCTAAAATTGAAGTGAATCCTCCTCAGCCCAGTCCCCAGTCTCTGTCAGCCTTTGTCAATCTCCATACCTCTGCCCAGCTAGAGGCCCCACAGGCCCCCAGCCATCTCCAGTCCATGCTCTCAGTGGTAGGTCACCATGATGACACCACCTCTCACAGCAGGGCTCTTAGTGGGCAGGAAAATACAGAAGTTCACCTTTCCTGGTGGCTCGCAAGGGCCTGATGGTGTCTCCCAGGGGCACCTTACCTCACTCATTCTTTCTGCTGAGGCCATGTGCTGGCTAAGGACTGGCCAGACAGCCACAGGGAATAACCTGGTGGGGAAGGGTAAAGAGGGGAAGACATGGGGTGGGGGACAGTGCCAGGTTGGAGGCAGGAGAGCAAAAAAAGGAGGGGTTGGGGCTTCCGGGGACTGGCACGTACGCAGGTCCTAAGGACATACCTGTGTGGCCTGGGACAAATTCTTATTACCATGCTTCAGTTTTCTCACCTGGAAACAGGGTGCTGTGCTCACGGGACAGTGGGGAGCACTGACTGAGACAGCAGAGAAAGTCCAGCACCTTCTGCTCACTCCCTCAAGACAGTCTATAAGGGCTGGAGAAGTAGCTCAGTTGGTAGAGTGTCTGTCTAGCAGGCACGAAGCAGCCCCCAACACTGTATAAGCCAGGCGCGGTGGCTCACACCTGTGATCTTAGCACTCAGGAAGTAGAGACAGGAGGATCAGAAGTTTGAGGTCTTTCTGTTGCATACAATCTCTCTGTCACCAAACACCAGAACCGTCATTCCAGGCAGGGCTCTTGCGTGCACCTGCTACACGCAGGTGGGAGGCGGCTGTGAGAAAACTGTGGCAAGATACCCACAGTGGTAGTAGCCTAGCCCCAGAGCCCCCCATTTCCCTGGCTTGCGTATCCTGAAACAGAACCCCATGACCTCAGAATCAGCCAAAACTCACATGCCCAGTCCCACAGGTTTCCAGCAGCCATGCTCCCTAATGGAGCCTCAATTTCCCCTTCTGTGAAGGAGAAGTAACCATGCCCTATGTGTGACAGGTTCACCCAGGAACCAGAGGACAGTCTGTAGGGACAGTTCTTGCATAGGCCTTTGGAAGCAGGAGGTCAGGATCCAGAGCCAGCCGGAGCATGAGCCCCCTGCCCCCATGCCTCACCCCACCCACCACCCATGAGCAGCGGAGAACGCGCCTGCAGGAGCGCGCGCGCGCGTGTGTGACTCAGGCTCTATTCATAGCTGAGCTCCGCCAGCTGCAGTGTCACAGGCAGAGGGGCCTCGGCCCATGTTATTATTACAATTACCATGTGAATTAAAAGTTTGAGCAGCGATCAGCCCACGTCGCCAGGGAAGAGGGAGCAGGAGAAAAATAAAGATGAAAAGGAGAAGAAGGGCTGAGCCTGGAGAGCCCCCCACCCCCCCAGCCCAAGGAAGACTGAGTCCCCTGAGGAGGCTTAAAGGTTATACCAGCCTCCAGGGTTCCTGCCTGGCCCTTCCAGGGCCCAGGGTTCTCGTGAGGAGGGAGGAGCATTTAAAGACGACACAGCCCAGTGGCAGTTACTTGGGGAGAGGGGATGGCAATGAGATTTTTCTTTCCAGAAGTTTGCCACTTGACTGGGCAGACTAAGCTTAGAGAGAGCAATTGAGTGACAGAAGGTCACACAGAGAGAGGTACTGTCAGGTTACCGGCTTCTAGACTGTCTCATGAGGTGTCTCACTCCGCATCCCTAAACCTTATCAGGCCATGATGCTCATGTCTGCCGGTGGTCTAGGGTCAAGGCACAGGGCTACAGATAGGACCTGCCATGCCTGCTCTCTCTGCTCCGTGGAATGACAGAACCTGACCCTTCTTCCAGAAGTCTTAACCCTATGCCATCAACAGCTCTGGATTCTGAATCCATATCCACCTGTCATGTCACCATCCACCCAAGGTCCCTTCCGCTCATCCACTGATGCAGAGGACAGAGTCCCAGGCTAGAGAACAGGCTGCCCAGCTGAATGCTGAACTCTGGTCACCTCAGGCCAGCTCAGTCTTCCCGTCTATAAGTTGAGTTCTCCCCAGTGGGTTCATAACTGCGCCTGTCTCTATAATGGAGCCCCTAGAGGATCCCTGAGGGGGTGTTGGGCTGTGGGGGCGACTAGACCATCTCCTGCCAAACCCCAGCCCAGGGAAGGAATATTTTCCACTCTTTCTGGGGAAGCCCCAGAGACGGCCCCCAGGAACCAGATCCGTTTAAGCTCAAACCCAGTCCCACCATACTTCCTGGCTGTGTGACCTTGGGCAGGTAGCACAGCCTCTGAACTGCAGCTTCTCCATCTGGAATACAGGGACAGGACTTCATCAGGGGAGGGCTGCTGAGAGGAGTAAGTAGGAATTCACTGCAGCCCCTCAGGCAGCACACCCCCCAGCTAGGCAGCAGAGTGGGATGCACGGCCTCCTGGCACAGTCACCCAGGAGGTAAAAGTCACCAGGTAGAAAGGCACTGCCTGATTAGGAGCAGGGAGCTCACTTGCTCACCAAATCTTGGGTATACCCATCTTTTTCAGCCTCCCAGGAATAACAGGCCATTTGGCTGACTCAGGACAACTAACCGGGCCAGCTCAGTCCTTGCCACTAAGCATGTCTTCCCATCTATAAAAATGAGTTCTTCCCCAGAGGATCCCTGAGGGGGTGTCATGTTGTTGGGGGTGACTAGATCATCTCCTGCCTAAAACTCAGCCAGGGAGAGGAATATTCTAGAATGGAATATTCTAGAATGGACCATAACCTTTTAGCTTAACCCTAAATCCATCTTGTCCCTCACAGGGACAGCCTAAGATTAGTTCTAAAGGAATCCCTCACATAGAACAAGTAAAGGATCAGAGCAAAGTCCTTGATGGTGGAGACAGGCAGGAAGGCAGGAAAGGAAGAGGAGGGGCCAGAGCCAGAGCTAGGCCTTTGGGGCTCCAGATCTGCCTGGCTCTTGTCTGCCTGCTTCCATGAGGGGTCATCACTGTGGCCCCAAGACCTGTTTTCACTTTTGCAAAGTAACAGCATCAGACCAATGATACAAGCACCAAGCCTCTGCGTGCATGAAACCGTCCTCCCACGCCACCTGTCCTCATGGTGGTGAGGCTGGCGTCTCCCCCACCTCTGGCCATCATGTGGAAGGCCATAGGGCTGCCACATATCTGTGGCTTTGGAGCCAGAGCCCTGCTCTCTCTCCTGAACTACAACTCGTGCCCAGAGCCCAGGTGGTCACCTTAAACATTCCACCATTCCCATTTCACAGGTGAGGAGACGGAGGCACAAGGAGGGAAGCTGATGTTCAAGGTCACAGGATCCCTCCTGGGGTCCTGGAATATCAAAGTGACAGAGGGCACCTCCTCTGGGCTGGGGGTGGGGTGGGGTGGGGGGGCGGATTGCCAATACTACAAATGGCCAACACTCACTATACAGATGTGGATTCTATACAGGGGACTCTGTCCAAGGTCACATGGCCAGACAATGACACGTGGGGTCCTGAGAACTGTCAGGCCTCACCTAGCCAGGGCGAAAACAGCAGGACATGACTTCTTGCCCCAGTCATGGGATCACCCCAGGATTGGAGTCCTTGTCCCACCTCAAGGTTCTGCATGGCCTCCCCTATATCCCCCCTACATCTAAGATTAGGGTAAGAAGAGCAAACAAGAAACAGGCAAGAAAGTTGAAGTCTGACTGCTGCCCTTCCACTCCCAGCCTGGCCCGGTCCTTGGTCCTTCCCCTCCCTCCCCCAGTGCAGGGGGATCAGGCGCTGATGTAATGCACTCGGCTTTCGTCCCCGTGCCAATCTCAGAAGAGAGACGACAGATTGCGTGAGCCAAATTTGGCATCCTAGGGGGAGAGGCATGAAAAGTGGAGATGTGGAGGAGAAGAGGAGCCTGGGGAGGTACCAAAGAAGCCCCCCTGCTCAGCAGACCCCCTGGGTGTCTCCTCCTCTTCTGCCTACACCCCATTCTTCCCTAGCCTTCCCTGGCCTGTATCCCCTGCGGGCCAGCCAGCCTAACCCACAAGGGACCCTCCAAGCCTGGGTGCTGCCAGTCCACCCTCCCCCACCCCGAGACACTGCTCCAGCTCCATTCCCACCGCTAGTTTCCTGGTTACCATGTTGCTGGTTGTCATGTTGCTTACATGTCCTCGTGACTCAGTGGTCCCCGCAGAGGGGCCCCCTCCTCCTCACACCCCCCTTAGCGCTCGCCCCCGCCTCCCCCAGATCCACATTAAGAACCAGCCCGCCCTGTGTGAGCCCACACAGTTCCTCCTCCCCCTCCTTCTCATCCTAAGCCCCGAATCTTCCCACAGCATCCCAGAGTGACTTTGTCCCCCAATCCACAAATGTCTCTTGAGAAACTCCATGCCTTGGCTTTCTTCGCATGCTCTTCTCAGGGCCCTGACACTTCGTGCAAGATGTTGACATCTCAATGAGGCCAGGGCTACCCTCCCATTTTCCACTTGTACAAACTGAGATCAGAGAAGAGAAGCCAACTGCCCAAGGTCACCCCAGCAGAAGCCCACAGACATTTCTGTCTGACCAGTCGCCTCTGTTTTTATTCCCCTCCCCCGGGGAGTTGTTTCTTCAAGGGTGATGCAAGGGATCATTAGATACAGCTCCCAAGTTCCAAGTCCCCCCTCTAATGCCTAGACACCTCTATTACTGTCAGTCTGTATCTCCAGCCATATTCTTGCCACTCCGTAGCTACTTATTTTCCCTCAGAGTAAATCGAGTCCTTACTCCCACCTGCCCGTCCCCTTCTCCAGCCTGCCAGTGCTCTGCTCACAGAGCTCAGGGTCCTCCACTGGAGGTCAGTGGGGCAGGTCTGGTGTCCCCATTCCACAGTTGTGTTGGCAGAGGCTCAGGGAGCATAACTTGCCCAGTATGCTAGTTTCTCAGCTCGCTGGGCTCATTTCCGAAGCCTAGACCAAGTGATAAATGAGGCATGATGCCCAGTATGGAAAACTCCAGAAAGAGACCCTTCTTCCAAAGGGAGAACAGAACTAAATGGTCCAGACTCAATCCTCAGTCTACATCCCCATGGTCAAGCAGCTGTTGCTCTTACCATGTTGCATGTGGTCTGCAATCACAGCCCCGACTGTCCTGCTTCCCCATTCGTTCCTCTCATCAGAAGCCAAGTCAAGCCTATGCAGGGCTCTTGGGTCCCTAGAAGTCCTGGAAGGTGCAGGACTGGATGGGAGATGGGGGTAGAAAGTGCATTGCATCCCTGGGTCCAGGCCCTCTCTGTCCAGGGCCAGACACCCCCTCTGGCTTCCAGCTCCTTCAACCTACCACTTGGCTGGTGCTCTCCCGCTCCTGAGGCCCTGTCTGTCAGTGAAGGCCAGTCACCCTGCTTCCTGATGCCTAGAGGGCACTGCTGCCCGCTTCTCTGGGCTACCTCTCCCTACCCTGAAGTCTGGGTCCCCTGCATAGCTTGTGTGTGTAAGAGTAGCAATAGGCTGACCCTGGTTAAGGGACATTCTGCAGGTGTGTGTGTGTGGGGGGAGTTCTCCCTGCCTGGAGCTCAAGGTATCACTCATTGCTGTGTTTTCCCTTTGCAGAAGAAGAAAAAGCATTTCCTCCTCTCCCTGCAGCCTCAGTTTCCACCACTATAAACCTCTCTCCTAACCTAGGGTCATCTGACACAAGGCAGGTACTTAACACAGCAGAAGGGAGATTTCTGTCATACTCAGAGCCATTCAGAGACGGCAGGTGGGAGGTGGGAAGTAGAGACATCCCCTTCCCATCTTGCTGCAAGTCACCTGCCTCGCAGCTCCTGGCACGGAGGTGGGCGGGGGCAGAAAAGGGCCATCGCTAGGGCAGGAGGTCAAAATCTCTTTCATCCAACTCCTTTCTTTTGCCAGCTGCAACCCATAGGCGATGCTCGGACCGCCAAGTGGACAGAGCACGCCAACTCGGGGAAGTCACAGGACCACACGGGGACCTTTCAGGACCCGGGTCAGAGAGATGAGTGCAGGGTGGGTATGGCCAAAGTGGCAGGACAAACTGACACTCCCTTGGCTAGATAGACAGTGGGAAGGACTCACGGATTGACAGCGCTCGCGATAGGCGAGCCCGAGCTTACCCTGGGGAGAGAGATCCGAGGAGGGTCTGGGCAGCCAGTGGCCGCTACATCCCCCGGCGAAGTCCGGCGGGCGGCGTCCGGGGGCGCGGGGCTCGGGCGCCGCCTGCCCGCGATGTCGCCGCTGACCCGGGCGGCCGCCGTGGGTTGCGGGGTCTCCGCGCCGTCCCGCACCGCTTCCTGCGCAACTTTCAGCGTTGCCCCGCGCCAAGAGCTGGGCGCTGCCCGGGCGGCAGCATCGTGAAGCCCGGGCTCAGGTTGTGGGGTCCCGGGGCCCAGGGCGCCCCGCAGCCTGCTGTAACCCGCAGCCCCGCGACTTTCTCGCTGGGGTCGCCGAGTTCTGTGGCCACCTCGCGCCTGCTGCACGGCCCCCGCCGCTGCGTCTCAGTCCCGCCTCTCCTCCCGCAGGGTTGTGGACCTCGTCGCAGCGCTCTGATCCCTGCCCCGGCCCAGTCTCGCCCCGCGAATCGGCCGGCTGTGTCCTTCTCTGTCGCCGTCCCTCCCACTCCCGCCACCGCCCCCTCCGTCTGGGACCCGGTCCCCGCCGCGTCCCCGGCTCGCCCGGGAGCCCGAGCTCCCGCCGCCCGCGGCGCGCCGAGAACTCCCAACTCGCAGCACGCGCCCCGCTTCGGAGACTTTCGCCCCTCCTCACACGTGACCCGCGCCCCGCTGCGGAGGCCGCGCGCCCCGGCTTCCAACCCCAGGCAGACCCCGCCCTGGCCCTCCCGGTGCGCCCAGCCCACGCGGGCAGGCCACTCGCTCCCGGGACCGTCGACTCGGGCAGGGGTCTTGGGGGCTGCGCCGTCCCTTTCTCTCCCGAATCCTTCCCGGGTTTTCCTGCTCGCTCTTCCGCGCTCCTCCAGGAATCCGTTCCGAGGATCCGCTCCTGGGTTTGCGAGTCCCCCCGGGGGTAGGTGGGAAGGGTTCTCCGTGCCCAGGAGAGGGTAGGTGGGAACCGGTCCAGTTAGGGCCCAGGTGGTCCTGACCCTCTCCTGGGAGGTTTGTATTCCCTCCCGAAGCGCTAGCAACTAAGGGCCCTAGCATCCCCAGTTGAGGAGCTAGACGTCGCTCTTTTGCAGGGGGCCTAATTGTCACCTAGTCAGTAAGGCTCCAGTTCAGAGGCTGAGGACCCAACAGAGGTCCTTAAGTTCGCAAAAGGTCATCCAGTGGGGTAGAAGTCAAACAAACCCTAGTCCCTATTTTATTCTTCATCTTAAGTTCTTTTCTTTTTTATGTGTGTGCATGCGCTTCTCTCTGTGTGTGTGTGTGTATGTATGTGCATCACATGTATGCAGGTACCTGTGTGTGTATGTGCACCACGTGTGTGCAGGTGCCTGTGTGTGTGTGTGTCTGTGCACTGCGCGTGTGCAGGTGCCTGTAAATGCCAGGAGAGGCTGTCAGATCCCCTGGAACTAGAATTATAGGCAGGTGTGGGCTGGCATATGGGTGCTGGGAACTTAACTTGGGTCCTCTGCAAGAGCAGCAAACCTCAATGGAGCCAGCTCTCCAGCCCTTATTATGCTGTCTTGATAGAAGAAGATTCAGACCCTCCTCCCCCAACCACCTCCAGAAAGCCCAGATCTGGGACCCACACTCTGGAAGCACCTCCCAGTCCCCGGGGAGCCAGGCAGCCACTTTGCTGAGCATGTGCCACCTTGATCCAGCCTTCTAAGGAAACATAAGAGGAAAGCACCCCTGTGTGGTCATAGGAGTCTAGAGCAATTGCAGGTAGATAGCCAACTGAACCTGCTGGAGTCTGGCCATGGAGGACTAGGCCCAGAGTAGGAAGGAAGAGCCGAGTAGGGGCCACAACAAGCTTGTGGAGAACTGACTGAGTAGCCAACCTCTTTGGCCTCCTCTGCCAAGCAGACCTTCCAGGACAAGACTAATAATACACAGGCCACACAACCATCTCTTTTCTGTGGGCTCTCCCTGTCTCAGTATGGTACGCTGTCAGGCTCCAGCACACCATATATTCACACAAGTCCTCCCATTCCCACGGATTCCATAACGTACCAGATGCCTTCACACCTCTCTCTGGCTGCGTTCTGTACTCCCCCTGCCTGAAATGCCCTTGGTCTTCTTTGCCTTTAGAGTCTTTCTGCTGTTCTCCATGCCCAGCCTCAGCACCACTTCCCAAGACACAAGCAATCCAGCACCCATTCATTCAGTTGGCTAGCAATGGGGACCCACCTATTACCAGCCCTTAAGGTAGGCACAAGTATGGTTCTTATTGAATAACTTTGGAAATCAGACCAACCTGGCTTTGAGAGCACTTAGAAACTGTAATAACCTTTAGTGAGATTCTGCTTAACCTGTTCACAAACTGAGAGTGCTAACAGGCCGTTGAAGGTAGGTGGGTGCTGGCAGCAGGTGCTCATGGCTGTCCCACGGGTGCCATCCTCAGCACTGTGGACCTTCGCTGTGCACAGTGTCTATTGTCTTTGCCAATCTCCCTCCTTACCCTGCTGTGCCCTCAGGCAGATAGCCAGGACTACTGATGCTCCCCGGTGTGTGTGTGTGTGTGTGTGTGTGTGTGCATTGACTCCCACCCTTGAACAAAATAAGTGCTCACTTAGCAGCTGATGGATGCCTGGTATCTCCTACACCTCTGTGTGAACTGAAAGCGGCAGGGCGGAGGGAGGGACATCTAGTGACCTGCAGTTTCCTCCCCTGGTGGCTGGCTGCCCTGGGAGCAGTAAGTGCAGGAGAAAGGGTAGACAGGAGGGGTCCACAGAATCAGGGGTAGCTAGATTCACCATAGTTGCTCTTGCAGGCTATGTGTCCCTCACTAGGTCACTAGGCAAAAGTCTGAGGGAGGGATGGGGCTCCCTGGATATATATATATTGGGCTGCACTATAGGGCAATGCTGAGCCCCTGGAAGGCTGCAGGGCTGGAACTAGGTAATAAGAGATAGGGCAGCTCCAAGCCAGGAGAGGTCCAGGGACCTCAGGAAATAAAATCCTCCTTCCACCATCAAATAAACATCCACGTGACCCTGGGCAGGTGGTCTCTTCACCCTGGGTCTTGTTTTCTCCTGTGTTAAATGGGAAGCATAAGACACCTCCCTATTTTGAGCAATTGTTCTGAGAATGATTGAAAGACCTTGCCACAGACCATGGCATGGTCCAGTAGCTTATGCCCAGTTTGATATGATAGGTGGGATGCCTGCCAATGTGTGCGCGTGTGTGTGCGCGTGCGTGTGCATAAGTGTGTGTAAGGGGTCTTGGGGAAAGAAAAGAGAATGGCTTATGTTAGAACCTGTGTGCTCCTTGGTAAGTTGTTTATCTTTTTGGGGCCAACTTCAGAGGCCTCGTCTGGAATGGGACTGTCTTCTCCAACCCTGAGAAGGCAAACTGACTTGTTTTCATCCAATATAGAAGCCTGACTTGTCAGGGTAGCCTTGATGGGGTGGGCACTGTTCCAGCTCCTTATAAGCACCGCCCCAATCTCTACTTCAGGTACTGTTCCAGCGGGGAGACTGAGGCACAGCTTTGTGTTGAACGCATAGCTTCAGTGCCAGGGTCAACTGTCCAGAAGAATGGCCGTTATGCTGAAGTGTGTCCATCTGTCCATTCATTGTGCTGCAGCCCCTGTTTTATCTCCCATCTGACTCTCGCAACTCTGTGAGGCAGAGGCACAGACTCTCTCGCTTCCTGGGTACAGAGAGGAAGTGGCCTGCCTCAGCTCAGTGGGAATAAGCAATGCAGAAGCCAGGACTGGAACTGGGTTTGGCACCTACCTAGGTTCTATAGGAGGGTCTGTCAGGTTGGCAGACAGCTTGCTAACCCACCCACTCTGGGAGCCTGCTCAGGCCCCTGGGTCACACAGTGGCCTTAAAAGCCTGTGCATAGAGCTGGGAAGAATGAAGGGTGGAGGGGCTGACAGGTGGCAACAGTTAGGGCTTGGGGTGCACTTAGAAATATCAGTATTACTGATCCCAGAGGGGTTGGGGGGGCTTAGAATGTTTCTGAGAGTCTAGCCAGCCTATTCTACAGATGAAGTAAACTGAGGCCACCCAGCTGTTTAGATGAGAAACCAGATCAAAACACAGCTGGCCTGCCTCAAAGCACCACAGTCCTGACAGCTCCAATTGAAGAGGTCCAGAGTGGGGAAAGGGCTGTTGGGGGCCCAGAGGGCCAGCATCCATGCCAGCATGCCAGCCCTTGGGATGGAATACTGTAAGGGTCTCTCCCACCCTCGATCCCCATCCTCACCCACCACCCAGCATTCAGTCACCAGGGTGGAATATTTTAGCACCTATAGAAAAACCGCCACAGACGGCAGTGGCAGCTGTTGCTAAGGAGATGCTCCCAAAATAGCCCCCCTCCGCCAACCTTTCCTGCTGCTGCTCCTGCTGTGGGGAGGGGAGGAGGCCAGGCAGTGAGGGGTGTCACATGAGCCCTGGCCCCAGGCTCACCCATCCAACGTAGCCTCTGGTGGCAACTGTGGCCACAGACCCGAGCAGCTATAGGTCTGTGGAGGGAGCAAGAGGTGGCCTTTGCCTGCCCAGTGGCCTCACCACAGTCCTTAGTTGGGGAAGAAGGTCACCAGGTGAGCAGAGGAGGGAGGGAGACGCCTCTACTCCCAAGACCCTCAGCACACCCCCACACTACTCCCATATACACAGCACCTAGGATCCCAGCAGCTCCACACATCTACTCAAGCACACCATGAGCACAGCCCACACAAGCCTATCTGGATATGCATCCGCATCAGAAAGACACACATAGATGCCCAGTAAACACATATGCCAGGAATGAACAACACATACCACATGACACTCCACACAGCCATAAATACACACATTCACATATACAGACTCACACATCCATCCAAAGTGCACGCACATACACACACACACGATACACATGCTCACAGACACAACCATCCAAACACATGCCTAGCACGTGGCTCACAAAGGGCATTTGGTACCAAATGGGCTCTGTCCAGGGGGCAGGTCCTGGGCTTCAGGCAACCTCGATGAGTGAGGAGCTTGATCTGTTCAGTCACAGAGGAGGGGGACAGGTAAGTGAGTAGGTGGAAGGCCATACTTCTACAACCCCTCTACACCTGGGACACAGAGTCTTAGATCCCAGCAGAACTGCCCCGGGCTCTGTCCATGGGGAGAAAAAAAAATAGAGGGAGACTCACCTGCAGGCTTGAAACCTCTAGGCATGGAAGGTTCTGAGACCCAGCTTCAGAGTGCAGCTGGCTGTCACAGAGACTGCCCTTGGGGCTGGAGTGATGGACAGGACCAGAACAGAAACGAAGATAGCCCTTGGCATGTGCAAGGTACTTTGCAGTTCGACAGCTTCTTTTAAACTTGGTGATTATTTCACACACTTGGTGAGAGCTACTCTGAGACATTGGTGGTAATGTCCCATCTCCCTAGACCTGGAGAGGAGTGGGGACTTCAAGACCACACAGCAGGTTACTAACTGGGCTGTTCTCCAACTGTTCCTCTTCCACTTGTCTGCACAGTTCTCTGTTAGGATGCTGGCCACCAAGTGCAGGTCCTGGCTTTGCCCACTTCACCTAGTGATGCTGGGGCGCAGCCCAGCCCTCCGTCTTCCCACCTGGAAAGCAGGTAGGGAATTCCCAGGCGGGGTATCTGGCAGCCGCTGGTGACCACAATGAGGACTGGGTGAGTGGGAGTGGCGTTTGCCTGATGCCCTCGGGACGCCAGCGCAAGGACGAAAGGCTGCGTCGCTTCCCACCTCACTTGGCCAGCGATCTCCAGCCTCGCTCCGTGGTCGGCTCCTGAAATCCAGGCTCCGAGTCTTGGCTCGCGCCTTGTCACTCGGGAGACGCGGGGAGCGGCTTACCGTTGCCGTGGGAACCCCGCCCGGGCCAGGCCCCGCTCACGACTCGGGCACCAGGCTGGAGTAGCCACGCGGACCACGGCGTTTGGGGTCTCGGAAAACGACACCTGTCCCTAGAGTAACTCTCCAAGCGTAGTGCACAGACCTCAGAAACACTGCGTAAAACCCACATCACCCCCCCCGCACGGTCAATTCCGAGCACTTCCAGCGGCAGAAATCTAACGTGCTAGGAAGGCGCTGTTTAGCGGGGAATTACCCTGTAAGACTGCACGGGTTCCGTGTTTCCTCTCAAGTCCGCTTTTTGGGCCCTCTTTGGGACTCGGTTTCCTGCGAAGGAACTGACACATGATCTTTACCTGTTCCTTGCAAGGCGCTTCAGACACTTTGCTAACTTAGGCCCTGTGACCATCCCCCGAGTCAGTTAAAAAACAAAACAAAACAAAACAAAACAACAACAAAATAAAAACAAACAAAAAACAGGTTCAAAATAGGTAGCTCCCAGGCTGATGCAGCCGGAGACTCCCAGCTCATCTCCCTAGTCTGAAGTTCCTCTATTTCAGCTTCCCTTTGCGGACGTCTTTTTTTGTTTGTTTGTTTGTTTTTCGAGACAGGGTTTCCCTGTAGTTTTTAGAGCCTGTCCTGGAACTATCTCTTGTAGACCAGGCTGGCCTCGAACTCAGAGATCCGCGTGCCTCTGCCTCCCAAGTGCTGGGATTAAAGGCGTTCTCCACCACCGCCCAGCCTTGCGGACCTCCTTTAAAGAGCAATGCAGACAGGACGCACTGGGACAGTGGGCCACAGCCTATCTTCTTGTCCACAGGCACGTCTTTACTCCCTGGAACCCTCTCTCCAAGTTTTTTTGTTTTTGTTTTTGAGCCAAACTCCTACTCAAAACTCCCTTGCCTTGACACTTTCCTTAATTACAGTCCTCCTGACAACTTCCCTTCCGCGAACAGGAGGCTTCTGGCTTTATCCCCAGGGTCTTACACTATTTGTGACTAGTCCCTTCCTCCCCACTGGACACCCAGAGAAATCCTGCAGACTGTATTGATCTTTATTTTCAGTCCTCAGGGCGCCTGGCACACAGCTGGTCTTCAATAAATATACTTGGCACTAGAAGTGGAAGGGAGGTTTCGCAGCCTTGGCTGCCTCATCTGTAAAATGCCACCAGCCTAAACCTGCCCAGGAAGGAACTTTTGGGACACCTGGGGCCCAGCTACAGGGAGGAAAAGGCAGCTGGGAATCAACTCTGGCTGGCTGTCTAAGACTGTGTCACAGGGGTCTAGGAACCCTTAGTGAGTCTCAGAGCCCCCAGAGTAGGTTCTCCCTGCCTTCTGGGGCCTCTGCTGGGGAGCCAGCCCACACTCTGCAAGACATTCAGCACATTAGTGGAATACCATAAAGCGCTACAATCAGTATGGGAAAAAACATTATTATTCAGTTATGCGTGCATATCATTTTCTAAAATCGAGTGACCCTTATTCTCTCTCCCACAACTTGACTTTGTTTTTTTTTTTTAATTTTTTTTTTCACAACTTGACTTTGAACATACAAGCTTCCTTGATAATGAGAAGGAACACTCCTCATCCTTTGAGCTGAGGGAAATTTCCCTCTTGGATTCACCTTAGCGAGCACATTTTTTGGGGGGGTGTAAAAACTGAGGTATGGAGGATGGGGCACTTGCTCACATCTACCTGTGTCAGGGACTGATGGGGAATGGTGATGGCCCCGGGTGGTTGGAGACAGGGAATCGGCTGGAGCAATGCATTTTAACTAACTATGGGGATTTGCACTCAAGGCAATCCTCCCGCCTCAGTCTCCCAAATGCTGGGATTACAGGTAGGACAAACCACACCTGATTTCTGCGGTGCTCTAACAGATGCTCCACCTTGGGGATGGGGTGGGTGTAGTGAGCTGATTACTAAACAGAGAGTGACAGAATCCTGGGGAAAAGGGTACTGATGCAGGCTGTGGGCGCAAACAACTGGACCATCCATTTCTCCATCTGTGAAATTCAGACTTAGCATTCATTTCTCAGGCACCTCAGGAAGACCCATCTAACAGACAGGCAAGCTGAGGCCCAAAGCAGAGGCATGCAAAGGCTCACCACTGTTGTGGCAGGCCCAGGACAAGGCCCTGCAGCTTCCCAGCCTCAGTCTTTTCCTTTTTCTCACTACAGTGGTCACTTCTCAGGCCTCCTCCCCAGCTAAGGTCTCCTGGGAGGAATTACAGGAAGTGGATTCCTCCCCTGTCAGGCCCCACTGACAGCTGGGTTGCTTCCCAGGAAGACAGATGTGTTGCATACGCTTCTCTTTGGCTTGGGCAGGAGGTGGGCACTGGAAGAAGATGCCAGCACATTGGGTACCCTCATCTGAGGGATTTAAATGGCCACTGCCCTCTCTGTGCATCCACTTAGGGAAAG
Source organism: Ondatra zibethicus (assembly GCA_004026605.1). Lineage (NCBI taxonomy): Eukaryota > Metazoa > Chordata > Mammalia > Rodentia > Cricetidae > Ondatra > Ondatra zibethicus. Next base: position 203,575 of record PVIU01000831.1, read on the forward strand.
CATCCTGGCAAGGTTGGATGAAAGCAGGGAACAGAGGGCTGAGTGCAGTTTATCTTCCCAGAGGGCCATGGTCCATGCACTGCACTTCTCTGACCTCATTGCCTGCCCCACAGGCTCTAAGGCTGAACAGGCAGGAGCTGCCCAGCACACCTGATGGGCCTAGCACCCTATAGGTATGCAACCCTCCCACAGGTGTGCAAGCCCTGTGGCGTTCATTGTGGGAAAGCTCCCTGTCAGATGGGAATCCTTGCTATACAGTGTCCCACCCCCTCACTCACTGCTCTGGCCTGGAAATTCCCCCCACCCCATCATGGCTACTAGCAGGGCAGGGCAGTCAGACTGGGACTGAGCCTCAGCTCTAGACTAACATGATGTCTGTGTGATAAACAGAAATGATTCACAGCCAGGCAGTGGTGGCACACACCTTTAGTTCCAGCACTTGGAAGGTAGAAGCAGGCAGATCTCTAAGCTTTAGGGTCAGCCTGGTCTACAGAATGAGTTCCAGAACAGACAGGGCTGCACAGAGAAACCAGTCTCCAAAAACAAACAAACAAACCAAGAAAAAAAAAAAAACGAAAGGAAGGAAGGAAGGAAGGAAGATGATTTTACTTCTCTGGACCCAGGATTCCGTCTGATGTGAGAATGGCAGGGACTACCTAGGCACATTGTTCAGATGGTGACCCTCAAGCTTTTGGCATGCATGTGTCTCAACTTGGGGCCTTTCTCAGCTATTCCTAGCAAGCAAGTGAATGTGTATGTGTGTGTGTGTGTGTGACATTTAGCCCAGTCACTATATGACCTTAACTCCTGATCTTGTCTCCATCTTCCAAACGCAGGGATTATAGGTGCACCACCACATCCAGTTTTGTTTTGTTTTTTAATTTTTTTGTTTTACATTGTGAGCACATGTCATAGCATGTGGGTTCTGGTGACTGAGGTCAGTTTGTCAAGCTAGTTATCAAGTGACTTTACCAGCTGAGCCATTTCAACAAACCCTATATGAGTTTGTTTCTTTGTTATTTTGTTTTGATTTGCTTTTTTGAGACAGGGTTTCTCTGTGTAGCTTTGGAGCCTGTCCTGGAACTAGCTCAGTAGACCAGGCTGGCCTCGAATTCACAGAGATCGGCCTGCCTCTGCCTCCCGCGTGCTGGGATTAAAGGCATGCGCCACCACCACCTGGTGAGGATTTTTATATGGTGAGGTTTTTATATATATATATATATGGTGGTGTTCCAGACAAACACCCTACCAACTGAGCCACAAGCCTAGTTCTACTGTGTGTGTTCTTTCCTGTGTGTGCGCATGTGCATGTGTGTGTTCTTTCCTGTAGATTCACAACAAGCCTGTCCAGGGTCCTACATGCTGCACTCCTTCAGACCGTGTCCATGATACTAGTCCTCGGGGTCACAGTATAGCTTTGTGCTGGTTGGGAGTGATGGTGAAGGCACTGGGGAGGGAGGCATGGAAAGAGTTGGTGAACATGGTAGTGACAGATCTTCCTCCTGCCAAAGCCTCTCTTGCAAGCAGTGTGAGTGGGAAGAGGAGAGGTGTGGAGCTTCAGTAAGTGGGAAGGGCACTGGGACCAAGGAGAAGGCAGTTAGGCCCTTGGTTCATCTGTTCCATGTCTACTGGTTCAGAGACTGTGCCCAGAGAGGGTGGTTGCCCTACCCAAGAACCCACACAGTGGGAGGCCTCAAGCCCATCGATGGTTTTTTCCACTCTATCCTGCCTGCCTCTCTGACATTTGGAGTTTTTCCTGATCAGCGAAGTGTTTCCTAGCGTTTTCTCACATGAAAAAGAGGGGAACAGAAATGAAGGCGTGGGATCCAGCCACACACTTAGCCTCTTTCACACTCTCAGCAGCTCTATTGTAAGGTCAATACTGAGACCCAGAGAGGGGAGCCCGGGGCAGCATGTCTCCACACCCCAAACCATCAATAAGGTTAGCCCAGAGCTATCCAGATTAACAGGTGAGAGGGTCAGGACCAGTTTCAGCCCCACTTCCCAGGAGTTCCAACCCAGAAGGGTGACAGGGGTCGGCCCAGAGCCTGTTTCCACCTCCCAGGCCCCAGCAGAGCTTTGGCAGTCGAAACTAAACTGAGCTTTTAGCCAAGTGCCTGGCTGTGACTGTGCCTTCTGGGGATGAGGAGGATCTCTGGGTGCGAATGCAGGACCAGAGAGGGCGTAGGCCAGCAGCCGCCGTGCGACCCGTCCCGCCCATCGGCGTGGGGACGTGGGAAGCTCTGCTTCCTGACTCCTCCGCCCGCGCCTGGCCGCCCCGCCACGTCACCGCGCGGCAGAGAGTGCGCGCGGCGGGAGCGCGCGCGGGGAGGCGCGGCACCGGCCTGGGGCACCGCGAGGCGCGGGGACGGGGACGTGGCAGCGCCCGGCGGTCCAAAAAGTTCACTGGGAGTTCCGCGCGCGACGCGGAGCGGGAAGCTGCGGGCGGGACCATGAACGTGTTCCGAATCCTCGGAGACCTGAGCCACCTCCTTGCCATGTTCCTGCTCCTGGTCAAGATCTGGAGGTCTAAGAGCTGTGCCGGTGAGCGGCGCCCGGGCAGGGCGGGACGGGACCAGGGTGGGAACTCGGGCTCAGAGGGAATCGCGCGCGCGCGCGCATCCAAAAACTTAGGTGAAGTTCCACCTCAGAGGATCCGGGAGATTATGCGGGAGCGTGACTTCCTCTTCCACGGATACTACTACCGCACCTCCCTCGCCCCATCCTTCACCCCCAAGCTGGCAATGTCACTGCTACTGGACAAAGACTCGGGGGGGGGGCACGACCCTCCCCCTCACTAGGAGAAAAGAGCGTATATTTAGAAACTGCCCTAGTGGTGGGGTCTTTCCTTTGCCTTCAACTCCCCAAGGAGGACCTTCCGTTTCCTGCATGCTAGTGACTCCAGCCTGGGGCAGGAGTGTGGAGCTGGCCCTGAGTGGAGATGGGACCTATTGGAGGGGCTTCCTGTTTGGCCAGAGGTTTGGCTGCCTTGCTGCCTTACTGGGATTGGGAGAAGTTTCCAGGCTGGTTGATGATTGCAGTCCCACTTGGTGCAGTGAAAAGCTGCCCACTGTCTTTCAGCCTTCTTTGTCCTTTGTTAGGGATGCAGATGAGGGTTTTGGGGTGAGCTTAGACTCCACCAGAGCTGGGGAAGCAGAGAACAGCTGAGCGCTACGTGGAGAAAGGGGATGGGCAGGGTGTGTGCCCAGAAGCAGAGAACAGAGTTGAGAACACTAGCGCAAATACATAGAAGCCACAGGGCATAGGGCGGATCCTGGGAAGGACACACACGGGGATGGGGGGGGGGTAGATCCAGAAGGTAGGGTGGTCCGGAGGTGAACGGCTTTACCCATCATGCTTGGGATCCAAGACTGAGGAAGCCATGGAAGGTGTGGACGCAGAGCAAGAGGAGCAGCAGGTCTCTCCAGAAGCAGGGGATGGAGGTTGAAAGCATTCTAGAAGCAGGGGATGGAGGTTGAAAGCATTCTAGATGACACCTGGAAGACTGGATAGGAGAGGGACTGGGCTGGGTAAGGATCTGAGCACATTTTGGGTCCAGTAGCTCTGCACTGAACTGGAAGTTCTGGGGTTTGGAGTCTCCCGAGTGTCACTCATAGTCCTTCAGGGTCTGGCTCAGAGCACCTGGGGACTGGAGGCCCAAGAGGGAAGTCACTTGGACCTGTGCCTGTGCTTCAGAGAATGCCAGAGGCAGGAAGAGGGGTGGGGACTGCTACCCTCCTTACCTGGGTCCTGAGTACTGTGCCCTGAAACCCCACTGCCCTGCCGTGGGTTGCTGACCTACTGCAAGACCAGCAAAAAGGATCAGTGAGGTCAAATCAGTAAGTGGTGTGGCTTCCTAACTTTAATAAGTGCTGTGGGCAAAAGAAAAATGGCAGCCGGTGCCAGGCCCGAGTGCCGGAGACACTGGCCACTGTCTTGCTGTGTTACATAGTCGGGGGTCTGTTGTGTAACCTGGGGTCTCTGTTTCCCCATCAGTCAAAGGGACAGGAGGCTGCCCTGACTGGTTAACCCTTTTTCTCCTGGGCTCAGGATGGGGATGGTGTTTGTGGAAATCAGTGTTTTGGTTGTTTTGTTTTGGGTTTTTTGTTTTTGTTTTTAGATTTTTAAAATATAATTTTATTTTTTAATTGATTTTATTGAGCTCTGCATTTTTTTCTGCTCCCTTCCCTGCCTCTCCCCTCCCCTTCAACCCTCTCCAATGGTCCCCATGCTCCCAATTTACTCAGGAACTCTTGTCTTTTTCTACTTCCCATGTAGGTTAGATTCATGTGTCTCTCTTAGGGTCTTCACTGTTGTCTAGGTTCTCTAGGATTGTGATTTGTAGGCTGGTTTTCTTTGCTTTATGTTTAAAACCTCTTATGAGTGAGTACATGTGATATTTGTCTTTCTAGGTCTGGGTTACCTCACTCAAAATAATGTTTTCTAGCTCCATCCATTTCAAGATGTTATTTTCTGCTGTGTAGTACTTCATTGTGTCAATGTACCACATTTTCCTTATCCATTCTTCGGTCTAGGGGCATTTAGGATGTTTCCAGGTTCTGGCTATGACAAACAATGCTGCTATGAACATAGGTGAGCACATGTCCTTGTGGCACGATTGAGCATCCTTTGGATATATACCCAAAAGTGGTATTGCTTAGTCTTGAGCAAGGTTGTTTCCTAATTTTCTGAGAAATCGCCACACTGACATCCAAAGGGGTTGTACCAGCTTGCGTTCCCACCAGCAATGCAGAAGTGTTCCCTTTTCCCCACAACCCCTCCAGCATAAGTTGTCATCAGTGTTTTTGATCTTGGCCATTCTTACAGGTGTAAGATGGAATCTCAGAGTTGTTTTGCTTTGCATTTCTCTGATGACTAAGGATGTTGAGCAGGAAATCAGTGTTTTTAGGAGCATGTGTGGAGCCACTGTGAGTGGAACCCTGAGCCCAACAGGAGACCAGTTGCCAGGTGTCCACTGTGGGCTGCTGCTAGACGGTCCTAAAGGACAGAGGGCATATCTGGCAAGGCCTCCGTGTGGACTTGGTGATGGAGTTGCACAACCAGCCCCACCTGGAGCTGACTCTGTCTGGGTTTTGTCCCCATCTGCATCATCCCCTCATGAGCTTCTTCATGGCCACCCTCATCTCCAAAGCACACTCCCTGCCAGGACCCTTACTCAGGTCCTAGGTCTTCCTCACATGGCTCCTGTGTGTGGGGGCTGTCCTAACTGGTGAGGCCCAGGCTTGCCTATAGCCAGTATGTGGGCCCAGTGTTCTTCAGTACAGGTGAGACTTTAGGAGTGCTCTTCCTTGGTCACTAAAAATGTCACCCTGGCCAGGCGGTGGTGGCAGACTCCTTTAATCCCAGCATTCAGAAGACAGAAGCAGGCAGATCTCTGTGAGCTTAAGAACAGCCTGGTCTACAGAGCAAGTTCCAGGACAGCCATGACTGCACAGAGAAACCCTGTCTCAAAAAACAAAACAGAAGGTCACTCTGTCCCAAGACTGTCAGCCCCACCAGAAGTGTTAGGTAGGTGGTGTGGACATAGGAAAGAAAAGACACTACGTAGGTCACACTGCCCAGACATTCTGCTTACTTGGAATATAATCTAGACATATTAATAGACTGGACCAACCATGACAAGAGGCAGGGCAGAGGGTGGCCCAGGCTGCAACTGGGATAGGTTTTGTGTCTTTTAAGGACATTTGGAAGCCACTTACAAACTTTAAGCAGAAATTTATTTTAAAATAACCCTTGAAGCCAGGCAGAGGTGGTGCATACCTTTAATCTCAGCACTCAGGAGACAGAGGTTGGCAGATCTTTGGGAGTTCCAGGCCAACCTGGTCTATAGAGCGAGTAAGCTAGGACTGTTACACAGAGAAACCGTGTCTTGAAAAACCTAAATACATAAATTAAATAAAGTAGCTCTTGGGTTTCTGGATGGAGACTGGAAATGGAGGACAAGTGGCCAGCAATGAAAGATTCTGAGAGACCAATCCATGAGGCCCTGAAGTGACATAGTTGGGCTGTCAGAGCTGTGGAGCAGAGGGGAGTAGACTAAGGGATACTGAAGGGGCGTGACAGAGGGGGCTGGAGAGGGAGGGGGAGGGAGGCCCAAGGGTAGCTATGAGTTCTGGGGCCTGAGTACTAAGGGTTGGAGGGCTGTTTACCAAGAAGGGGTGGAGGAGGCTGAAGGGAGAGAACTTTGTGTTAAGCTGACTTTGGGGTCCTCGTGGGATTGTCCTGAAAAATGGAAGAGACAGGTGAACGAATGTACAGGCCAAAACTGAGAGGAGAGGAGGGTTCAGATGTGGAGGGACCCTAGTGTTATGTGTGAGCATATGCATGTGTGTGTGCAAAATAAATAGTATTTTATTATATTTATTTGTTCTTTTTATGTGTGTATGTGTGTGCCTGAGTCTATTTTTATGTACCACGTGCTTGCATTGACAGTGGGGGGGGGTCAGAAGAGGGCAGCAGATCTTCTGACTAGAGTTATAGGCAATTGTAAGCCACTTTGTGGAGGGCTGGGAGCTGAACCCCAGTCTTCTTTTTTTTGTTGTTGTTGTTTGTTTTTGTTTTTGTTTTTTTTTTTCGAGACAGGGTTTCTCTGTAGCTTTTTGGAGCCTGTCCTGGAACTAGCTCTTGTAGATCAGGCTGGCCTCGAACTCACAGAGATCTGCCTGCCTCTGCCTCCTGAGTGCCACCACCGCCCGGCCTGAACCGCAGTCTTCTACAAGAGCAGTAAGTGCTTGCTCTTAGCTACTGAGCCATTTCTCTGGCTCAGAATAAATAATCCCTTCTTAAAAAGACACACAGACCTTGGAGCTGGGCATGGTAGTGGTACACACCTGTAACTGCTGCACTGTAAAAAGACAGACAGACAGAAGACAGACAGGCTGTGGAGCTGGGCATGGTGGTGGTACACACCTGTAACTACAGCACTGAAGAGCAGAGGCAGGGAGAGGTGCTAAAAGCTTGAGGCCAGACTTTTCTTTTTTGACTAATAAATTAATTTCTTTGTTTGTTTGTTTGTTTGTTTGTTTGTTTTTGAGACAGGGTTTCTCTGTGGCTTTGGAGCCTGTCCTGGAACGAGCTCCTGTAGACCAGGCTGGTCTCGAACTCACAGAGATCGGCCTGCCTCTGCCTCCCGAGTGCTGGGATTAAAGGTGTGCGCCACCACCGCCTGGCTAACAAATTAATTTTCACCATGTAGCCCTGGCTGACCTTGAACTCAAAAGGGATTAAAGGCAAGCACCACCACACCCGCAAGCCAGCCTATTCTAGACAGCAAGCTCCAGGCCAGTCAGGACTATACAGCAAGACCCTGTCTCAAGAGGGAAAGAAAAAAGAAACAGAGTGGAGAATAAGACACAGTTCATAATGTCCATTCACCTGGGTCAGGCACAGACAGTGAGACGTGAGACGTGGCCCAAGGTCCGTGACTCCATGCACCTGGGTCATGAGCAGGCACTCAGGCACACACAGTGAGCCGTGGCCTGAGGTCTGTGCTCTCGGGCTTCTTTACTTTTGCATGTACCACTTGGTGTTGATTATTTACTAATTGCAGTGTTGGGACTGAACCCAGGGCCTTGCACATGCTTGGCAAGTGCTCCATCCGTCACTGAGCTGCACCCCTCATTTTCGTATTATAATGAGTAAAAATAGGCATAACCTTTGTGAGTAGGAAAAGGGCTTTACAAATTTGTGCGTTTTGGAAAAGAGAATGCTGCTGGCCCGCGCCTTCATCTGCCTGCTTGTCTCCCTGGTGAATCAGCACCTGGAGTTAGTGCCTTGTTCTCCCAGGATGGAGCTCTGGGGTTGTCACTGGAGCTCTGGGGGTGGCACACAGAACAGCCTCAACACCCCCACCCAGGCGACTCACACTACGCCCGCGTCCTCCACTGAGAAGCACCAAGGTGGCGCACGCAGGGTGACTGGGAACGTAGTGTTCGAATCTTTATTTGGAGACAGATCACAGCTCAACAGAGGCACAGGGACTCCAGTGACTTAGAGCTGGGCAGGGACAGCCATACCTGGTGCCTGGGTGGCCACCCTGATGCTGTGTTCTCATGGTCTCTTGCTCGCCCTGCACAGGCATCTCTGGGAAGAGCCAGATCCTGTTCGCTCTGGTTTTCACCACCAGGTACCTGGACCTCTTCTCCAATTTCATCTCCATCTACAACACAGTGATGAAGGTGAGAACTTACAGGCTGTGGGAACGTTGGGAAGTTTCAGGCCAAGGCTGAAGCTGTCGCACCTGCCTTGCTGCCCAGGGCCTTTCAGGGATGGGTCTCTCTGTACTGTTTCCTCAGGGCCAAGGTGGTCCTTGCACTTAGCTCAGAGGAGTGACTGTGAAGGTCATTGAGGTCACAAATTTAAATGTGAGGCACATTATCATGATACACTCTTGTAATCTCAGTGCTGGGGAAGCAGGGAGGCAGGAGGGTTTGCTGCAAGTTCAAGGCCAGCCTGGTCTACAGACTTTGTTCCAGGGCTACACAATGAGACAGTGTCTCAAAAGACCACCCCTCCACCACACACACACACACACACAACACTAGTACTTTCCCACAGACTGAACATTCCCTAAGATTAGCCGTAACTCAGAATGGTTAAACAAATAAACCAGACGTTTGTTTATTGGATCCTGAACATTTGATGACTTGATTTGGCCACAAGCGTGTTCTGCCTCTTCTGTGCCAGGCACTTGGGGACATTCAAGACTCATGGATCCTGAGGGGAACACCATAGGCAAATGAGAACACTGGTTATGGATGGGGCTAAGAAAAGTATTAAAATCTTACATTAATTGATGTTTTCTTTTTAAAAAGTTGTGAAGAGTTATCTGATAGAGGATCGCTGGGTAGCTACCTCAGAGAGTGTGCGCAGGAGCTGAGGAGTAAACGGAGGTGTGTGTGACAAGTGACCAACCTTGAGATTAGAGGACAAGCACCCAACACAACGCATAGCCAGGGCAAAGGCCCCTAGAGGCAGGAACAAGCTGGCCTCTTCGGAGAAGCATTATGAGGCTGAGGTAGTGGGAACCCTGTGGGATTGCTGTAGGGAGAGGGGCCAGGGGGGTACTGGGCAAGGAGTGGCAAGGGGCTCAAGTCAGTTGCAAGGACCAAAGGCTTCCACAGTGCTATGGTTGGCAAGTGAGGGCCGTCTTCTCACTTCCTCTGCCACGCCTCATCTCTTTGCCATGGAGTGTTGTGTGCTTTGGGGATGAAGATTCTCACCAGCCCTCCTGGCTCTGAGGCACATGCATCAGAGGTAAGAACAGATTACTAGTCAGCAAAGTGGGGTGCAGCTGCTCACAGGCAACAGTGTGGGTGACTTGGGCAAAGCCAGTTGTACCGCTCCTATTACCTAACATCTGGATGTGAGCAGTCCAGGGTGGGCTTGGCAGCCCCATGGATTCCTAGGCTCCGTTTTAACACCTTGCTCTGCCGTCCTTAGTGTGGCCAGGACTTGTGGGCATGTAAACTATACAGTTGTTCAGCAGTGCACCACACTGCTTAAAGTCTCTGCAGCTGCCATCTTGAAATTCCCATTCGTAAACAAAGGGCCTCATCTTGTCATTTGGCAGTGGGCCAGTATGGTTGTGTGACTGCCTAGTCATGTGCATATCTATCCTCAGTTACATGGTTACAAAACAAAGTGTGTACTATGGCTCCTAAGGCAGATGGGGATTGGTGGCACAGGAAGGTATCTGCCAGCTAGGTAAGCTTTTTTTTTTTTTTTTTTTTTAATAAGATGGTCTTACCGTGCAGTCTTGGGGGCCCGGAACTCACAGAAATCCACCAGCCTCCTAAGTGGTGCAATCACAGGAGCATACCACCTGATGCTTGATTTAGGTTGGTTTATTTTTCATTTTTTTTTTGGTTTTTCGAGACAGGGTTTCTCTGTGTAACAGCCCTAGCTGTCCTGGAACTAGCTCTGTAGACCAGGCTGGCCTTGAACTCACAGAGATCTGCCTGCTTTTGCCTTCCCAGTGTTGTAATTAAAGGTGAGTGCCACCACAGCTTGTTTTAGTTTTTAAAGATTTACTTGTATTTTCTATGTATGCGTGTTTGCCTTTATGTATGTGCGCCACATATATGCAGTGTACAGAGGCCAGAAGGCGTTGGATTGCCTGAAACTAGAGTTCAAGCCCATTGTGAGCTAGCTGCCATATGGGTGCTGGGAACCACACGGGTTCTCTGCAAGAGCAGGAAGTGCTCATCGCCTCTCTCCAGCCTCTTGTTCTTGGTTTGGAAAGAGGATCTTACCACATAATAAAGGCTTGCCTTGAGCTTGATGTCAGCCTGCTCAGCCCCCTATATACTGGGATTATGGAGAAAGCTCATTTTGTTGAAGTTGCTGGTTTTTTATTTTTTGAGACAGGATCTCTCTACATAGCCTTGACTGTCCTGGAACTCACTCTGTAGACCAGGCTGTCCTTGAACTTACAGAGATCTGCCTCTGATTAAAGGCATGTGCTACCATCACCTGGCACAGATATCTTTGTGTCTCTGTAGACCAGGCTGGCCTCGAACTCACAGAGATCACCTGTCTCTGCCTCCCGAGTGCTGGGATTAAAAGTGTGCACCACCACCACCCAGCTGGAGAAAGCTTTTTAAGTAGTTTATCCAGAATCTCAAGTGACTGAGATGGTGAGTTCTAGACTAGCCCGAGTGTAAGAAGGTGCAATGAATAAAGATGCCTGCCATAAGTCTGATGATCTGAGCTGGATCCCCAGAACCCATATGGTAGAAGGAGAGAACCAATTACCACATATTATCCTTTGACATCTATATGCACACCTCAGCATGTATTTGTGCCCCCCCCACATAACACACACAACTGTCTTTCAAAAGACAAAACATAGCTGGGTGTGGTGGTGCACACTTTTAATCCCAGCACTCTGGGTCAGAGGCAGGCGGATTTCTATGAGTTCGAGACCATCCTGGTCTACAAAGCAAGTTCCAGGATAGCCAGGGCTGTTACACAGAGAAACCCTGTCTCAAACAAACAAAACAAAAAACCCAAAGCCTGAGAATTCTACCCCGGGCTTCCTGCCTACTCTGGAAATATTGTTGTGGGTGAATGAGTTTTCTGAAGCCCTAGTTCCGCCTGCTCATGTGTGGGGTGGGAATGTCTTATCTCTATCTTGCAGGGTGACTGTGAAGATTCCAAGAGATGTTATGGCACACCAAAGGGAATTCTCTGACTCAGAGACATCCTTTGGGCTCATCACTAGTAGGGGTAGCGGAGGATGTTGTTACCTGTGAAGCATTTGAACTGTGTGAATCTGGGTCTGGGGTCTTAACATCACGCTGTCCTTAGAATCATTGTCTGCTTAGTTCATTCCTCTGCAGACCCAGCCTTGTGTGGCAGGATCAATCGTCTAGTCTGGAATGGAATGGAGAGATGGTCATCATTTTCTTTGTTCCCTCCCTCACTAATCTTAGCTGGGGCATTCAGAGGAGAGGCCTGCCCATGAATCCTCTTGTAGGGCAGATGGACTCACATGTCTTCACAGAGCATGTGATCCCATGCTACAGGTTGTGGTGACAGCATGCCATTCTAGTGATGTTTAAGTCACTATGCCAGTGTAATCTAGTGCTAGTGAGCGTTAGCACCACCCAGGAAGTTGTTAGAAACGCAAATTCCAAGACTGTCGAGACCTACAGAAGAGATCCTGGGGATGGCATCAGAGAAGCCATTTTGACTAATGCAATCCTCCAGTCCACGAGGCCAGGGGCTCCAGAAACCTCTCTCTCTCTCTCTCTCTCTCTCCTCTCTCATACATACACACACACACACACACACACACACACACACACACACATTCGGGCATGTTGGGGGACCATAGCATATTGGCCCTCAAGGTTACAGAGATCATAGCTTATTATGACCATTAAGAAATGATTTCATAGATGTCCATGTCTCCCTAGGTTGTTTTCCTCCTCTGTGCCTATGTCACTGTGTACATGATCTATTGGAAGTTCCGGAAAACGTTTGACATTGAGAATGACACATTCCGACTGGAGTTCCTCCTGGTCCCAGTGATTGGACTTTCCTTTCTGGTGAACTACAGTAATGCACCAATGGAGGTGAGTCTGACCCCAAGGCTCAGCCGTCTGGGCCTGCCTACACCATTCACTCCCATCCCCAGGCAAGGGGCACATCGGCTGAGTCAGAAGTTGCACATTAAGCTGGTGGTAACCCAGCTTAACTCAGCAGGCCTGAGCTTCGAGAGACAAGCATCTCTGGAGGTCCTATGCTTACTGACACACTGAGGCTTAAATTGTCACTCATCAACTGTGCAGTCTATTAAAACTATGTTTTGTGGATGTTTGCACTGTGGTAAAACAGACATGAGTTTGTATTTCCATAGGAGGCAATGGAAAGGCACAGCTAATGGAAGTTCAGGCTGGGGACACTATGGGTGTAGTGCTTGCTCAGTATGTATCTGGCCTTGAGTTCTATCCCCAACATGCATCCGGCCTTGAGTTCTATCCCCAACACCAAAAAGCCCACAAATGAGTTCTTAAACTTGGTGTGGTGAAGCATGGCTGTCACTCCAGCCCTTTTTTGGGAGGCAGTTAACTTGAAGCCTACCTGGGATACACTGGGACCCTGAACAAGTGATTGTGTGACAAACTGTTCTCTCCAGCAAAGTTCACTACACATGGGCCCTCCAAAGCAAGGACCCTTGCCACCCTCTGCTTCTCTGACAGGTCCTCTGGACCTTCTCCATCTATTTGGAGTCAGTGGCCATCCTGCCGCAGCTCTTCATGATCAGCAAGACCGGAGAGGCCGAGACCATCACCACTCACTACCTGTTCTTCCTGGGGCTGTATCGGGCACTCTATCTAGCCAACTGGATCTGGCGGTACCAGACCGAAAATTTCTATGATCAGATCTCCGTGGTGTCTGGAGTAGTACAAACCATCTTTTACTGTGACTTCTTCTACTTGTATGTGACCAGAGGTAGGGACTGGTCCTAAGTCATTATGCACTCTATGGTATTCCAGCTTGTCTGAGTAGTCAGGGCCAAGGCTCATCCCTTCTGAAGCTTATTTGGATGGAGGAGGCACAGACCATTGGGAATACTTGTGTACAGATGAGAACTAGAGGATTTTTGACAAACCTGGCTAGGAACTATCTCATGTATAAGCTCCAAAATGGGCTATAGAAAGTTATAAACCTTGAAATGCAAACCAACTAAATTCACACAGGGCCTCTAGGGGGTTTGCTAGTACATCAAGAGCATCTGTAAGAAGTCACTTCAATCAACCTAGTAGTTGTCATGCAGGGAGGGTAGTGAGGGAAGCTTAATCAGGCTCCGGGTGAAGAGATACAGTTTATGGGAGTGGAGCAGAGATGAATTGTAGCCAAAACGGAGCCAAAGGGGAATAGAGCCCATGGGTAACCTGAAATGGAAACTCGTGGTAACTTGATCCACAAGCAACTTTTAAGGGACATGGTGTGGTATAGACAGGCTAATGAAACTCAAAAAAGGGGGAGGGGGATGAAAACATCACTTTTCTAAGTATAGCATGATCTATAACTTCATCTTCCTTTCCTTCCAGTCCTTAAAGGAAAGAAGTTAAGCCTACCAATGCCAGTTTGAAGAGATGGGCTGCACTGTAAAGCATCCAGAGCAAAGTATTTGTTCTCCTTGATGACTCTGTTAAACGATTGGTGTGAATTTGAGCAAAGCACTGGCAGAACTTCCCATTTCACCATCAACAGTTGGACCTCCCTTAGAGACACTACGGATGTAATGAGGCCCAAGTGTGAGGCCTCACAATGGTGAGTGAAATAAGGAGCAGTACAAATGACCAAATATTGCTCCTTTGACTAGAGGAAGGCTCGTGCCAAGGAACAGGCTGATCCATTCACAAAGATCCTTCCTGGGTCAGTGTGGAACAAGACCCTGAGTGCGTGTATGTGTTGTCACTCAACCAGCTTCCACATGCATCTTAGACTCATCTCAGTTGCCAGCCTAGGTGGATACCGTGACCATCCAACTGTGATTCAGATTCTTGGGCCAAGACCTGTCATCAACCCCACTCTCTCCTCCCTCCCAGTTTGAGGTGCTAATTGGGGTGCTTAGTCACTCAACCTCCCAATATTTGCTAAGTTTTGATGTAATAAAAAATTCACACCTTTATTGTCAATTGTTTTATTTATACCTACAAAAGAAAACAATATGGTATCAAAAGGACAATTTACAAACTAAGAATAGTAGTAACATAGCTCTTAGCATCTTGTGCCTTAACATCACACCTACAATTCAAGTCTCAATGACAGGAATGTGTTCAGAGACCAGCAAATGCATTAGCAGAGCACTGATCCCAAGCAAAAGCCACCAACCTTTTAGATGAGAAGTCTGCACAATGAATTGTTCGGGAGGGGTAGGGAGAAGCAGCCCACAGCTTAATACTGAAGCCCTTTCCTTAAGTGAGTTAAGCGCACGAAGGCAATTACCCCAGCTCAGAAGGCTTGCCTAGGCCTGTACTGAGAGAACTCAAAGGACAGACAAAACAGAAGTCATTTGCACTAAACAGGAAAACTGCTAGTTTTCTGCTGTACCCAGACCAAAAGAGCTCATTAAATAGTAAATCAGCTGTTAAGTTATCTAGATTATGCTTCTGGTAGAAAGGGGAGGTAAGCAACCTAGCTACTGCTTCATCTCCAAAGGCGTTAACAGAAGGGATGTTTTGAAGAGCTGCAGTAGCACAGGATAGCCCATGGTATGATGCTTAATAAGTAAATCTGATTTGGTTGAAGAAGTATCTGTAACAGACTGGTCAGTGTCCATGATTAGACACTTCCTTTTGGCAGGGTGAGAGACAGAACACACACTTTGGTTTCAAGCACAGAGCAGGGTTGCCACACATCTGTGCCCACCACTCCCCCAGCTTCATATTCTGTAAAATAGTAAGGAAAACAAAAGGATGCCAAGCGTTCACATGCATATACCCAACATATGCTGACAACCTACCTGTTGTGTCGCACACTGAATCCTACTTTCAGAGCCCTCAAAACCATCCCCCTTCTCTTCCTGAAGGAAACCTCAAGTGTATTGTTACAAAGCAGCAAACACTCTGAGGGCACAGCCACGAAACGAAGTGGAGCCTCCTCCTGTACTGTGAATGATCAGCACAGGTAACAGCAAAAAAGACCCCGCCACTGTGATCTCTCACAGGTGCTGGGGCCATCTACTGTCCCATCCTGTTAGGGTGACACAAGAGCAAAATTCTTTTCAGGTGCATCTGTTGCTCTTGGAAGTTTCAGTAAGAAAACAGTTAACAAAGGGATGAGACAAACCCACCTTCCCACTGAGTAAGGGGGCCTGAGCTCTAGTCCTCCAGAGTGCTTCCTAAGCACTACCTACCTGTGAAAAGCTGAGTGCAAAAGGACCCCGAGGACAAGTGCCTCCAGCTGCTACGAAACACCACAGAACAGGCCGTGGAGTCCTGGCCAAGAGGGCAGAGCAGCCCACGAGCCACCCTAACTCTAAAAATACTGAATTTAAGAGGACTATCTGCCCATTTGGATGTCATCATTTCTAAAGGTGTTTTGTACACCATAGACTCAGCTGCTTAGGAAGCTTCTGCTACACACTGATGCATGCTTACTGCTCATAACAACTATTTGGCTAAAGAAATCAACTCTTCAGATGGTCCCTGGTTATATGGGGAGCAAAACCAGGCAGCCTCTACCCAGATGCCAGTCTACCCAGCAAAAACAATGCTTTGTAGTTTTTCTAAACTTAAAGGTCGCTTGAACTCAGAAATCTGATTTCTAACTCAACACTAACCTGGTTAATATTTAGTAACTGCAGGAGGGGCAAACCAATTAGGAATTTTTTAGCTCTCAAATCCATGTTAATACGCCATCAGCCAAAATGACTGATAGTCTTAAAATCCGTCACGCCCAAGTAATCTAACTTCAGTAACTTAAAACCTACCATGGACAACACACATGAAATCCCTCTTGGCTTCTCCCAGTAAAGAGAGCAGCCTGAAGCACAGATGCTACCATCTTCTGCAGAACACTCAATCCTTCCCTACCCTCCCTCCCAACAATAAGCAGGCTCCAACAAAAGTGCCTAATACCTTTAAGATGAAAAATAGCTCAATATCCTCAACATGCATTAAATCAGGGGAAGAAAATCTTTTCTAGTCAGTTATATGTATTTCCTTACAAAATCTGTTATTACAGACTGGATCTTTTGGGTGGGCAGAAGAAACCTGGCAGTGAATTTTAACTAATCTGCATTAAAAAAAGATATACCACAATGGTTGGGAAAAGAAAAAAAAATGAAAAGGGCTAGAAGGTAAAAGAATAGACAGTGTTCTTTTAGATGTAATCTGCACGAGTCACTCCCACTAAGCAGCTTCATTTACGAGAAGGAGGGGGAGGAGGAGGGGGGGGAGGGTACTGGTAAGCAGTCTGCCCCATATAGCCTATCATATTGGTAGCTCCTGGAGGCTGTGCAAACTGCTGTGACATCAGTGGTTGTGGCTGCTGCCCAGATCGGCCTATACCACTAAACTGCTGACTAGAGCTCTGGGAGCTCCTCCCAGTTGAGGTGGTGCTACTAGCCCCGTAAGTGCCAGCAGCATACTCCTGGGCCGTGTAGCCACTGGTACCATAAGCAGCTGCCCCATAGGTGCCTTGGGCATAGGTGTATTGGCCTGCTTGTGCCCCAAAGGCAGAATTCGGGCTTCCATAACCACTGCCATTAGCATAACTGGCTCTATCGGTTTCACTACGATCCCGGTAGCTTGTAGAATCTCTCCGGCCACCATCCTTGACACCGCGAAGCCTCCGGTCACACTCATCCTGATACATCAGATTGGGATTGTTGGCTGAAGAAGTAGTCCGGTATCGAGAGCGACCTCCTAAGGGGAAGATAAAGGCATCTTTAATGCCAGTATGAGATCCAACACAAACTAAACATAAAAGGGAACAGAAATACTCAACACATCTTCACTATCAGCAATGCCGGTCTCTAAGCTAATACTTAACTTGGTGCCTTTTAGACTCTTCTTGAGGGCAACAAAAACAATCTTTTTTCCCCCATCAGTTTTCTGAGAGAAGGTTTCTGTTTAGCCCTAGCTGTCCTGGAACTTGTTCTGTAGAAAAGGCTGGCCTCAAACTTAAGAGATCTGCCTGCTTCTCCCTCCCGAGTGCTGAGATTAAAGACATACACTACCACCCTGAAGCTGAGTGCATCTCACAACCATAGATCAGTTGTGTGTTAGCTAATACTATGCTATGAAATGATGTAAAATTACCAAATTCTCCACATGCAAAACGGAAAATGCTATTATAACTAAGAAGCAGTTTAAAGGTATCAAAAACCAGGGTTTAGCTTTATATGTATCTATGGCACACTCCTTTCATCTCAGCACTCAGGAGGCAGAGGCAGGCAGATCACTGTGAGTTCGAGGCTAGTCTACAGGGTGAGTTCTAGAACAGTGAGGATCTGTTTCACAGAGAAATCCTGTCTCCAGGGGCTAGAGAGATGGCTCAGCAGTTAAGAGCACTGTCTGCTTTTCCAAAGGACCTGGGTTCAATTCCCAGCACCCACATGGCAGCTCACAACTGTCTGTAACTCCAGTTCCAGAGGATCTGACACCTTCACAGACATACATGCAGGCAAAACCCCAATGTACAATAAATAAATACATTAAAAAAAAATCCTGTCTCTAAAAAAGAAAAACAAACAAATACAAAAAACAAAACAAAAAAAACACCCCAAAAGAGAGAGAGAGAGACAAGGTCTAAATACAAAGCTCAAGCTGTCCCTAGAGTCACACCTGGCCTTAGATCCAGAGGTCAATGCAAACACCACACCATCAGTGTGTGTATGTGTGTTGGGGAGATATCTCTGTGGTTCAAGGACAGAGAAATCCTGTCTTAAACACCCGCCCCCACAAAAAAGAAATTTACAGGAATGCATGAGTTTAGTTTTGACCATGCACGTGACCCAAAATTTAAATAAGTGGGTCTTAAGATTCTCACATACAAGGCTACAATAGTAGCAAGAGCAGTACAATGATGAAACTTGCTTTCTCACTTACAATGTCATGAAAACCACTAAGCATTCTGACTTCCAAGCAAGAGCCTTTCTTTACAGATCAAAATTAAAAAACCAGCAAAAAACAATTAGCATCAAGAGTCCCATACAGTACCTGGAAAATTCCAGGACTTACCCTTACCCCCTCCGCCGCCACCGCCTCTGTGGTCCACCAGTTGCATCAATTTTGGATTGATAGCCTGATTGGCCTCTTCCAACACTTTGATCAGCTCTCTAGCCTGCTTTAGGTTCCCCGGGGTAAAGAAAGTATAGGCAGTGCCCTTGTTGGTGCTCCGGGCTGTTCGGCCAATACGGTGAACATAGTCCTCTGAGCTGTTTGGATAGTCATAGTTGATCACAAACTTCACATCTTCCACATCTTCCGGGTCAATGGTGAGTCATTGCGTTAAGTTGATGTGGAAAGAGAAGGTAAAGTACAAGGCCAAGAGGTGGAACGCACGAATGCAGATGACAGCAAGAGGAGAGAAGATGAAGTTAGTAACCACTCTGAGCAGGTACAAAAAAGACTCATCCCAACAGAGTAAAAGAGGATCAGTGACTCTCAGGACACAAAATGGGCACTGCGTCTTGATTATAATCCCACGGAAATCCCATTTCAACCCCCAAACTCCTGCCTTTTCTGTGACAGTATGCTGACAGGAGCTACACTACGACCAGAGTTCAGACTGACACAGTCCAGTGCCACCCCTTTCAGAGCTGGGATGCAGAGATCAATTACAACCATTAAAGTGCAGGGCCAAATCACTTCTACTCTGTTGGGAGAAGCCTGGCACAGTCTACCAACAGCACAACAACTTACCTTCTGACCAGTCACAGAGCAACATGGAAAGGCACTTCATCTACTCACTACATTCTCAGACTACAGTTAGGGCTTTCTTGCTCTCGTATTTAAAAAGCAAACCAGAGCTAAAGTACACACCTATTTTGCTTTGCTTAAACATCCACATTATCTTTCCCTTTTCAATCACAAGAACACATTACACTAAAATTTCACTGCACTTCCAAGCCCAGCTTCTCAAGTGAGGTTTTTTTTCCGCTCAACTCAAGGTTATTACAAACTGGATACTTATATCAATAATCAATAGCCTGGAGATTCAATAGCCAAAGAATGTGGGGAAAACCATGAAACTTTGAGACACACATTAATATTCTGCACATGGCTAGGAATTGGGCTGGGTAACCCCTAAAACTTATAGTTATGTAAATGTTAGTGTAATGCTTTCAGCTAAATGTAGTTTTATAACCTACCCAACAAACAAATTTAATAACAGAATCCTAATTTTTTGTGGAAAAAAATCTGCATTTTACAAAGAATATTCCGAAAATATCCTAGATAAAACACAGATTTCTGTGATAGAAATAATTAAAAAACATTCTCTGTTTGTTACCAGACCGATGCACACTCCCTCCTCCTTTGGGAAACCGCTGCAGCCGATCCCGTCTCTTTGTCTTTTATATTTGGCGGCCTCCTTTCGAAAACTCCGCCTTCTGACACGGGACCACTGGAGCGCGGGGAGCATGCATCAAGGGTCCATGGCAGTGAGAAGTCCCCACACACGCTCGCTCTGTGAACTGGCTTAGATGCTTCTCTGTAGCCCCATTTGGTTGCCAAGCGCCGGAGAACCTGGGTTCAGGTAAAAATTTCAGGTCCTCCAACGCCTCCCCAAGGTAATTGGGGTGATTGTAGAAAAATTAAAAAAAAGTTACATCCAAAGGGTCAGACTGCATCTATTGCCCAGACTGGATCAATTTCAGGGGAAGGGGAGATGATTAAAAAAAATTCAGCTGTTGTTAGGGGTGTGTGGAGTAGGGGCATTATGTCTGTTTCTTATTACAATAAAGGCTCCTCAGTCTTTACTGACCCCTAAAGTCCTGAATCACACCAGAAAGACGAGAAGGCACTTATCACAGGGGGCAGCTTGAGTCTCCGGCTTGGGTCGTTGATGCCACAAAGAAAAAATATAGGGCAAGGATGGAAGACTGGGGTGGGGGTGGGGTAACTCCATAAGCACATCTTCAAAGCTTGAATAATAGCCCTTAGTCACTCCCACTGGTGACCATGGGCAACAGAGCACGCTGAATTACTGCACTGGATGCACAGGAGCGTGCTTTCCAAGCAGCAAGAACTGGAGCTCCAGATGCTAACAGCTGGGAGCACTTCTGGAGGGGCTCGATAAAGGGTGGACATGGTGCAAGTTCTTCATACTAGAAAGGTGTCCTGTGTGCACACAGCTGCCTGAGGCCACCAAAGAGCAAGCACAGAATCTGGTTTTCTCCAGTCCAGGCTGCCCTGAGGTTACTGGCGCACTGCCACAACGTTTCTTGCTGTCTAGAGAAGATGCTGTAGCAGGGTAAGAAATGGAAAGTTACATGGTTTGGCCAGTGGCCTGGGAGAACCTATGCCATGGCCTAAAATTCCAATGACTAATTGGGAGGGTCTAAGACTAGCCAGCAGGCTCATCTAGAGCGGCTTCGGGCCAATGTAGATTTGCCTCAGTCATGTACTGAGTGATCTGCAGCTGATATCAAAGCTTCTGCTAAAAAAACAAAACAAAATCAATTCAATACTTTTAGTTCAACAGTCTGTAGTTTAAACAAAAAAGAAAAAGAAAAAAGAAAAAAAAGCGAAATAAAAAATATCCCAGTGGAAAGGGAACAGTGGTCGCCTGAAGATGACTACTATGAACTATGGGAAGCCAAGAACTTACCTGAAGGGATCATTTAAGAGACCATCGCTCCACAGAAGTGAAAAAAGGCCTGGTGACTCAGCTGAAAATAGCACCCCTGTCTATGAGGTAGAAGCCTTCACTTTCCAGGATCTTGTAGGACCTTGGTCAGAATTCTGCCATTGTGGTGGGTTTTCTCCCTCCTTTTGATTTTTACAAGGCAGCAAACAAAGGGGCCCAAAACAAGCACTGATGTTGAGTAACAAGAAACAGACTCAGGCACCTTCCCTCTCCCCTCACTTGAATGAGGGAGGGTGGGATGAAGAGTCTAAGTTATTCTAATGGCAGCCAATTGATTTTGTTAAAATATGCAAAGGGACACAGAACAAAGATTTTTAATTGTCTAGGCAAGATGCACAAAGAAGCTACCAGCACATAGCAAGCCTGTTTTAAAAACCACCATTACTGAAAGCTTTCATGGAAATTGCTTTCAGGCTTCTGCCTCCTCTCCCAACAGGCCCAAGTTCTAACGGCACAGACCCAGACATGACCTTGGAGGAAGAGACAGCTTCCCGCCAGGGCTGCAGGTCACTACCTCTGAAGGAGTTCAAGGGATAAAAAAGCCCCACCACCGCTGCATCAATACTTAGCATCGTAAATTGCACAGGGAAACTTGGTACTTCTCACCTTCCTCGACAGGAAATTAAACATATCAATAATGGATTCCTCATGATAGAAATGACCCCCATCTCTCTAAAACAAGATCTTGCTATATATAAAACCAAGGATGGCCTCAAGCTATTGACTCTTCTGCCTAAGCCTCCCAAGTGCTGGAATTTACAGGCATATACTACCATGTCCAGCTATAGCAATCTTTTCTTGTGGAGACAGAGTCTCACAATGTGGCCCTAGGTGGTCTAAAGCTTACTAGGCACACTAGGCTGACCTCAAAATAAAAAACCACTTGCCTCTGTCACCCAAATACTGGGATCAAAGGCATGCATTACTACACCCAGCTGAAATAATCTATAAATGTTAATATTTTGGGTCAGACTTGTTCAGGTCAAAACAACAGGCCATCTGTATATATCTTAGATTGTGAGCTGAAACTAAGGAAGAACACCTTTAAATTAAGTTCTTAAAGTGGACAACACATTGATGGCCAAATGGTGGGTAAGAAGAGGGGAGAATTGCCCACTATTTTACTGAAATAACACCAGGCAATGCAGACTTTTTAAAAAGAATGTCATTATAGTATAATCAAACTTTTTAGTAAATGTTCATGGAAGTAGCCTCCATGCTTGTTATCTGTAATAGACAAACTAGCATAAGGTAAAAACTAAAGAAACCAGTTTTTGTTAGCTAGGTTTCATTAGGCTCCTTCTATCCAGCCAGAAAACTGAACAAAAACAAAAAGAAATTAAGCTGTAAAATGAACCATCTTCTCTCCCTGTAACTTAATAGTCATGCCTAGGCCTTGCTGCAGACCAAAGCCTGTTTGTTAGGAGCCGGATGAGACTTTGAAAATAAAAGAGGGGTGGGTGGGATGACCGCAGAAAACCCAAATAAAAAAATTAAAACCCACAAAGGTCAAAAAAATTTACAAGGGGGGAAAATCACACTTATACTCTTTTGACTAAACTTATATACATACAACTCTAAATTTGACATGACAAAAAAATTCTCAAAACAAAAGATACACAAACCACCGACAGACACCTATCTATACAAACCTAGCCCACGGGAGGCTACATCTGTGGCAATGAGTATAGGAGCCTTTCCAGATCGGAACTCTGAAGAAAAAAGAAAAACAGGTACCAATTTATGGAACTGAGGCTATAAAGAACATCCATAAAAGACACACTTTAGAAAAATCATTCTCCCCACCTACGCAATATACATGCCGCTAATGTTGGCTTTGTAAACCTTCTTATAGTTTATACCATACCCACTTTAATTAAGAAAAATAAAGTATTTTAAGTATTTTTAAAAACTGTGTGTCTATGAACGTAGGTGCTCCGAAGTCAGAGGCAAATAATCTCTTTGTGGTTGGAATTACAGGTGCTTGTGAGGCACTCAACACAAGTCCTCCGAAGAGCAGCATGTGGGTCTTTTATTTTATTTAAAGACAGGGTTTCTCTGTCTAACAGCTCTAGCTGCCCTGAAACCCTGGAACTCGTTTGTTGACCAGGCTGGCCTCAAACTCACTGAGATCCACCTGCCTCTGCCTCCCAAGTGCTAGGATTAAAGGCGTGCACCACCATGCCAGGGCCATCTCTCCAGCCCCTTTCATTTGTAAAAAAAAAAAAAAAAAAAAATTTATTTATATTATTATGAGCTTTAAAGAACTCTGGAGATGTACTGAAAATGCCCAGGGTTCAATTAGCTAAAATAGGGCTAGGTGGACTTTGATCTACAAATAAAATCTAGTATAGGGAACGCAGCCAGGCCATGTCTGCAAAACTATCTATGACCACCGGTTTTTGTGTAGAAATCATTCAAACCATTATTTGATGTACAAAGTCAAAATAATCTATTATCTGGTTCTTTATAAATAGGGAAGGGGGCACAACACGTGTCAAAAAACTTTACTGTGCTAGGAGGCAGAGGCAGGTGGATATCTATGAGCTCAAAGCAGGAAAGACTGAATGACACAGTGAGTTCCTATCTCAAAAGAAAATACTTAGTCTTATTCTTACCATTAAGTACCCAATCTCTTTCTGGTTGACTCTTGTCTCCATGAATACACATAGCTGGCCAACTATCAGAAGAATATTATATATTAGAAATCTTTACACAAGTATTAGTACATAATGTTGATCAAGTTCTTTAAGCTACATAATAGAAGACTGTGCTTATTTATACATTTACACAATTATACATTATGCTAAAATACACATGTGTAAAGGCCCTAGCATAGCAGTGGTTCTCAACCTTCTTAACGATACAACCCTTTAATATAGTCCCCTTTGGTGACCCCAACCATAAAATCATTTTGTTGCTACTTCACTAACTGCAATTTTGCTATTGTTATGAATTGTAATGTAAATATCTGGCATGCATGATATCAGATATACGACCAAGGTGAAAGGGTCATCTGCCCACCCTCCCTCCACAGAGATCGTAACCTAGAGGTTGAAAACTGCTAATATAACGCTCTCTAGGTGCTGTACTCACCCATCTCTGCGCATCCTTCTAGTGAGGTCATCACAGCGTCTCTTTGTCTCCACAAATATTATAGTCTTATTTTCCTTTTCCGCCATGATTTCCTCCATCAGTTGGATCAATCTGAAAACAAGACCAACAATGCAGTCTCATACAGTAAAGTTCTTTATCATCCACACAGATGCTATTAACTCCCAAAGCTTGGAGTATGGTGGCACATGCCTACAGTCCCTGAAGCAGGATGGAGAATCCATCAACCTTAGTTATATAACAGGAATCCTCTCTTCCAAAAAACAAAAACCCTCAGACCTACCTTTTTTGGGTTTTGTTTTCAATACAACAGGGTTTCTCAGTGTTGCCCTTGCTGTGCTGGAACTCCTGTAGACCAGGCTGCCCTCAAACTTAAAAGAGATACACTAGGGCTGGAGAGATGGCTCAGTTAAGAGCATTGCTTGCTCTTCCAAAGGTCCTGAGTTCAATTCCCAGCAACCACATGGTGGCTCACAACCATCTGTAATGAGGTCTGGTGCTCTCTTCTTGCTTTCAGGCAGACAGAATATTGTGTACATAATAAATAAATATTTACCAAAAAAAGAGAGAGAGAGATACACTAGGCAATAGTGGCATACACCTGTAATCCACAGGGAGAGAAAGGCAGGCAGATTTTTGTGACTTCAAGGCCAGCATGGTCTACAGGAGTTGTTCCAGGACAGGCTCCAAAGCTACACAAACTAGAAAAACAATCTCGAAAAACAAAAAGTCTCAAAAAACAAAACAGAAAAAAAACAAATCTTAAATTGGCTTGCCTCTGCCTCTGAAGCACTGGTATAGTCTTGAAAAACAAAACACAAAAAACAATCTTAAAGCAATTGGCCTGCCTCTGCAGCAATGGTATAAAGGCATGCTAACACGCTCAGCTTGTTCAACGGGTATTTAAACGCACACATCTGTATTTTTAAGAAATAACTATTCAGGGTGTGAAGAGATTAAAAGTCTTGCTGCTCTTATAGAGGGACTAACACTAGCTTTGGGCATCCACTATTGTGTCTGGCAACCATCTACAATTCCACCCCTAGGGATCTGAGTACAGTGCATGAAAACAACAAAAATTAATCCAGGCTATGGTTATAGTATTCACCCAGCAAGCATGATGCCCTGGGATCAATCCTCAGCAACACCTAAACAGTGTGGTGGCATATGCCCCAAATCCCAGTACATGGGAGGCAAAAAAGCTCTAAGCAATCTTGTTTTACACCTCAAAGTCCAGGCCTACGAAGGATACATGAGATCCTGTTTCACATACAAGAAATAAAACTGAATTCCAAGTAATTCACTCACACTAGATTCAGGCAGGTCTGATGCATTTGATATTATTCCTATCTCAAAAATGTGAAATGGAGGCAATGAAACGGAACCCTAACTATCCAGCTGGCCAGGCGGTGGTGGCGCAGGCCTTTAACCCCCAGCACTTGGGAGGCAGACAGATCTTTGTGAGTTTGAGGCCAGCCTAGTCTACAAGAGCTAGTTACAGGACAGGCTCCAAAGCTACAGAGAAAACCCTGTCTCAAAAAAACAAAAACAAGGGGGCTGGAGAGATGGCTCAGAGGTTAAGAGCATTGCCTGCTCTTCCAAAGGTCCTGAGTTCAATTCCCAGCAACCACATGGTGGCTCACAACCATCTGTAATGGGGTCTGGTGCCCTCTTCTGGCCTGCAGGCATACAGACAGACAGAATATTGTATACATAATAAATAAATAAATATTAAAAAAAAACAACAACAAAAACAAAAGAACAAAAAAACCAAAACAAAAACGTTTCCAGCTGGGCGGTGGTGGCGCACCCCTTTAATCCCAGCACTCAGGAGGCAGAGGCAGGTGGATCTTTGCTAAGTTCGAGACCAGCCTGGTCTACAAGAGCTAGTTCAGGACAGGCTCCAAAGCTACAGAGAAACCCTATCTCGAAAAAAAAACCAAAAAAAAAAAAAAAAAAAAAAAGTTTCCAACGTCAAAAAAATCCTGGCCTTTTCAGCTATGGTACAGTACAGCAGTAATTCTGGCATTCTGAAGGATCATGAGTTTAAATGCAATGTTAGGACATCTAGTGCAGCCCTATCTTAAAAAAAAGAAAAAAAATTAAACCAATCCTAATATTCTATCAAAACAGGATAACAAAGTCTCCTTTCATACTTGTGATCTTTTTCACTTTCCATACAGACATCCACAATCTGCAGGATGTTGTGGTTGGCACTCAACTCCAGATTGCCCACGTTGATTTGGGTGTAATCACGCAGGAAGTCCTCTGCAAGCTGCCTTACTTCCTTTGGCCAGGTTGCACTCCACATCAGTGTCTGCCGGTCAGGCTATCAGGAAATGAAGGTTTTCCTTTAGATTAAGGAACTATATGAGAGTTGAACAGGTATAAATATAATGAAGTATCAGCTTTACGAACCCTGATTTGGTCAACAATTTTACGAATCTGGGGCTCAAAGCCCATATCAAGCATTCGGTCAGCCTCATCCAACACAAGGTAAGTACATCGGCGAAGATTTGTCTTTCCTGATTCCAGAAAATCTATTAGGCGCCCAGGAGTGGCTATGCAAATCTCAACACCTGCAAAGCAAAAAAATAGATATATAAATTATATATAAAAATATATAAACCGTCTAAACCTCAGTACACAGAAACGATGACACACCAGCTCTAGTGGCTGCATTTGATGTTCAGCAATCGCTAAACATACACAGTATCTGAAGAGTATGATGTAAGGAGAACTTCAAAGAGCAGGTTAAGACTCTAGCTTCCCCCCGCAGAGTAGTTAATACAACTGCATCCCAAGAATTTCTACACAATTAAAAATACTGAATTTTCTAACAAGAAACTTGTCCAATTTCATTTACAGAAATTGGCAAGGAAGGAAAAAAATTTTTTTTACCTCTTTCCAAGTCTCGAATCTGGGGACCTTTAGGAGCCCCTCCATAAATGCATGTACTCTTCAACCTAGAACACTTTCCATAATCATCAGCCACCTGCTGCACTTGCTGAGCAAGTTCTCTGGTAGGAGCCAGCACTAGACACTGAAATAAGGGGAGGAGAGAAGCAAATAAACTTGAGCCAGCCAACCCAAGTTTAACAAAAACACCCAAACAACCCTAAGAACCAAAAGGTAGTCTAATTTTCCCCTTACTGTCCAATTTAGCACATCAAGTTATTTGAGCAGTGGGGCACACTGGCTTATGAGCAAATATAACTTACAACTTAGAAATGGAAATGATACCAGCATCCTCCCCACTCGGCTTACTCTGATGCATTATCATTATATAAAGTATAAAGACCTCAGGTTGATTAACACCTTGTATCATCTACTTCGAAAAACAAAAGAGGGTCTTCTGTAGACTCTCTGGCCATTAACCATGTAGCTGAAGATGACCTTGAACTTCCTTCTGATTCTCACTTTCTTACTACCCAGTGCTAGGATTGAAGACATTGCACCATCACACCCAGATTTGTACTACCAACTTTTAACCTTACAAGATGAAAGATCAGCTTAAAAAATATCCATGTGTCAGGCAGACCTCTGTAACTGAGAATGAGACCAGACTCGTCTACAAAACAAGTTCAGGGACAGCCAGGGCCCTTACAGAGAAACCCTCTCTGGGTAGGGTGGGGACATCCATGAAACAAAAATTTAATTATTGGGGCTGGAGAGATGGCTCAGAGGTTAAGAGCATTGCCTGCTCTTCCAAAGGTCCTGAGTTCAATTCCCAGCAACCACATGGTGGCTCACAACCATCTGTAATGGGGTCTGGTGCCTCTTCTGGCCTGCAGGCATACACACAGACAGAATATTGTATACATAATAAATAAATATTTAAAAAAAAAAATTTAATTATCATTAGGAAATACAGATTAAAGTTGAGCTTAGAAAAATAGCTCAGGGGTTAAAAAACACTGGCTGTGGCTCTCCCAGAGGATCCTAGTTCAATTCCCTGCACTCACATGGCAGCTCATAACTGTCTTTAACTCTAGTTCAGAAGGATCTGACATCCTCACTCACACAGACATATATGCAGGCAAAGCACCAATGGACACAAAATTAAAAAAAAAAATTACTTGGCTGGGCGGTGGTGGCACACGCCTTTAACCCCAGCACCTGGGAGGCAGAGGCAGGCAGATCTCTGTGAGTTCAAGACCATCCTGGTCTACAGATCAAGTTCCAGGACAGGCTCCAAAGCTACAGAGAAACCCTACCTTGAAAGCAAAAACAAAACAAACAAAAAACTACTTAAAAAATAGGAGAGACAATGATGATGACTGGAGAAGATGCTTGCAGGGTGGTGGACACCTTTAATCCCAGCACAGGAGGCAGGGGAAGGATGATCTCTGAGTTCAAAGCCAGCCTAGCCTATGTTAAAAATAAAAAGCTGATCAGAGATCCACATGGTGTGGTGGGAAGAACTGACACTAACAAGTTGACCCCTGACTTCTACAGAACCCACTCCCCCCGACAAAAAAAGAAAAAAACTAACCAAAACTAACATGAGTAATTCAAAATTGTGTTTGAGAGTTGTTGATATATAGCCCAGTGGTTGAATATTTACCTAGCATGCAGTGAGCCCTAAATTCAACCCCCGGTACAAAAACAAACAAACAAACAAAACCCAAAAATACTTGTACTTAAATGTGCTACAAAGACTGGTTAAAAAAACTGGGTTCAGGAAGATACAGCTCAGTGTATTTATTTGCCTAACACACACAAGAGCACAAGTTAGATATATAGAACCCCAAACAGAAAAGAGAAAGAATACCTCAAATTCAATCATTTAATTCCAAATAAGATAGGGCAGGGGCGAAGAGACAATTCAGTGGTTAATAAATAGCACTGGCCCCTTTTCCATAAGACTTGGGTACAATCCTAACAACCACATTACAGATAACAACTGTAACTCCAGGTCCAGGGGATTAAATACCCTCTTCTGATCTCCATGGCCACACCTACCCATAGGGTGAGCAGACACATAAAGCCAGACTTAATAGGCCAATGCAGAGCAGAGCATTCCCAGGTGGCTCTCAGGAAGGCAGGAGGAAGAACATGAGAGCACACCAATGTAAATTTTTAATTCTTAAAAATTATAAACTGGGCTGGACAGTGATGGTACACGCCTTAAATGCCAGCACTTGGAGGCAGAGACAGGTGGATCTTAGCGAGTTCGAGGCCAGCCTGGTCTACAAAGTGAGTTCCAGGACAGCTAGAACTGTTACACAGAGAAACCGTCTCCAAAAACAAAACAAAAAAACCAAAAAAATTTACAAACTGTAATACACTTACAATTGGGCCATCTCCTCTTTCCAAGTATGGTTGGTGGTTTATATGAACAATTGCAGGCAGCAAATACTGAGGAAGAATGAGAATCAACAATGTCATACAAAAATCAAGCCATTATCTTAATGGTTCCAATTTAAATCAGTAATTAACAATGCCCTAACAGAAAGGGAGAAGAATACAATACATCACCATACTCAAGCACAATGCAAACCTCCATTTGAAATACTGTACATCATAGTATTTTATATTTTGGCTCTGGTTTCCTGGAACTCACTGCATAGACAAAACTGGCCTCCAAGTCAGAGGCCAATCTGCTGGCCTCTGCCTCTCTAGTGCTGGGATTAAAGGGTATGTCCCACCATCCTGGATTGCACATAGTATTTTAACTATGAGTTTAAAAATTGAGAAAATGTGAGCTGGGCATGGTGGCACATGACTTTAATCCCAGCACTTGGGAGGTGGCAGAGGCAGGCAGTCTTTTGGTTGGAGGCCACCCTGGTTCCAGAACAGCAGGGACTACAAACCTTGTCTCAGGGTGTGTGTGTATGGGGGGAACGACACTTGAGAAAAATCTAAGACAGCTAGGATAACAAAATAAGTTACTACAATGTCAGGACGTGGTACCTACCGCCAATGTCTTCCCAGAGCCAGTCTGTGCAATGCCAACCATATCCCGGCCACTAAGAGCCAAAGGAAATCCCTGGCATTGAATGGGAGTTGGTTCTGTAAAATGCTGATCCATCAGCACATCCATTACATACTCTGAAAAAAAAAATGAACGCATTACTTTTACTAGTAAAGTTAAGGAGACACATGAGATCTAGAGTAGCAGTTACTGAAGATAAGACTTACTTAGACTTATCAAGAAGTTTAAACCCAATTTCTTGCCAGTTCACTACCACCTTTGTGAATTACTATCCTAACAAACCTAATAGCACAAGCCCATGAGTCATTTATTGTTCCCAAAGTTCATACTGTATCCTAGAAGCAATATTCTGCTGCCTTATAAAATGAAGGGGCAAAATATCGGTGCAAGTTTTGGCACTGAAAAGAAAGAAGCCGGGTGGTGGTGGTGCACTCCTTTGATCCCAGCACTTGGGAGGCAAGTGGATCTCTGTTGAGTTTGAAGCTAGCCTGGTCTACATAACAAGTTCCAGGACACACTGAGTTGTGACACAGATACCCTATCTTGAAAAACAAAAAAAACACAAAACACCAAAGCTAAGGAGATAGCTCAGCTGTTAAAGATACTTTCCGTTCTTACAGAAGACCCAAGTTTGGTTCCCAACACCTATATCAGAACTGTGCGTAATTCCAACTTCAGGAAATCTGATACTGTCTTCTGACCCTCTCAGGAACCTCACTCTACACAAATAATCTTAAAAAAAAAAGAAAGTATTAATAACTACTCATTAACATGAAAGTATTAATAACTATTTATTAACATAGTTATTAATACTAGTAGCCTTCATGCTTTTAAAAAATTGGAAACTCACATTGAATTACTATTTTTTTTAAAGATTTATTTATTATGTGTAATTCTCCCTCCATGTATGCCCACACGCCAGAGGAGGGCACCAGATCTCATTACAGATGGTTATGAGGCACCATGTGGTTGCTGGGAATTGAACTCAGGACCTGTGGAAGAGCAGCCAGTGCTCTTAACCACTGAACCATCTCTCCAGTCCTGAATTACTATTTAAAGCCAGGTGTAGTGGCACCTACCTTTAATCCCAGCACCTGGGAGACAGGGGCAAGTGATCTCTTGAGTTTCAGGCCAGCCTGATCTATACAGTGAGACTTTGTCATGAAAAATAAAAACATAAGAAACTTTTAACTTTATTATTGTGTACATGAGTGATGTGCCCGAGTGAGTGTGCAGTGGTCGGAGGAGAGCTTCATGCAGTTGGTTTTCTCCTTCCACGTTTATCTGGGTTCCAAAGGCTGAACTTAGGTGGTCCAAACACTCTAACCACTGAGCCATCTGACTGGCCACTAAGCTACTATCTTTTCTTTTTTTCCCCTCTCTCTTTTTTGGTTTTCCGATACAGGGTTTCTCTGTGTAGCCCTGGCTGTCCAGGAACTTACTGGACAGCCAGTAACTCTAACTTTGTAGACCAGGTTAGTCTCAAACTCAGAATTCTGCCTGCCAAGATTAAAGGCATGAGCCCATCACTGCCTATTATCTTTTCTTTATAAAAGGCTTCTATTTGTCTTTTAAACAAAATTCTGAGCCTTTTAAAAAAAACTTTAAAGCAACCTACCACTTGATGCAGGATTAAAGCACTTACGTGGGAAGTTCGCATGATGGAAGGCGAAGACAGGCTTGGGACAGACATCGCCTCCTCTCACTGTGATCTCTTTCTTTCGACGGAGTTCATCAACCTCATACTATTGGGAGGGGGAGAAGACAGTAAAAGTTCTTCTCAATTCAAAAGCTTTATTATCACACATAACAAATATTAATATTTTTACATGAATTCAAGTTTGTAATGCATATGACTAACCTTATCTAAAAACAATTAGACCAGCCAGGGTTACTTAAACAATCTACTACAAATAATTAACTTCTATTCTACATAAAACTAGAACTAGGAAGAGGATATCTATAACTTGAGCCCAAAGCTCTTTCTGGACAAGCAATTATTTTCTGGGTAGAATACACTATCAGATGGTTAAAAGAACACAAACATACAATGGTAATTTATCTTAAAAAAAAAAAAAAAAAGGTGAATAGTAGAGTTTAAGCTTTACATGCATATGGTGCCAGGTTTGAGCATGGCGCTGCTAAAAGAAAATTAGCTCAATGGTTGAGAACTTGCCTTCTTGGACAAAGCTCAGGGTTTGACCAAAGAGAGAATATCACATACCAGGTTTGGCTGTCCATGCCTGTAACCCTGGCACCTATGAGCTGAAGTAGCAGGATAATAAGTTAAAGGCCAGCCTAGAACTACATAATGAAACCGTGTCACACACAGAACAGTTTTTTTGGCTTTGTGTTCTGGCTGCCCTGGACCGCTTTGTAGACCAGGCTGGTCTTGAACTCAGAGATCTGCCTGCCTCTGCCTTCCAGGTGCTGGGATTAAAGGCGTGCACCACCACTGCCCAGTAATAAAATAGTTTTATCACATAAAAATTAAACAAAACACAATGGCAAGCCAGCCATGGTGGTGTACTTCCAGCACTCAGATGCAGGTAGATTTCTGAGTCTGAGGCCAGCTTAGCTACATAGCAGGTTCCAGGTTGGCCAGGACTATAAATCAATAACCTGTCTCAAAAACAACAACAAAACAAAAACTACTTAAAAAGCATTAAAACAAGCCGGGGGGCAATGGCAAGCACCTTCAACCCTGTGGTTTGGGAGGAAGAGGCAGGTTGACCTTTGAGCTCAGGGTCAGCCTGGTCTACAGAGTGAGTTCCAGGATAGCAAGGATTAAACAGAGAAACCCTCCACCGAAGAAACAACAACACAACAAACAAACAAAACCACAACTCATGGCCGGGCACAGTGATGCACACCTTTAATCCCAGTGTTTGTGAGGTAGATGTGTGAGTTCAAGGCCAGCCTGGTCTATAACAGGAAGTTCTAGCACAGCTAGGGCTGTTACGGTCTGACCTAATACACAAAATAAAGTATAACCACCTGGATGAATCTGTTTTAAATGCTCACTCACATCCCTTTCTTACCGGAGTCAGTCTTGCTACTTCTGGATGCTCCACATAAAAATTCTTCTCAAATTTCGGGAGTTCACTCAAATCCCACTTCTTTTTCCGTAAACGCTCTCCAGGATTACCAAACTTCTTTGGGGGAAGGCCACTACCACCTCTTGTTCCAAACCTAGAGACACCAGAAAATGTTGATTCATTAGTAGCTGTTTCGTGTGACAGAAGTATGTGAAGAGATGGCTCCTGGAAAGCCCTTTCCAAAGACGGTTCATCTGAGTTCATCTTAGAATCTCAGGGGTAAGAGCAGAGATTCTGGAACCAGACAAGGATTGAGCTCTATTTCCTTCTGAAACTTCCTATGTAATCTGAGAGCACACTTTACTTCTCTGCACCTTAGTTCTCTATGCAGAACAGCACTACTACCAATTTTATCCATTTGGCAAAATCACTGGCTACCTACCAACTACATACTCAGTGTAGTTTTTTAAGTGGTACTGGAGATTCTGCATGGGATAAAACAGGTTTC
Source organism: Ondatra zibethicus (assembly GCA_004026605.1). NCBI lineage: Eukaryota > Metazoa > Chordata > Mammalia > Rodentia > Cricetidae > Ondatra > Ondatra zibethicus. The sequence continues at coordinate 237,029 of PVIU01000831.1, forward strand.
AAAGAAGATACTCTTAAACTGTAAGAGCAAGATTGTGGACATGGAGAAAAACACACACACTTCAACCAAGTCCCTCAAAACTACAAGAGCTTCTTGGCCAACTTTCCCGCTTGCTGACACAAGCACTTCCCAGCCTATCTGCAAACTAACAGGGAACCAGGAACTACTGCTTGCTTACCTTTAGTTTATTCAAAAGAAGCAGAATAAAGGGTTGTAATCCTTTCCTCGCTAGCCTTCATCTTTATTTTATATTGATATACTTTATTTTGTATCTCCTTTTTCTTCCCCAAATAATATTACTCTTGTTTTGAGGCAGAACCTCATTTACCCTAACTCACAGAAATCCTCCTGCATCAGCCTCCTAAACACTGGGATTACAAGTGTGAGCTACCACACCATGCTCAAATAATACCGAGTTACAGAAGAAACAATGTTGATGTAGGTTAAGGTATTTCGTTTAATAAAATTCAAAGCCAGGTATAATGCTGAACGTGTACAATCTTTAGCACTTGGAAAGCTGGTGGCAAGATCAGAGTTCAAGGCCAGTCTGGACTATGAGACTGCTGTATCAAAACAAACCCCCCTTCAAACAGACTTAAAATTAAGTATTGTTCAAGAATACAGATATGGCCACTTGCCAAACCTAAAATGTATGAAATTAGAAGCTAACTGTTCTAGAACAAATATCACCCTTATTTGCCTTACTCTATGTAAAAGCACAGGATTTTGATACACAAACAGGGCATTTTAAAATCTCATTTCCTTATTCCTTGTAAAACACTACAGAATCAAGAGAAAATTCAGTAGTAGCTACTTTGAGGAATTTCAAGACCAGCCAGTTTGGGGAGTGGTGGGACAAAACCTACAACCTAAAACCCTCTTCTGGGGCTGGAGAGATGGCCTGTTCTTCCAGAGGTTCTGAGTTCAATTCCCAGCAACCACATGGTGGCTCACAACCATCTGTAATGAGATCTTGTTACTTCTTCTGGCCTGAAGAACCCTGTATACATAATTAATAAATACCATTGCTGAACCAACAAAACAGAAAAACATATACAGCCAGGAACACTCATCCACACCTTTAAAAGGCCCCAGGTTTTCAGCTCGATATCAGAGAAAAAGGCCTTCTGAGTTGGCCACTCCACCCCACTTGCAAATCAAACACAATTCTGAAACATTCTACAAGACCTAGAAAGCCAGGTTTTTTTCAGTCTTGCAAAAATGCCCCAATCCAGTTTTAAAGAGATTTTTAGCCTCAAACGACTTTAGCGTGGCTAACATGCTCTTGCTGTTCCTGATGTAACGCAGCACTGCGTGATTTCTGCTGGTTTCCAGACAGGGTTTCTCTGTGCAGCCCTGGCTGTCCTGAAACTCACTCTGTAGACCAGGCTGGCCTCCAACTCCGAGATTCACCTGCCTCTGCCTCCCAAGTACTGGAATTAAAGGCACACGCCACCATGACCAGCTAACATTGCTTGAATATTACAGTAATGATCTAGAAAGAAAGAAAGCTTCTAAAATTAAGATTCCTTTACAAGGTTTATTATAACTGAATTTTCTTTCTTTGTACAACTAACTTTGAAAACCGTCCCCTTGCTTTGACGCAAGAGCTACCGTAGCCCAGGCTGGCCTCAGTCACCAAGCACCTGCCTCAGCCTCTGGTACTGGGAACTGGTATGTGCCACCTCAAGAACTTCACTTGGTTTCAATAGCTTTCTTATTTCTAAAGATTTCCCCCTTCGAGGGAGGATCTCAGTATGTAGCTCTGGCTGTCCTGGAACTCAAGAGATCTACCTGCTTCTACTGCTTGAGTGCTAAGATTAGAGGTATGCATCACCACGACCAGCCAAGGCTTTACTGTATCCAAATAAAAAAAAAAAAAATCACCCAGAGTTTATTTAGACGTGAACCGTGTCCGGTATCTAAGTATCACGAACAACGTTGGCATAAAGCTTTTTGAGTATTGATTCCAGGGCAGGCACATTCAAGGATTTTTCTAGTAGCACAATACGAAGTTTCCTGAGGTAACTTATAAAAAACTTCCTAGCTTAGGCCTCAAAGTTAGTTCTGCAATATAACTGGATCTATAAAAGGCAATAAATAAAAATGTCACCTGACCTCCTGGCTCTCCCAACTTCGATCTTTTAAAAGCAGCTCCAGCACTTCCCATTCCAATGTGTTTCCAACTAACCAAAATATGACAGAATGGGAGTAAAATCTGAGAGTCATAAAAGACCTTTAGTCCCTCCAAACGGGATGGCTGGAGACATAACAGAAACCACGTCGAGGTCGCTTTTTCTAGACTTGAGCATGCGGGTTCTTCCCGGACAAACGCTGCGGCTTGCAGGGAACAAATGATCGGCGAGGCCGGTCAAGCGAGGCGACAAGGCTGGCCTGCCGCCTCCGAGCCACGACGGCGGTCCGCAGAGGCGCTCAGCCGGCCCAGAGGCCCGAGCACAGCAGCCATTGTACGTAGCGAGCCGCAGCTACCCCGCCCCCCGCCCTCACCTTCCCCTTACCCTCCACGGTCCCGATCCCGGTCCCGGTCCCCAAAGCCGCCTCCGCGCATGGTCCCAAACGGATAAAGATCTGGGAGCGGGGCACGGATGGCCGAGCTAGGGATGGCCTGTGGCTCCGGTCTAGTGACGACCGATGGCGGCGGCGCCTCCGCTGTTGGGGCGGCGGCAGGCGCGGCGCTCTCTCGCTCCGACGCGCTGTCTCCCGTCGCAGACGCCACCGTCGCCGCCTCTCTCGTCGGAGACGGGAGCAAAACACAGAGAATCGGGGTTGTTAGTACAGCGGGGAGGTCTGGTCACGCTCAAACCGGGCGGTGCCACGGTTTAGGCGTCTCCCTTCCTTCCCAGCGACTGCACAAAATGGCGGCGGCCGCTGAGCCTGCTCCAACTTATCGCTACGCACGGCCGAGACGCTACGTAAACAGCGTCTGGAGGAGCCCGAGGGCTCGGCGCGGGGCTACAGACATTCTAGGAAACGTTTTACGTCAGTGGCGGAGACGGGCGCCTTTGGCGGCCCACCTAAATAAGGTTCTGTACGCAACGGGCGTACCGTTCTCGCGCCGCCAGCTCTAGAACGTGGGCTGGGGGTGGGGCGAGCCTCCGGCGACGTAACATTGTTTGCGTCGTTGGCCGGCCCACTATTGCGAGGGTGCGCAGTCTTCGTAGCGAGTTCTGTTTCGAGAATAAGCTTTTCTCAGCATTCCGAGCTCAAACGGCACTCGAGGCTGGCCTTGTGCAGACACAATAGCTTCTCCCCATGTTGTTTCGGTCGGATTTCGGGGGGGGTGTCTGTAGGTACTAGAACCCAGAGGGTCTTGAGGCCCTTTTGAACGGCCTTGGCCCCTTGCCCCGCTGCCCTGGGTACGCCAAGCTGGCTACGCGGCCCAGCGCCATTTTCTTCCGTTGCTTTTCGCCGCGCTGGCGCCGCAGCCATGTTGGGTGCGTCGTGTAGCTCTCTTTAGGGGCGACATCCCCACTAGGCTAAAAGGCACCCTATGTTTCCCACAGTTCCGAACAGACTGTTGTCATGGCTCCTGCTTGGGTACAGTCGACTCGCTCACACAGAGGCCACCCCTTCTGGGAGCCCTTCCTGAGGTGGCCGCCGATGGCCTTAGTCGCCATCAGACTGGTCGCCTCTCTGGGGCCACGGCTGGGGAAACGGCAGACTTTCCGGCCGGGGGTCTGCAGACCCCGTCCGGGGAAGGCAGGCCAGCCTAGGCCGCGGGCGCCGCCCAACACCTAGATTACTTTCTTTTGTTTGCCATCCCTTCGCGCTGCCAAGGCACACAAGCTTGGCACTGTGAAGCTGCTGCGTCCCTTGAGACCTCTAGTCTTATTTCTACCGATGCGGAGGAGGCCATCAGTTTGGAGGCTGTCTTGTCTCCTGTTGTGAATGTTGCCCAGATTATTGGGAAACCAGGAAAATAAAAGGCCAGACGTGGAGAGCCAGGCATTGTGCTGGTTGTCCTGACGCTTAGGGAACCAACACATTACTTTGCTCAGAGTTTGTCCTCTAGAGAGGGAGTCAGATGACAAATGTTTATGTTAGACAACTGCTAACTTAGAAAAAGAAAATGGAGGAGGGCTGCGGGAGTGGAGGCCACAGAAAAGTGGGAAAAATGTTTGCTGAGCCCAACACCCTCAACAAAAAAGACAGGACAGTAGGGAAGCTGGGAGTTGGTGGGCATGCCCTGAGTCCCAGCACTCGGGGAGGCAGAGGCAAGTGGATCTTTATGAGTTCAAAGCCAGGTCCACAGAGTGAGCTCAAGAACAACCAGCAGTAAAGTGACACTAGCCTACTAGAGCATGTGGCTCTGGGAGGCCTTGCTCTTCTCTGCCATTCCCTCTGCCTTCCTAATAACCATTAGATTGCATTCCTAAAGCTAGCCACCAAGGTCTGTTCCCTTATTTGGCCACTTTCTCCTCCTGAGGCTGACTACCAAGTCCAGTAATCAAGAGCCTCATTTGGTTCACCTAATCGGCATGCCCTTTTACCTTTGTAAACCACCATTTGCCTATGGGCCATATCTGTCTCCCCTCTATCCAGAGGCAGTCCTTTATCCCTCCAGGACAAATATCTCTGCTCCCATTTCCTTGTCTCCTTCCCCTTCTCCCTTGTCCTCTATCTCCTTTATCACCACATCCTAGCCCATTCTAACACAGACCTCTCTTCTTAAAAATTACACCTGCATCTTTGTGAGTAAGAGGCCAATCTGGTCTACAAGAGCTAGTTCCAGCACAGGCTCCAAAGCTACAGAGAAACCCTGTCTTGAAAAATAAAAACAAATAAATAAAATAAAAAATTACGGGGCTGGAGAGATGGCTCAGAGGTTAAGAGCACTGACTGCACTTCCAGAGGTCCTGAGCTCATTCCCAGCAACCACATGATGGCTCACAACCGTCTGTAATGAGATCTGCTGCCCTTTTTTGGCCTGCAGGTACACATGCAGGCAGAACACTGTATACATGATAAATAAATAAATCTTAAAAAAAATTACACCTGCAAGGCCATTTGGCAGAGCTAGAAAAAGGATGTCTCTGTGAAAACAGGTGTTTGTGCCTAATCTGGGGTCTAGGAGGGAGTCCCTGCCACTATTCTCTATTCTCGAAGAGTCACCTTCAAGGGCTGCATAGTGAGACCCTGTCTTGGTGTGTGTAGGGGGTAGTGTAATCCAGGCAAGCGATGGTGGGCAAGCGATGAGTATTGGAGAAATGATTGCATTGGGAAGATGGAGCAAATGATTTGCTGATGATAGGGATGTGGAAGGTGAATAAGAGCATTTCCCAATGAAGACAATGAGCAATGTCCGTGTGAGGGCCAGCCATGTCGGCTTACAGGGATTGTGGATTTGGGAATAAGATCTGAAGGTATTACTGAAATGGGGTCACAGCCTGTACCCTAAGAAATCAAGGTGGCCACCCATCCCTAAGAAGTCAAAATAGCCAAACTGATAGTGAAAAGCAGATTTATTCAGTGTGGCCACTTTGGGATCACTGGATCTCTTTGTCCCTCTTTTCCATGTAGTAACATTGAATACATCTACCTTTTCTGCTTTTTACCACAGTCTGTGCTGCAGGAAGTCAAGCTTGCTTTCTGTCATGACCTGGGAAAGGAGAGAGAGAGCTACTGCTGTTTAGAGAGTAAAGGCCAGAGATGCTGCTAAACCACTCACAATGCATACTGTCAACATCTGGATGAAGTCAGCTGACTATTAAACACCAGGGTTGGGAATGTGGCTCAGTTGGTGGTCTACTTGCCTAGCATGCACAAAAGCCCTGGTTTGATTGGCACACTATAAGAACTAGGTGTGGTACATGCCTGCAATCCCAGCCGTTGGAAAGTGGAGGCAGGAAGATCAGAAGTTCATGGATGCTGTAGAATGAATGGGGTTCATGTGGGCCCTTGGAAAAGCACAGGGCACTCTAAGGATGATTTTAGTCTTTCCAGCTGCAGGGGCTCAGCCTTGTAGACTGAGACGGTCTCCTTTGCCAAGGACCTTTTTTATTGTTCTCCAATTTACACCTTTTACAAGTTGATTTCCATATCCCCAAAATACCCCAAGCTTCCAAAGAGACAATGTCAAATGCAAATTCTTTTTTTTTCTTTTTTAAGCCAGGGTTTCTCTGTGAAGCAGTCCTAACTGTCCTGGAACTCACTTTGCAGACCAGACTGGCCTCAAACTCACAGAAATCTGCCTGCCTCTGCCTCCTGAGTGCTGGAATGTTGTAGAATATTATTTTAAGGTGTGTGACTTTTGTTTCTGCTAGATTTGTTTAACTCTGTGAAGCTGTGATTCTTTGCCTGTCTAAAACACCTGATGGTCCTAATAAAGAACTGAATGGCCAATAGTAAGACCCTTCCCTCTGACCTCCACACATGTGCCTTTGAAAAAGAGCCTGCATTTACATATCATACACAATAATAATAAAATGTAAACACATTGTGGAGGCCAGCCATGATAAGCTAAGTATGGGCAGGTCACCCAAAGGAAGTTCTTTACTTCCAACCATTATCACCTGGGACTCTGGCCATTGATGAATTTAAATGGAGGCTGGTGTCTCAATTGTTTACCCTGAGAAGATGCCAGGCTGCAGGAAGAACCACAAGCTGAGATCACCCGACCCTCACCCAAGAACAGACCATTCAAAGGAAATTCCTGGCATTCCAAGCACTGTAGATAGAAACACCTGCCAGCACACAGTTACCAGGACACCCTAGACAAATGTCAGCCAATCAGGGGTCTTAAAACCTCAGAAACCCCTCACCCCCACCTTCATTACTATAAAACCCTATTGTAATTGAGCTCGGGGCTCTTCGGTTATTCCAATACGTTGGACATGCGGAGAGCCCAAATTTGCAAACTTGATTAAAATAAAGGCTCTTTGCTTTTACATATGGGACTCGGTTTCCTTGTTGGCTTTTGCAGGGACTTCACAGATTTGAGCATAACTAACACAAATATGATGTATTTCACATCCAAAAGATAACTGAATTAAAGAAAGGGTTCAGTGGTTAAGAGTGCATACTACTCTTGCAGAGAACTCATTTGGTTCCCAGCACCCACATAAAGATGGTCATAACAGTCTAGATAACTCCAGCTCCAGGGAATCCAATGCCCTCTTTAGCTTCCTCAGACACCTGTGCTTATATGTGCTACTCCCATATAGACATACATGCCCATAATTTAAAAATAATTTTTGTTGGGGGGTGGTAGTGGTGCACGCCTTTAATCCCAGCACTCAGGAGGCAGACACAGGCCAAATTCCTGAGTTCAAGGCCAGCCTGATTTACAGAGTGATTTCCAGTTCCAGGACAGCAAGAATACACAGAGAAACCCTGTCTCAGAAAATACATATACATATATTGAAAGACTCTGGGGCATCTCAGTGTTACTGCCCCTCTTCCCCTGGGAACCAGGAACTTTTTAATCCCCCATGCGTGCACTGGAGTTTTGGGTACTTTCCATCCCCTTTGTAGTTTTTGTTCAATAGACTCAGGCCCTGGAACTGGGGCAAAATGACCTGCAGGTGTTTCTCCTTGCTCAACCAACCCAGAAACCACCATAGCATTGATCAATTATAGCTAGTTGACCATTAAATGAGCTAGTCAAAATAGCTGACAAATGATTCCTGGACTTCCCCTTTTGATTCTGTATCCCCCCTCTTTGACTCTATGGTTTTTTCCTTTAAAAAAAAGCCTGTAACAACTATTGGGTGTCCTTCTCCTCTCAAGGCTGAAGGGCCCTGTCACAGCAGTAAATAAAAATCCTCATGAGAGTGGGCTCTTGGGAAGAGTCCTCCTCGGTGATTGGGCTTTAGGGCCCAACTATATATATATTAAAAGATGGTTCAACTTTTATGTGTGTGTGTGTGTGCATGTTTTATTTTTTAAAATATACTGTGTGTCGAGCCAGGTGTGGTGGTGCATGCCTTTAATCCCATCACTCAGGAGGCAGAGGAAGGTGGATTTCTGAGTTTGAGGCCAGTCTGATCTACAGAGCTAGTTCCAGGACAGCCAGGGCTACACAGAGAAACTCTGTCTTGAAAAAACAAACAAACAAAAAACTTACTGTGAGGGCTGGAGAGATGGCTCAGTGGTTAAGAGCACTGGCTGCTCTTCCAGAGGTCCTGAGTTCCATTCCCAGCAACCACATGTTGGCTCACAACCATCTATAATGAGATCCGCGCCCTCTTCTGGTGTGTGGTCATACATGGAGGCAGAATGTTGTATACATAATAAATAAATCTAAAAAAAATAAAATTACTGTATGTGTGCATTTGTGTACATGAAAGCAATATCTGCAGAGGTCAGAAGAGGATACCAGACCCCCTGGAACTGGAGTTACAAATATTGGGTCCAGGGGGGTTGCACAAAGATGAAAACACCACCAAGTCTAATAAACCAGAAGCAAACTTTATTCCAGAAACCAGATCCTAGGAAAACCAGAAGCAAACTTAAAAAACAAAAAACAAAAAACAAAAAAACCCTGCGGGGCACAGAAGCTTATCAGCTAGCTGAGACCACAGGCAGAGTTCCGGCTTCTGACACTGTGGCACCTGACTAGTTCCTGAACCCACCTTTTATAGTAAGGGCACCAAGCATTAGGTCTGGGCAAAGGAATTTTTACAACCTTGCCCTGACCCTTGGGTTGGTCAGCGGAGACCCTAAAGAGGGGAGTGAGTTCTAATGTCAATGGGTAACTAGGCAGCCATCATGAAATATGTTTCAGGGGAGATTAAAATGAAAGCCACTAATTGCAAGAAAACAGATGTCTTTAGCAATTAGTCAGAAAAGGGGCTGCTAGTAATACTAGAAGGTTAATAAATTAGGATTAACTGGTTCTTAGGCCGAGAACTTAGAAGATAGCAGAAAGCCTTTCACACTATCTCTGGGTGAAACTCAGATACTGACTGCCATACTTTACAACCTCCATTATCAGAGCTCATTAATTAAACCATTGTATTTGTACACTGTCTCCTGGTACCTCCAGGTGGAAACTGGAGTCTTATGCCTCTCCTCTGGTGGCGCCAGTTTTCCATAACGGAAACAGTGTCTAACCCAAAGGTCACATATCTCTGTCTCCTAAAGGTTAACTCAGTTCACATCTGTCGTTTATCAGGGATGGCCAGTACACTACTCTCAATTTGTAGGGAGAAGCTCTGGCCTTGTAAATAAAACAGCCAGTCGTAAAATGAAGTGATCTAAGCTTTCCAAGCATCTGAGAAAATAGCTCACTGTAAATAAATGATCCTTGATCTGCTGAGAAAGTTGTTGATAGTCTGTTCTCATTTCCCTAGACTTATAACTTTGTTTCTTTATTTCTACATTCTTATTTTTGGAATCTACATTTTTATTTTCTTATTCTTGGACTCTTCACAGAGAGTTGTGGGTTGCCTGAAGTGGGTACTGAGAACTGAACTCTGGTCTTCTGGAACAACAATACTCACTCGAAACCAATGAATCATCTGTCCAGTGCCAAAGTTTATGTGTTTTGTAAACATAGAATTTCACCAGATAAAGAGGTCAGAGACCAAGGGATTTCATTTAGAGACAAACCAAACTTTTGGAATTAGTGAAAATATATTTAGCTCAATCTACCTCCCACCTTGAAAATCTCGGAAATAACAGTTGTGTGCTCAGAGTGTTCAAGGCATGTGCTAAGAGTTTTCACTATTTTAGTTCCTCTGTCAATCCAATAAAATAGGGATTCTCTTACAGGGATTGTAGTAATAAGGGGCTCGGGCTGTGTTCCCGGCGCCGGGCCCCTTTGTTCTGTCCGGCTCCCAGTGTGTACCCGAAATAATTATACGGAAACTGTATTTATTGAAATACTGCCTGGCCCACTAGCTCTAGCCTCTTATTGGCTAACTCTCACATATTTGTTTAACCCATTTTTAATAATCTGTGTGTCACCACGAGTCGTGGCTTACCGGCATGAGTCTAACCAGTGTCCATCTTGTGCTGGAGAAGCATGGCGTCTGATCCACTGCCTTCTCTCTCACAGCATTCCCTTCTATCTACTCCGCCCACCTAAGGGCTGTCCTACCAAAAGGCCAAGGCAGTTTTCTTTATTTAACCAATGAGGGCAATATACAAACAGAAGACCCTCCTACACCAAGGGATGCTGGGAAAAGCCATGGAACAGCACTCAGGGTAGTGTCTCATGTGTAATAATCAATAACTGTTAGCTTCTGTCATCTCTCCACTTCACAGATAATAAGACTGAGGTCAGGAAGGTGATAGCTGGTCCAAAATCACACATGTAGTACATAAATTGTATGGTGTCTTAGGGTTTCTATTGCTGCTATGAAACACCATGGCCAAAAAGCAAGTTGGGTAGGAAAGGGTTTATTCAGCTTACCCTTTCACATTGCTGTTGTTCATCGCCAAAAGAAGTCAGGGCAGGAACTCAAACAGGGCAGGAACCCAAAGGCAGGAGCTGATGCAGAGACCTTGGAGGAATGCTGTTTATAGACTTGCTCAACCTTCTTTCTTATAGAACCCAGGACTACCAACCCAGGGATGGTAGCACCCACAATGGGTTGGGCCCTTCTTGATTGATCACTACTTGATGCCTAATAACTGAATCTCATTGGAGGCATTTCTTCAACGGAGACTCCTTCCTCTCTGATGACTCTAGTAAGTTGACACAAAACCAGTCAGTACAGGTGTTCAGCAGCAGCCCTAGCCTTTGTACTGTAGACGCCTGAGGCTCTCCCAAGCGATGACACACTTTTTCCAGACACTGCCCATTGTCTTCAAAGGGATGCTAGAAGCAAAGCTCAGGAAACCTGTCCATCTCATTGTGGGACCACAGGTTGGTTTCAATCACATTTTTCTCTTGTTTGTGTCTGCAAACTCTACCTGCTTTTGCTGTTGATTATCCTTTTTGTTTTATAACAGTAAAATCCATACTTAGATTTCAACCACTAGGAGACATGTTCTTTTTTTAAATTTTTTTTTTATTTTTTATTTTTGGTTTTTTGAGATAGGGTTTCTCTGTGTAACAGCCCTAGCTGCCCTAACAGAGACATGTTCTTTTTGATCAGATTTGAAAGTGGTAAGTTTGTTTGTTTTTTGGTTTTTCAAGACAGGGTTTCTCTGTAGCTTTGGAGCCTGTCCTGGAACTAGCTCTTATAGACCAGGCTGGCCTCAAACTCACAAAGATCCACCTGCCTCTGCCTCCCGAGTGCTGGGATTAAAGGCGTGCGCCACTACCGCCCGGCTGAAAGTGGTAAGTTTTACTGTTGAGCTATTTTTGCTGTGCGATGAGTACATTATATATGAACAGTCTATCTGGCTTCTACAACTCTGCAGTTTCATCATTGTTAAATTCATTTAAGTGTGAAACACAGTGGTTCTCTTTTCTGTCTTTTAGACTTGTGTGGGTTTTCTAATGAACTGTTTCATTATCCGAAAGGTTGAGAATATGGATATTCTCAAGTCAACAGTGACCCAAAGCAGATGCCATCAAATGGTAGCTTATGAAGGACGAATGAGCAGGAAGCTTCTGGGGATCTAATCTTAAAACTTGAGCTATCATGGGGCTGGAGAGATGGCTCAGTGGTTAAGAGCTCTGACTGCTCTTCCAGAGGACCAGGGTTCAATTCCCAGCACCCACATGGCAGCTTACAACTGTCTGTGACTCCAGTTCCACGGGATCCAACACCCTCACACAGACATATATGAAGGCAAAACACCGATGCATATGAAATAAATAAATTTAAAAAAAAAGCTTGAGCTATCATACAAACTCCCTTACAACATGGGTATGACTGGGACATTAGTTAGCAATGCACCATTCCATTTAACAAATACAGAACTTTTATCCTATCCACTGTGAGTTTCGTCATGACAGGTGCAGAGACACTCAGAAGAGCAAACAAGTCAAAGTAGCTGGTAACATTTTTGAATAAAAATTCCATAAGCACTGGGGAGACTAAAGCAGGAGGGTAGAGAGCTCCAGGCTAGTTAGCATGGGACCTATTGTAAAAATCCAACACACACACACACACACACACACACACACACACACACACACACACACACACGGCTGAGGATGTGGCTCAATGGTAGAGTGTTTGCCTAGAATGTGCAAAGTTACCACAGATGGATTTAAAAATTGAAAGGGAGCTTGTGGCAGTTCCATGCTCTCAGTAAGATGGAAGGAAGGCAAGGCTCTGGGAAGTCTATCGTATGTGTGTAGGCTTCCACTGCTTCAGTCCTTGGACTTCAAATATATATGAACTTATTTATGTGGTACTCTTCTTAGTTACAACTGTCACAGACATCTCTGCTCCAAAGATATTAACTGAAAAACTCTAGAGATAAACGTTAAGTATGACTGGTTTATTTTTATGTTATGTTTTTGAAGGTTTTGCCTGAATGTATGTGTGCCACAAGTGTGAAGTGCTGGGGAAGGCCAGAAGAGGACGTCAGATCACTGGTTGTGTACAGTCACGTGTGTGAGCAACTCTTTGAGCCAGAAGCTCTGGAAGAGAAATGCTCCATTCTGCAAAGGGCCTAGCTAGTACAAGGAGCCACAGTCCTGGGACTTCAGGCCCTCGTGTAGAGGCCACACCATTTCCTGGGCCACTGGGAGGCCAGCAGAGGTTTGGTAAGTGTGTGCTTACTGCTCTGGCCAAGAGTAGACTATGTTAGACCACTGAGAGATGATGTCACTACAGAAGAAGGTCCCAGCCTCTCGACCATCCCTGCCTTAGACCCTCCAGCCAGCCCACTCTTTGGTTATGCAGCAGCAGCAGCAGCAGCAGCAGCAGTTTCCTCCCTTCTAATAGAAGGCCCTCCTATCTTTCTCCAGACACTGTAGAATGTGCTGGTGAAACCGCTATAGCCATCAGGACTGGAGATTTGAGAGAGTAAAACCGGGGCAGAAAGGATGGAGGGATAATGAAAAAGATTCAGGTCCTTGACTTGAAACTGGTTGATTTCTGGGCTTCTTATGCAAGATGGCATATTTCCTCATTTTAAAAAACTGCCTCATGGTTGTGGTGCACGCCTTTAATCCCAGCATTCAGAAGGCAGAGGCAACCTGGTCACAAATCGAGTTTCAGGACAGTTAGAGCTATTACGTAGAGAAACTGTCTCAGGGAAACAAAACAAAACAAAAAACCAAATAAACAAAAAACTCTGCTTAAGAGTTTTGCCATCCTCATCTACAGCTAAAGCAAGTGGGACAATCTTTCCAGACAGAACAAAGTCGGAAGCACTTTACAAGGTATGTACTATGCACTCAATGAAATGTATTTATCATTGACACACTAGGAGATTTGTGCTTCTCAATGCTTATCCAGTAAACCATTCTCTGGGTCAGCGAGATGACTTAAACGAAGATAAAAGTACTTGCCGTCACTTTTTGACAGAGTTCATACCAGGATAGAACATGGCGGAAGCACAGAACCAACTCAGAAAAGTTGTCCTCAGATTTACACACACACAGACACACACACACACACACACACACACACACACAAATGTTAAAGAAAAAAATAATACAAGTCTCTTTTTTCTTTTTCTTTCTTTCTTTTTTTTTTGTTTCGTTTTTCTCTGTAGCTTTGGAGCCGGTCCTGGAACTAGCTCTGTAGACCAGGCTGCCTGAGAGCTGGGATTTAAGGCGTGCTCAACCACTGCCTGGTATCTCTTTCCTTCTTAATAACAGGACACCCTACTGTGTGTCAGCTGGGCCTCCTGCTATCCAGGACAAAAGGCAGTATTGTCTGACCTTCTTTGCAGATAAATATGGTTAATGAGATATAAGGACCAGGTTGTGTGGGAGGGCTGCTTCCTAAGAGCTGACTCAGTTTAAGGAAACCTTTCTTTCGCCCCCCACCCTCCTCCATCTTTCTTCACCTAATATGAATTACAGAATTTGTCTTCGGTAGAGTGCCAACATGATCAGCATAGAAGTCTGGCCATTAAGGAGGAACTAAACTATCACTGTATCTCTGGCTGCCTAGCCTCAGCTACTCTTTTTATTTTTTTCTTTTCTTTTTCTTCAAGACAGGCTTTCTCTGTGTAACAGCAGCTCTGGCTGTCCTGACTCACGCTGTAGACCAGGTTGGCATTTTTTTTAAAACAATCTTGTTATATAGCCCTAGTTAGCATGGAATTTGTGATCCTGCCTCAGCTTCCCAAATGCTGGGATTATAGGTCTGTGCTTCCATGACTGGCTCTAATGTTTTGTGTGAGAGAAATAAGCCTGCATGTTGTATAAAACAATATCATGCTGGGCGGTGGTGGTGCACACCTCTAATCCCAGTACTCAGGAGGAAGAGGCAGGTGGAACTCTGTGAGTTTGAGGCCAGCCTGGTCTGCAAGGACAGGCTCCAAAGCTACAGAGAAACCCTGTTTCGAAAAACCAAAAAAAAAAAAAAAAGACAATATCATTTGGGAATTTTCTCTGGTCAGCCAAGTAAAACTTAAACTAACAGACTAATAATAGTCTCTTCAACAACTTTCTGTTTAATGTATTGCTGCTGCTGCAGAGGGGACTATGGAGAGTAAATCTTGAGACCCCTCCCAACCTGAAAATGTTAGGCAAGCCCTGCTGGCTGACCCTCTTCTAATGCCTGGAAGCAGCACTGCGGGAGTCACCCTGCCTGGGCCTTGGTTGGGGCTCTAGATGGCAAATACTAGGCTCCAACTCCTGCTAACTGAAGCACAGGGGACCTTGTCACTGTGTTGGCAGGAGCCTGGAACACCAGCTTGGAAAAGGATGCAGTTTGGACACGCTGCAGTCAGGAGGCAGAGACCTACAGCCTAGCAGCAGGAACAGCCTGTTCTGGCCATAGGCACTGCTGCTGACCTGCTGTTACTGTATCTGGGTACCTCTAACTCATGTTCTCACTCTTAGCACTGCCACTGAGTATCCTACTCCCACAATAGACTACATGAGCTAAGGAGAAGTGACCTTACTTGTTTTCGTGCCAGGATACCCGTGTAGCCTTGACTAGTCTGGAATTTTCTAGATTGACTAGGCTGGCCTCCAACTCACAGAGATCAGGCTGCCTTTGCCTCCTGAGACTAAAGGCATGCACCACCACATCTGGCTAGAGACAGTAAATTTTTCTTGCTTAACACCTCTTCTGGCTTCAGTGTGTGGTACTTTGGTTTGTTTATTATTTTCTTTTTCCAAGTGCTGAGAATCAAGCCCAGTACTTTTGAGGTAGGTCCTCTTCCACTGAGCTACACACTCCAGCCAATCTGTGGTACATTGTCAGGGCAGCCTTAGCAAACTACACAATGACCTTTTCAGGTGAAAGAGCTGAGCTTCACCACACTTCTCCATTCCTTGATGATAGCTGTATACCTCCTTCCTCAGCTAGAGAACAGTCACCCATGACGGTCCCTCCTCCTCTCTTTAAAGCTCATCTTACACCAACTCTTGTTTTGTGGGGCCTTGAGTACAGTAGGCAAGTGCTCTCCCACTGAGCTATACCCAGGCCTGGTCTCATGTCATCATCTCAGGTGGATCAATCTAACTGCACCATGTCTCCCCCCATGCCATTGTTATTCCTCCATCTGTTCTCTGTGTTTTTACCAGATGAATGTTCCAGTTGCTTCTCACATCAGCCCCCAATCAGAACATGCCTGAAATCACTCCTCTTTGTCACTATAAAGGCTATTCTTGTGCCTGCCTTGAGCCTATCAAATGCCAGTGGTGGTAGAAGCTTCAGGCTTCTTGCTATAGCAAGCTCTGAATGTATAGCTGGATAGGTAGTGTCTCAAATGGTCTTCACTTCATAGGATGGATGATGGTGGAAGAGAGGTGTGACTTCTCTATTTTATGTCCTGACTGGGTAGAAGAGCATCCCAGAGCTCCAGGCAGCACCTTGGCTACCATGTAGAGATAGCATGTAGGAGAACAATAGTAGCCTGAAGGCAGAAGAGCAGATGAGGTAGCAGGTTCTTGTCCTGAAAACACATTTGAGACCTGGGGGCCACTGGTGGAAGAAGTCAGCTCTCTCACCAGCTTTTCAGTTTCCTGAGCCAATGAATTTCTTGACATGCATATGCTAGTTTGAAATTCTGTGGCTTGCAACCAATTTTTTTTATCAGTGTTTCCACCACTGCTCCCTACCTCTAAAACAGGGGCCAGATCTCCTTCTACAGTCTGGAAGAAAATGCCAGAGCCCAGTTGCTTTGGTCACAGGTGACAAAGTGAATCCTGGCTTAGAACAGCTCAAAGTGTACCTGTCACTGGCCTAAACACCTACACAGTTTACCATGTTCTTCTAAAGTTGACCCCAAATTTCAGTTTCTTTTCTATCTCCATAGGCCCAGCTACTGTTCTCTCAAGATAGTCAACTAGAAAGGATTCAGATCCTATATTGAAACAAGACCTCTTCCCAGAATGGTAGGCCTTTGTACTGAACCCTGGTTTCAGACCCTACTGTCTATTGCTGAACTAGACAATTTTTTTTTTAATTTTTAAGTTTTTTTTTTTTTTGGTTTGGTTTGGTTTTTTTTCAAGAGAGGGTTTCTCTGTGTAGCTCTGACTGTCTTGGAACTTAGATCAGGCTAGCCTCCAACTCACAGAGATCTGCCTGCCTCTGCCTCCCAAGTGCTGGGATTAAAGGTGTGCACCACTACCACCTGGCAGAAAGATTTTAAAATGCCAAAATATAATGCACAGATAAGACTTTTTTAATGTATCTAGTAATAAATCCTTTTCCTAGAACAAAACAATGCTTCAGTATTTGCATAGAAAACAATTCATCCAAAAAAAAAAATAGAAAAAGGCGCATGCCTTTAATCCCAGCACTCGGGAGGCAGAGGCAGGCGGATCTCTGTGAGTTCGAGACCAGCCTGGTCTACAGAGCTAGTTCCAGGACAGGCTCCAAAGCCACAGAGAAACCCTGTCTCGAAAAACCAAAATAAAATAAAATAAAATAAAGAAAACAATTCATTTAAATGATTTTGCAGACTATATAGAATACCTGCTCCTAGATGCTTTTGTTCCTGCTTTATTGAAAGGACCTGCTTCCTTGGTTTTATAGGAGAAAAAGGCAGAAGGGTTCTACCTCCAGGCCCTACATGCTGAGTGCTTTCTGCTGTCAGCTGGGCTCCTCTTGTTCTCCAGGGAGCCCTCAGGTCTTTGTGGTCTGTGTCTGACATTCCCTCCCCTACATTAGGATTGCATTCTAAAGACTGCTTTCAAAGAGTCAATTCAAGGTCTCACCATTTGCTCTCTCATTTTCCTGAGCATCATTCCCTTCCCCAGTGTGCTGCTCCTTGAGGCAGGAATCACACCTTGTCTATTAGCATGTAGCATCTGAGAACCAGACAGCAAATGACATAATGGAAAATCAAAACCTTCTGTAGCAAATACCTTACTTTTAAGATTTTCATATAAGTTAACACAATAGAAAAGATCATCTGCAATGATTATATATTAGTATTTTAGTTTCTAAATATTTTAAAAACTAGACTTTATTTCTGACAACCACATACACACAAACCAATGTTCTTTTACAAATTCTGAGAGCTCTGTTCTAGATTTTATATTTAAATCATTCTAAAATTTTAAAACATGTTTTATGTTCTACTCAAAATATAAAAACATGCTTTTTTGGATTCAATGTCATATAGCTCAGGCTAGTCTTGAATTCACTATGTATCTAAAGCTGCCTAGGTCTCTCAAATATTGAGATTACAAGTGTGCACCACCATGCCCAATTATCACAATGCATTTTTAAAAAGTCATTTCAACTTGACAAATCAAATGACTTAAAAGTTGGCTTACTGTTTCTCTCCTGTTGCTGTAAAGATGAATGTGCAAGCTGCTAGTGTGAAGGCAAAAAACTCCTTGGTAATACTCTAAACATTCCCCTTGCACATCTCCCTTTTGGGGAACAGCATCCAGTTCCATAGGTCACTGATGCTTTGTCCCAGAGTTTGCTGGATGGGAAGTCTGGGGGAGTGGACACCTCTGAGCTCCTTGACTTTCTGTCTACTCAGTGGCTCACTTTGAAAGAAAGAAGGAAGGGCACTGAATACCTTTTCCCATACCCGACAGTCACATGTATGCATATGTGTCTATCAAGTGATTCAAGAATATGCATGCATATTTCTGAATCAACACACAGTATATATTTAGTTGGTTACATATCAGGCTGGAACTTTTAAGATAAATATAAGCTTTAAATCTTTTTCTGACTTTCCTTTAATAACACATGGGGGTAAAAAAACAAACTCTTATTTCAAGATATAAATTCAAGACTGCTTTTCCATTTCTCCAGCTCCTAATAAGCACCAAGAAGCAATCTGTACCAATTCCCCACCTACTCCTTGGCATCCCCGATTCCTCCAGCAGTTATTGCGAAGGTGGCTTCATTTTCAGGCATCTCAGGGCTGCAGAATACAAGGGAACAGAAGTTTATAAAAAGCTCTCTTTCTATAAATACTGTGCACATGTCACAGTTGTCACATTCCCATCAGTCTGAGCCTCCAGAGACACTGCAGTGCTGGTACAGCTAAATGTGGACTACAGACCTTACCTAGCAGTGTTATCAACCCTCGCAAACATTTGTTAAACAACTCTATATAAAGTTTTGAATGTCAAGAAAAATTACCCCCAAACTTGGAAACAGGCAAATCAGGATACACTGGGTGTTCTTTCAGGGTAGTTTGAGGCCTGTGGTGCAGATCCTATGTAGCTTGTCTGACTCTTTAGGGGTGCACCTTTCTACATGCTCTGCTAACAAAGGGGGAGCTGTAAAAGGCTTTGAGATAAACTAGGAGAGTCCTCGGCACCGGCAATGGAAATCTGGTTGTCTAGCACATCCGTCAGTGACCTTGTTCTGTAAGGGCTCTATGCATTCTGAGTTGTCATTAACTGCAAGCAGTGCAATTCAACCTGTTCACAGAAATATAAATTATGAAGGTGGAATACCATTGATTACTGAACATTAATTAATCAATGAAAAGTAATGTGACTTAAAGGTCTTTGACAGGGAGCTGGGCTGTGGTGGTGCATACCTTTAATCCCAGCACCAGGAGGCAGAGGCAGGCAGATCTCAGTGAGTTCAAGGCTAGTCCAGGACTGTTACACATAGATTCCCTGCCTCAAAAAAAAAAAAAAGTTTTTTTGCCAGGCCGTGGTGGGCTGGTGAAATGGCCCAGCATGTAGAGGCACTTACTAGTAAATCTAAGGACCTGAGTTTGATCCCTGGGGTTCACAAAATGGGAGAGCTGACTCCTACAAGGCCTCTGACTCTTTTTTTTTTTTAAATATAGTTTTTAAACTTTATTTTATGTGCATTGGTGTGAAGGTATCAGATTGCCTGGAACTGGAATTACAGACAGGTGTAAGCTGCCATGTGGGTGCTGGGATTTGAACCCGGGTCCTCTGGAAGAGCAGTCAGTGTTCTTAACCACTGAGCCATCTCTCCAGCCCGGCCTCTGACTCTTATATGTATGCTGTGGCATATGTACGCCCAAGCATTTGTGTGTGCACACACACACACACACACACACATACTAAATCAATGTGTTATGGAGAAAGAAAAATAGAGCTGAGTAGAGAGATTGGGTGTGTGGGCACTGGGTGATCAGTTCTTAAACAGGTAACTTTTTTCTCTTCATTTGTGTGTAGTTCTAGAAAACTACTGGTGGGGGGAAAAGTCCTAGTTTTGGAAATGGAACTCAGAGTCTTGAACATGCTAGACAAGTCTTCTCCCCCCACCTAGTTATGCCCTCAATCCTTTTCTTGTTTTTAATTTTTTTTTTTTTGAGACATAGTTTATGTAGTCCTGGCTGTCCTGGTACTCTTGATGTAGCTCAGGCTGGCCTTCTACCTCTGCCTCTTGAGTGCTAGAATTAATTACTTTTTTTTTCCTTTTTGGTTTTGTAAGACAGGGTTTCTCTCTGTAACAACTCTGACTGTGTCCTCGAACTCACTTTGTAGATCAGACTGGCCTTGAACTCACTGAGGTCCACCTGCATCTGCCTTCTGAGTGCTGGGATTAAAGGTATGTGCCACCACGACTGGCTTTTTTTTTTTTTTTTTTTTAAGAAAGGATCTCACTATGTAGCTTAGGTAGGCATTGAACTCCTCATCTTCTAGTGTTCTCCTTACCCAGCTGAAGAGGTAACAGTTTTGCATGTGTGTGTATGAAATGAGTATGTGTGCAGACATGATTGATAGCTATGTGTATGATATGTGGAAGCTAGAGGTTGACATTAGGTATCTGTCTCCTCACTTTATAAAAGTTTATTTTTATTTTATGTTCATTGTTGCTTTGCCATGGGTGTCAGGTCCCCTGAAACTGGAGTTTCAGACAGTTGTGAACTGCCATGTGGTGCTGGGAATTAAACCCAGGTCCTCTGGAAGGGCAGCCAGTGCTCTTAACCACTGTTTCATCGCTCCAGCCCTTCCAGATCATTTTTTAAAGAGGGTCTTTCCTAAATCTAGAGCACTCCATTCAGCTACATGTGCTTAGCAAGCCCCCAGAGTCCTCTTGTTCTCCCAGTGCTGGGATTATAGATACATACCACCATACCCAGCTCTTAGGTGAGTACTACTGAGGCTCCTCCAAACTCAGGTCATCATGACTGTGAAGCAGGCACTCTACCCACTGAACTATCTTCCCATCCAGGAGAAGCTAACATTTAATTAAAGACTTGAAGTAGATGAGAAAGATGATTAGGCAAAGGGCTATGTGGGGAGGGTTATTCCAGACAGAGGAAAAAAGTGGGCAAAGACTCTAAAGTAGCAGCATGCCTGGCAGTGCCTTCACTGGAGGATCACAAGTTTAAGACCAACCTGGGCTACATAAAAGATCTTGCTTCAAAAAAAAGGGCACGGGGTGGGTGGTGGGTGGATGGGAAAGACCAGTTGGTAGAGTTCTTGGCTCATATTGCTTGAAGCCCTGGCTTCAATCCCCAGCATTTCATGAAAACTGGGCTTGATTCTAAATTATGGGATGCCTGGGTCCTTTGCCAGGGTAGCAAGTGTTCTCAACTGCCGAGCTACCTCTTCAGCTCCTAGTTTTGATACCTTAAACTCTGACCTACTTTTGGTATTTTGATATAAGATGTACATTTGTTTGTCTGCAACACGGTCACACTCTCTAGCCCAGGGATTCACTATGTAGCCTAGGCTGACCTTACATTAGCAGTAATCTTCCTGTCTCAGCTTTCAAGTGCTGAGATTACAATCATGAGTCACCACACCTGACTTGAGTCAAGTTTATGGAAACTTGATATGACTAACCTTGCTGACAATTTACTGTTCTGATTCCTTATTGAATTTGCAAGGCTGAAACAACCTCCTAGGCCAGTAAGAATGGCTGGAGCTGTTCACCTTAAAGATCTGTGGGAGGGGCTGGAGAGATGGCTCAGAGGTTAAAAGCATTGCCTGCTCTTCCAAAGGTCCTGAGTTCAATGCCCAGCAGCCACATGGTGGCTCACACCCATCTGTAATGAGGTCTGGTGCCCTCTTCTGGCCTGCAGGCATACACACAGACAGAATATTGTATACATAAGAAATAAATATTTAAAAAAACAAAGATCTGTGGGAGGCCTGGATGAGGCAAATGACTGAACAGGTAGTTTAAATTCATTCATTTTTTTTTATTTACTTATTAAGCATACAGTGTACTACTGGCATGGAAGGCACCATGGTTGTGAGCCATCATGTGGTTGCTGGGAATTGAACTCAGGACCTCTGGAAGAACAGCCAGTGCTCTTACCCTCTGAGCCATCTTTCCAACCCAATTCATTCATTTGTTAATTCAATGACTAGTCATTGAGCGTCTACCTGGTGTCAAGTCCCAGCTCGTTGCTGGGACATTAGTGAACTATAGTTAGTCCTTGTTGTGAGGGAGCTGTACAGCAAACAGTCAGTTATAAGTGAGAATGAACATAGTATTTGGATGTTACTGGGTGTGGTATACAGGCCTTTAATCCCAGCACTAGGGAGGCAGAGTCAGGTGGATCTCTATGAGTTATGGTCAGCCTGGTCCACGTAGCCAGCTCCAGGCCAACTAAGGAATACATAGTGATCTTTTCTTAAAAACAAAACAAAAAACAAACAACAACAACAACAAAGCAAACTGGGTGGTGCTGGCTCGTACCTTTTAATCCCAGCTCTCTGGAGGCAGGGGCAGGCAGATCTCTGTGTGTTTGAGGCCAGCCTGGTCTACAGAGAGAGAGAACAGGCTCCAAAGCTACAAAGAAACTCTGTTTGGGGGGGTGCGGGGAAACAACAACAACAACAAAAATCGAAACAACAAAACAAGGGGCGGGTATTTGGGTGGGGCTAGAGAGATAATTTAGTGTTTAAGAGCACTCTTCCAGAAGACAGGAGTTGGATTCAGGGCACCCACATGGTAGCTGACAACTGTCCATCTGACTCCAGCCCCAGGGGATCCAATGACCTCTTCTGGCTTCTGAGGACACTAGGTACACATGAGACACACAGATATACATGCAGGCAAAATACCTATACACATAAAAATATTTTTTTAATTAAAAAAGAAAAGTGTTTAGGTTCTTGGCACAGCACTCAATACAAGAAACAGATAATCAATTCCAGTAATGAGACAGGTTCATCTATTGTAATTCAACAAGGAACATTTGTAGTCAATTTCTAGGAATGACTGAAGTTCAGAAACTACAGCATTTATAAAGGACAGCTTCTACAAGGACAGAAGAAAATAAGGGTCTTGTGAATGTAGGAACTAATATTAACTCAATACTAACATTCTACCTGCTGTGGTCCATTCTGAATCCAGATAAGCTCATCCGCAATTTGAAAACTACTTTTCCCTCCCTAGAAGAGTTACCACAAGTCTTTGCTTTGTTGTTTGGGGTTGATTAATAATTCAGTCACAGATATTGCATTATCTGTTACGTCTCAGGCCATCAAGTAGTGTGTGACTGTCACATTTCTTGTGAGGAGGGTATGACACATTATACAAGTCATTACAAATGGAATGGATGTAAGTGTCATGAGAGCAGAGACTTGTCTTTTCTCTCTCTGTGGTATGCAAGTATGCACACTTGCCTGTGCACATGCGGCAGCCAGAGGAGGATGCTGGATGTTTTCTTTTGTTACCTTCCATCTTGTTTTTTGAGACAGTCTCTCACTGAACCTGAAGCTCAATGTTTCAGCTAAGCTGTCTAGCCAGTGAGTTTCTGATATCCACTTGTTATTGTCCAGTGTTGGGGTTACAGGCTCATGCCTGGCACCAGGGTGATGGGGATTTAAATTCAGGACCTACTGCTTTCACAGTAAATGCCTTCACCCACTAAGCTATCTTCCTTCCCTAGATTTATCATTTTGGTTTTTTTTTTTTCGTTTGTTTTTGTTTGTTTATTTTTTGAGACAGGGTTTCTCTGTGTATCTTTGGCTGTCCTGGAACTTGCTCTGTAGACCAGGCTGGCCTTGAACTCACATTGATCTACCTGGCTCTCCCTCCCAAGTGCGTGTGCCACCACCAGGCTTGACTTGTCATTTTGTTTTGTTTACTGCTTTATCCTAAAAAACCTAGCATTGATGATACACAGTAAGTATTCCTGTAAATTTGTTACAATTATAATTCTTTTCGTTGTTTTTGTTTTGAGATTGGGTCTCTCCGTGTAGCTGTCCTGGAGTTCATAACGACCTGCCTGCCTCAGCCTCAGCCTCCAAAGTGCTAGGATTGGATGCATGTGCCACCCTGTCCTACAATGCCTGGATAATTATATAATAATTATTTATTTTTATTTTATTTGCATTGGTGCTTTGCCTGCATGTATGTCTGTGTGAGGGTGTCAAATCTTGGAGGTACAGACAGTTGTTAGTTGCCATGTGGGTGCTGGGAATTGAACCCAGGTCCTCTGGAAGAGCAGTCAGTGCTCTTAAACACTGAACTATCTCTCCAGCCCTTCCTGGATATTTATAATTCATAGTTAAGCAAGAAAAGTCTTAGCTTGGTGGTGGTGGCATACAGTACTTGGGAGGCAGAGGCAGGTGGATCTCTGTGAGTTTGAGGCCAACCTGGTCTACAAGAGCTAGTTCCAGGACAGGCTCCAAAGCTACAGAGAAATGCTGTCTTGAAAAACCAAAAAATAAAATAAAATAAAATAAAAGTCTCAGGTCCTCCATATGTCTAGAAATGAGCTTAAGCTGGACTAGAGAAGCATTTCCAGGACATTAGATAAAATCTAGTATTCCTCAGGAACTTGTAAAATGGGTTTTCCATTGGCAAAATGAATCTCTCCTCCCAGCTACTCTCCTTATAATTCCTAGACCCTAACAGCCTTCAACTAGAGTAAATGTGATGTCATTGCTTGCTTTACTATATGCTCTGCATGTCAGAGACTGTAAATGTGACTATAGAATAGATCCCTATTACATAGTGCATAGGTGGTACTTCCTGATCAGTGACATCATATTTAAGAAGGAAATTCAAGCAAATAATATCTGCCAGGGAGTAAGCATAGTCTTTCAGGGGTAGCAATTTTGTTTAAAGGCACATGCACAGGATGGTACTCAACTTCATTTGAAAAAGCAAAAAACCCAGGATAGCCAAAACAATCCTGGGCAATAAAAGAACATCTGGAGGCATCACAATCCCTGACTTCAAACGCTACTACAGAGCTACAGTACTGAAAACAGCCTGGTACTGGCATAAGAACAGACAGGAGGACCAGTGGAACCAAATAGAAGACCCGGATATCAATTCACACATCTTCGAACACCTGATATTTGATAAAGAAGCAAAAAATATCAAATGGAAAAAAGAAAGCATATTCAACAAGTGGTGCTGGCATAACTGGATATCAACATGTAGAAAAATGAAAATAGATCCATATTTATCACCATGCACAAAACTCAAGTCCAAATGGATCAAAGACCTCAACATAAAGCCAACCACACTGAACCTTATAGAAGAGAAAGTGGGAAGTACACTTGAATGCATTGGCACAGGGAACAACTTCCTAAATAGAACCCCAGCAGCACAGAGACTGAGAGAAACAATTAATAAATGGGACCTCCTGAAACTGAGAAGCTTCTGTAAAGCAAAGGACATGGTCAACAAGACAAAACGATGGCCTACAGAATGGGAAAAGATCTTCACTAACCCCACATCAGACAGAGGTCTGATCTCCAAAATATACAAAGAACTCAAGAAATTGGACACCAAAAAATCACGTAATCCAATAAAAAAATGGAGTACAGACCTAAACAGAGAACTCTCAACAGAGGAATCTAAAATGGCTGAAAGACACTTAAGGAAATGTTCAACATCCTTAGTCATCAGAGAAATGCAAATCAAAACAACTCTGAGATTCCATCTTACACCTGTAAGAATGGCCAAGATCAAAAACACTGATGACAACT
>PVIU01000832.1:0-262384 GCA_004026605.1 Ondatra zibethicus
GCTCCTCAACACTGACTCCTGTGCTCCCCCAACACTGACTCCTGTGCCCCCAACACTGACTCCTGTGCTCCCCCAACACTGACTCCTGTGCTCCCCCAACACTGACTCCTGTGCTTCAACACACATGTACGCATGCATGTGCACACACACCACACGCATACACAAAAGCACAAGCACCTACACCCGGCCATACACAAACCAAAAAACAAAAATGAAAGTCTCCCTAGCCCATTCACTAGCCTTAGGACAAGGTTAACCAGTTTTATTTGTCAAGCTGCAAGGACGCTGAGATCCTAAGGTTTATACCTTCAGGGAAGGCAGTCTGGAACTCTGGAAAAGAAAATGGCTCTTAACGGTTCAGATGAAAAGACTACAGAGCCAATGGCTGCTGATTCAGGAGAAGGCAAAAGAAGTTTCAGACTCCAGGCTTCATCTAATTCCAGCTGGAGAAGGCTGCAGACTCAGATCAAAACCACCCACTTGGCTCAGGACTACCGCGGTGGAGGGAGGGGCGATTTGTAAGTGAGATTCCTCTACCTGCTAAGCAGAAACTGTGGTTTCTCGGTGCCTTGAAGGAGACCTGGGGAACAAATAGCCATGCTGGAGGCATAATTCTTGCTATCAGTGACTTCTAACTGTGGTAGAATAGGTTGCGCTCTAGTCTACTGAGAATATGCTACACTGTGGCATGTGTGGGTGACAAACTGCTCTCATTTCGCTTTATTTAATTCTAAACCTTAATCTCCAAGGGACCAAAGATCTTGGGAACACTGAGGCAGATCTGCAAATTTCAAGACAAACTTTTGTTTTCCCATAGCACATCTGTTTGGAATATCAATACTAAAAATCAACAGCTACCATTTGCTGGGAACTATACCATCCACACTGCTTCATTTAATCCTGTATTTTACAAAATATATAGATGATAGCCAGGTATGGTGGCATATGCCTTTAATCCCAGCACTCAGTAAGCAGAGGCTGGGGAATCTCTGACTTCTAGGCCAGCCTGGTCTACATAGAAAGTCCCAAACCAGACAGGGCTAGTGGTGAGACCTGGGACTTAAAAACATATATATTATAATGGTAGCATGAGACTATTTCTAAAGATGGTGAGATACAGATAGATACTGTTAGATGATCTCCATTTGAAAGATAAAAACCAAGCTTATAGAGGTTAATTAACTGGCCCAAGGTCACACAGTTAGCACTCAGCAGGACTGGGGTTCAAATGCAGGCCGTCTGACCCACAGTCTGCATTCATCTGCCATGCTAAACATTAAAGATAGTTCACAGGCTTCAAATGCTTTCCTCCCACAGTGCTGACAAGCTATTTTAAACCATCGCATTCTCTGATGCAGTCATTTTTATATAGGAAAACTTCTCTATTGTGTTCAACCTTATACATTCACTCCTCCAACTGAAACAGTGACACCTACTGAGAGCTCAGAGACACTGTGTTCCCCAATGTCACCCCCAAAATTAAGGAGGCTGTTCAATATGACCTACCTCAACAGGTCTTTCCAAAGTAGGGGGGCCTAGGTCCATCGCTATATGACCTCTATGTCTAGAGAAAAGCATTCTCTCTCAGCATGCAAAGGAAATGGACCCTCATCTACCATGACAATAGCACCATGTGATCAAAGCAAGCCTGCCTAGGAAGCCGCCTGTGTGGCAAAGCTGTGCAAGGCTACAGCTAGGAGGTGGTAGTTGGAACAGGAAGGCTAGAAAGAAGGCTCTCAAGACACAGCCCTCCTCCTCTGGGACGCCTTCTCCTTCCCACAGTGGAACTGTTTGAACACCTGTGTGACAGACAGCACTTACACTCAGCGCTGGGATCTCAAACCTCTGGAGCTCCCGTTAGAGCGCAAACTCCTCAGGCTGTAACTGTGACAGGGCCTCTTCCTACCCGGACTGAGTCAGTCGCTCACACGGGCTTCTGCCTTATTGGCTACTGAAGGGAGTTGGCTCACAAGCTTGCATGGTCCAAGGGGAAAGAATCTTTCATCTCCCAGCCCTTTCATCTTTGAGAAAGGGCCCCAAGGCTTCTTTCAAGTCAGCTGAACAGTTGGCAGCCCTGACTAAAATGCAAAGTTGGGCATGGAAGGGCAGAAGAGGAAGCAGAGAATTGTGTGATAGCCAAACATCTGGCCAGAAGCTCCGTAGACACAAGAAATGTCAAACAGGACTCCTGGGCTGACAGGTAGCTACATCAAGAGCTGAAGGGGAAGAATGGATAAGTTCTTCTGAAAGGACAGGAGTAGGGCTGCAGTCACGCTCCAGTAAAAATCAAGTTAGAACATGAGACCCAAGAAATGGCTGGCAGAAAAGGGCACATGCATTCTTCAACAATGTGGCTCTCGGAGCAGTGGTGGTGCACCCCTTTATTCCCAGCACCCAGGAGGCAGAGGCAGGTGAATCTCTGAGTTTGAGGCCAGCCTGGTCTACAGAGCGAGTTCCAGGATAGCCAGGGCTACACAGAGAAATCCAAATTAATTAATTAAAATAAAACCAGTACTCTTCAAACTCTGGCAAAGAAACCTAAGAAACTATGACAATTAAAATAAATGCAGGAGCCTACATAGAATACCAGACTAAAAAACGAAACATCAGTGAGAGCTGGCAGCACCTGAATTAAGTCTGACATTTCAGTTACTAGTCCACACACACTTTTTTTTTTTTAATTTTTAAGAGGTAAATTAGGGACTGGAGAGATAGGTCAGTGGTTAAGAAGACTGTTGTTCTTAAGGCGGATCTAATTCCCAGCACCCACATGGAGGCTCATAACTGTCTATAATTTGAGTCCTAGGGATTCCGATGTCCTCTGGCCACCAGGGGCACTGCACCTGCAGGGTGCACAGACATACATGCAGGGAAAACAGCCATACACAAAATAACTAATTAAAAATAAAACTATTCAGAAGGTGAAGTAGCAAGTATGCATCAAAGGTGAAAACAAGAGCACACATGCCAGCCAGCAGGAGGCAGTAGAGCCTGAGCTCCCAACAGGAGGCAAGTACGCAACGCACTTAAAGGCGGTGCTGGGTCCTTTGACCAGGATGGTGAATCTGCACTGACAACTTGACTAGTCCCCATGGAGGGGTGAGAAAGATGGCCCAGCACTTGCTCTTCCAGAGGACTGAGGTTCCGTTTCCAGCATCCACTTGGCAGCTCACAGCCACCTTTAAATCCAGGTTCCAGGCAATCTAATACCTTCTTCAGGTCTCTGAGATCATAAAATATACATACAGGCACGCAAAACACTCATACATGTAAAATACAAATAAATAAACCTTTAGACACAACATGGAAACCCACCTCCAGGTGTGTCTATGAAGGAGTTTCCTAAAACTCCAGTTTTAACCTGGAGGGAAGATGTAACCAAATATAAGTAGGACCACTACACTGGCTGGGGTCCAGAACTGAATGAAAAAGAAAATTCAGACTAAGCACCAGCATTTATCTCTCCACTTCCTGACTGTGGATGCAATGTGACCAGCTACCCAGACCTCACATTCTTGCTTCCATGCCTTCCCCACAATGGAATGACAGAGATTTGAATGAGATATGTCCCTCATTGGCTCACAAATCTGGATACTGGATCCCTAGCTGGTACTGCTGCTTGAAAAGGTTAGGAAATCTTTATAAGGAAGAGCCTTGCTGGAGGAAGTACATCACTGAGGATGGACATTGAGGGCTTATAGCCTGACCTCACTTCCTGTTCGATTTCTCTGCTTCCTGACTGCCAGAGAGTCTCAGGCTCCTCCTGCCATTCCTCCCTCCCCACCAGGAAAGACTCCATCCCTCTGGAACTGTGAGCACAAATAAGCCATTTCTTCCCTAAGTTGCTTTTAGTCAGGGTATCCAATCACAGCAGCAGAAACGCAACTAATACAGATTATATCCCTAAAACTGAGGGCCAGAACAAGCCTTTCCACCGTGAGCTGCTTCTTGCCAGGGATTTGATCTCAGCAATAAGAACACCAATACATACCCCATTCCTGAACAACCATCACTTGACACTGAGGATGGGCAAGACACACTGCTAGATGCTGGCTCCCTCCCTGAGTTTACAGAGGCACAAGAGCATACTTGTGTAACCTGGGAGAAGAATGAGCTGGGGGGAAGACAGATGAGGAAGTTATGGTGGGAAGAAATGAACTTAAAGGGGAAAAAACATCAAGAGATAAAATATATGGGAACATCAATAAAACCAGCTCTTTACCTGTTATTTATAGGCACCTTACTAACAAAATAAACTTGGGAAAGTACGAAGCTGTCATGCAAAAAGCAGCCTCTTTCAGTATGATCAGAATACATTCTCAGGGTTAGAACATAAGATGAGGTTGCCACAAAAATGAACTATGACCCAAACAAAAACCCACATATGTTAAAGAGTAATATGAAAGGTATGTAGAAAAATACATGCTTAATTTAAAAAGGAACATGAAACAGTACATACACAATAGTTACAGTCATGCAAAATACATAGGACTGTGAAAAAAAATTACTGGGTTAGGGTAATAGTTTTTCCCTCAAATTTTTTTCATACTGACAGTTTATTATCATTAAAATCTATTTCAAAAGTAAGAAATTGGAGAGGAGAAAATTAGAGATTTCTAGACACCCCTCCAATCCAAGAAAATGCTGCTATTACCCACATATGACAGGAGGACTGGGTATCTGCAATGTCACCCAAGCCTAGGGTCCCTGACCCCAATCTGCCTCAAAGAGAATTCTCTGGTGGTGCAAAGCCAGCCATTTCCACCAAGCCAATCTGAACTAAATGTGAATTCTTTATTGCAAAACTTCAGAGGTAAGAACTTTTTCCCAGACATCTGTGGAATGAGTGTTAATGAGAGTGCCCTGGAGTTCAGATCTGCACCTATGTGGCAGAAACTTCTCAGCCAAGCAACTGCTGGGCACACTTCTTGATGAGATGTCTAAGCCTGAAGGCATCAAAAAAGTACATTTCCATATTGGGAACATAACTGGTTTCCTCCTTAAGACTTTTTCCACCACCTCCTGTCCACATTGTAATTCTCCTGTCTTCTCAAATGAATTGTTAACATCTGTCAAGGATAAGGCATACACCGAGGCGTTCTCCTGCCTATTACAAGAAGAACCAATCTCAGCAGAAAATTACAATCTTCCCACTGACTTGCCCCAAATATGAAATTTAATAAGCATGCAAAAAATGTTAAAGTTTTAATAAACATTTCCTGTCACAGTAGGGTACATTTTCCTGCTCACCTTAGACCCTGAGTTTTAGGGATGGAAAGAACCAGAAGTTGTACCTGACCTCCTCATCTGACAACTGACAAGAAAAACTATGCAAAGAGGGAAAGCGGCTTGTCCTGAGTCACCCAGACAAGTGCTGACAAAGGCTGGATTAAAACCCCAAACTCCCAGGTCTCCAGCCCCAACTCCTTTTGTACACCAACCTTTTTTATCTACTCTCTGGAGCCCTTGGCCTAAATAATTAGTATCACAGCATTTTAAAGCTACTAGGGACTTCACAAAGAGTCATACTTAATCCCCTCATTACATATCTAAGGAAACTGAGGCCCAGAGAGATTAAGTGATTTGGTCTCAATTTTGAGAGGCAGGGAAGTAGAGCTTAAGCTGAGAAATCTGCAAACCAGTGCCCGTGAGAAAGAGAGCTGTCTTGATTGGGAAAAGCTTAAAAGGAATGCAGAATTCTAGACCAGGGGGCTTGCATGCACAGTCCCTGACCACAGCTTTAACATCACCTGGTATCTGACTAGAAATGCTTAGAACCTCAAGTCTCAGGACACTGAGTCAAACTCTTGAGCTGGAAACGTTCCAATCAGACAATTTCACTCCCTTCTGTTCCCACGCAGGAGCTCCAGTGCTCAGGTGAAGTCGGCTTTGCCAATGTTGACTATGAGCAACAGTGCTTATGATTTATGCTTTCTTCTACTTGTGCGTAATACATCAACTCAAAAGTTTTTTAAACCTAAAACCAAATGGAAACCATGCTCGGACATTCCTATTGCTTCCTGGCTATTTGAGGTTAACAGACAGGGCGCCTGCCTCCCTAGTTTCAGTCTCCCTTCCTGTGAAGTAGTCACAGCGTCTACATCGGGAGGGTGTGCTGAGGATTAGACCTGACAGTTGACCTGTAAGCACTTTAGTTCTGCCTCTGGCACCGGGCGGGCAGACAGACAGACCAGCAGAGCAGTCAGGAGCTCCAGCTACGAAACAGAACTGCTTGTGTATTCTCTGGCTAGGTACCTTCAGTCAGGTCTCAGTTTCCTCCACTATAAAACGAGGATTAAAACAGTTCCACGTGCCGGGCATGATCATACAAGTCTTTAATCACAGCACTCCGGAGGCAAAGCCAGGCAGCAGGCAGATCTTTCTAAGTCTGAGGGCAGCCTGGCCTACAAGTCAGCCAAGGTTACATAGTGAGAGGGAGGTTTCCTCCCAGGCTAGAGATATAGCTCAGTTGGTAGAGTGCTTGCCAAGTATTGTTTGGTTCTGTCCACAGCACACTTGTAATCCCAGCATTTGGGAGGTGGACAGGAGGGTCAGCAATTCAAGGTCATCTCTGACTACATGATGGACAGCTTGGTCTACATAAGACCCTGACTCCCCCCCCCCAAAAAAAAGGAAGGAAAAAAATTCCTCATAGGGCTGTTATGTGGATTTGGTGAGGTTGCAGGTAAATAATTATTTTATGTCAGAATATCACTGTCTTGGAAGCACTTTCACTTCCATAAGCTCATCTGGTCCTCAAGATTCCCACAGGAGGATGGGTGTATTTGATTGATTATAAACTAGACTCCAGGCACCACTGTCTTTTCAGATAGGAATGGAGGTAGACCCTGATGAAAGGAACAGAGCTGCAAAAACAAGACCAAGATTCTGGTGACAGGTCAGTCACTGCCTTGGCCTGGCAGTCACCATCTTGGCCAATGACTTCAGCTAAGTCTTGTTGTCAGAGGCCGCTAGTTCGTTTCCCAACCGCCCTGACTCAAAATAATCACACAAAATCTATATTATTTGCAATACTGTTTGGCCAATAGCTTAAGCGTATTTTTAGCTAGCTCTCATATTCTAAACTAACTCATCTCCATTAATCTGTGTATCGCCACATGGCTGTGGCTTACCAGCATGGTTCTGGTGTGTCTGTCTCCTGCAGCTACAGGCTTTTCATTGACTCCGCCTACTCTCTCTATATATCTTTTCCAGCCTGGCTATATTCTGTTAAGCCATTGGCTGAAAGCAGCTTCTTTATTAACCAATGGCAATAAAGCATATTCACAGCATACATCACCTCCCACATCAAAGTCTGTCTATCAAAACAACTGGGTTGAATGAAGACATCTGTATCACCTCCCAAAACACAAAGGCCTTCTCCTGGTCCACAGGAAGTCCTACAAAGGCTGTCATCTGCCTACATCTCCAGCTTCATCACCTCCTGGTGTCCTGTCCACTCACCAAGTTCTAGCTACATGGCTCTTCTCTCTGCTCACCTAATGGTCCTGGAGTCTGTGCTCATAGCTGCAGCTCCTGCCTTCAACATTCTGCCTTATTAAGACTGGCTCCTTCTCAACCTTCAGAGCACTAAAGCTGGTTTGTTGGACTCCCTGCCTGACCACTCAGTCTACAGAGGCCCTGAAACAGGTTGTTTATGGCAGTGCTGTCCAATAGAAATAGAAGGAAAGTCACAAAAAAACTTTACATATAAGTTTAAATTTTGAAGTAAGCACAAAATTGAAATTTAATAACCTATTTTCCTTAATCCAATCTATCAAATGTAATCTACATAAGAATTAAGATACTTCATTTTCATTTGTCCACGATAAAGCTTTGAATCAACCCAGTGAGTACTTTACACATATGAAAGAGCTCGATGCAGGTGGGCCACACTTTCCGTGTCCAATCGCCATGTGCCTAGCTGTCCCCAAACCATGCTTACACTTTCCCTGCAGATTCTGCTCTACTCCCTTCACAACACATGCAACAATCTGAGTTTCTTGTTTACCTACTCAATTATTCTCTGGTGACTCCTCCACCGTGTTTGTCTTTCGTATGAAAGTAAAAGCTTTGTCTCATTTATGTCACATCATAATGTTCAGTGGACCAAGTATCTTCCATACAGTAGATGTTCAATAAGTATCTGTAGCCAAAGAATGAACCTTTTCTGGCAGTACTGCTCCAGATCTGAGTCAATGGACTGGACAAGCCAGCCCCTAACTCCCAAATAAGCACTCATCAGTAACTTGCCTACTACCGTTCTTGTTCCATCATCAATTACACAGTCTTTTTGGGGGGGGGGGGACACGGGATTTACAAGACAGGGTTTCTCTGTGTAGCCCTGGCTGTCCTGGAACTCACTCTTAGACCAGCCTGGCCTCAAACTCAAGAGATCCACCAGCCCCTGCCTTCCCAGTGCTGGGATTAAAGGCATACACCACCACCATGCTACACTGTCTTAAAGAGAAGAATATCACAGGCTCACATCTCCTGGTTACTTACAAATTCTTTCTCATTATGTCTGAAGTCTCCATCTCTGGAGTCAATCTTTTATATATGGGCTAAGGGAAATAACCATCAATATTACTATTTATGGATTACTCTCCAACAAACACTGGCCTAACAATTTAACAGTTCCCTAACAGACCATGAGGTAGGTACCATAAAGTATTTTGTTTAAACTTACAACAAGCAGTTAGCAAGAAAAAAGATTGCAAGCAATCAGGGGCTCTAAATGCAAGTCTTATTTTGGGGGGAGTGAAATCTCATTATGTAGCCCTGGCTGGCCTGGAACTCACAGTGATCCCACTGCCTCTGCCTCCCAACTTTCAGGCCCTGAGATTAAAGGCGTGCATCAGCCAGCTCAGGTTCAGCTTGTCATTGCCTATTCTTGACTGAAGAGCTATCGCTAGTAGCTACACTTCGAAAGATCAACACAAACTGATATGGTTGGCTTGAATTGTATTTTATTTCACCCATTACCCAAAATAGGATCATTCAATCAATATAACCAATGCTCAAGGCTCAAGTAGTCAATATAAAAACACTACCTTTTTCACCCAGCAGTGCTGGCACACGCCTTTAATCCCAGCAATTCGGAGGCAGAGGCTGGAGGATCTTTGTGAGTTCGAGACCAGCCTGGTCTACAAAGTGAGTTCCAGTACAGCTAGGAGTGTTTAGGACTGTTACACAGAAAAACCCTATCTCGGAAAAAAAAAAAAATACTACCCTTTTCAAACTGTCTTTAAAATCCAGTGTGATTTACTTACAGAACTTCCTAACTCAGACTAATTACAGTTCACAGGTTCTAACACTATTGAGACTAGCGAATATCAGGCTGGACACAAAGAGCCTCATTAGGCAGCCAAAAGAGGGCAGGAACTTTGGGCTGGGAGCCTGGACACTTGAGCTTCAGTTAATCGTAGCTTATAATTGTTGAGTGACCAGAGGCAAGGCCTTTTTTCCCTCTGGCACACCCACTGACCATAAGTACCCTGGAGCAAGGAGGTCAAGAAGTCTCTCACCGACCCATCCATGCTCCATTTTCCAAACATCTTAACCATTGCGGGAACATGGACACAGGTTCGTGCGCTTTCAAATGACCTTTCATACATACCCATTTTATAGATTTAAATAAATAAATAAACTGAGGCTCAGCGACGAGGGAAAAAAAAAGTGCTCTCCACTACTGCCTCAAGCTCTATGAATCAATAGAAACGAGACCAAAGATGAAGGGAGCCAGGCTGCCGGGTGGGAAAGGGAGATCAAAGGGCTCAGGCCTGGAAAGGGAAGGAATCGAAAGGGTCCACGAGGGCTTCGGGGAGTGAGGGCAATGACAGGCTAGAACCCCAGGGCAGCATGAGAAGTCCGGGCCAGAGAGCCAGAGGAGGCGAGATGACGGGGCTCTGGCCCTGCGACCCCGGCGGGACGAAGTCTGCCAACTTCACCTACCTGGTAGCTTAAAAGTTCGCCCACGTCCATGGTTTCAGACCCAATCAGCACAGGGTATCCTGGTTACCTCCACTCACTCTCGAACCACGGGCCGCTCAGTGGCTTTTCCTGACACACTGCCGTAAAGTGCCTCAGAACCAATAGAGTAAAAGAGCGCGAGGCCGGCAGGCCTGCCACACTGCCGTAAAAGGAAGCGCGACCATAAAGCGCGCCGCATTTTGACTCCGCGGCTTCCGCCGAGATCCTGAAGGGGCGGGCAAGAGGGCGGGGCGGATACTTAAGGGGAAAGGAACCTAAAGCTGTGGCAGTTCTCTAAGAGTAGGGAATAGTGCTGGGCTCCCAGATAAACAGAGGTTTGGAATGCCGTGACACATAAGATAGTCTCACGTGGCTCCTGAAGTGTGGCTAGTCCTAACTGAGATGTTAGGTGCGAATCAAATGACACTGGATTTTCAAATTTTGCACAAGTTTCCTTTCTTTCGTTCTTTTTTTTTAGCTTACTGGGCCAAGGGATATATATTATGAAATGAATTTGACTTTCTTCTTACTTGTTAAATAAATGTACTACTTTGTAGATACACTGAAATTGCATTTGTGGATTTTCTTTTGGGTTCCCATTAGGCTTCCACTGAACAGTGTTGGCTCACGAAATGGCACCTGGCCATAGATTATTATTGGCTGAGAAACTGTTTTCCTCTGAGCTTCTGTGTATTCATCTACATAAGACCCAATGGCAATCGGATGATCTCCTGTCTACCCAAGTAGTATTAAAGGGGTTATTAGGGGTCTGGAGAGATGGCTCAGCAGTTAGGGCATTTACTGCTCTCCAGAGGACCCTAGTTTAGTCCCCAGCACCCATGTTGGACAGCTCACAATTGCCTACAACTCTAGTTCTAGAGGATCTGATGCCTTCTTCTGGCCTCTATGAACACCCAGAAACACACATGCATACACACACATTCTTATAAAAAGAGGTTTCTGGGAAAGAAATTTGCCCATTATTAAAAGAGTTATGGCGTTTGTCTTCTGGGATTACATGAGACTGCATCCAGAAACCCCATTCAACTGCCCCCAACTATACAGAACTTATTACTTCTCCAGCTGCCAAATCCTCTGCTCATTATCCTCTCGGCTAGCACTTCCTCTGCTGCGCACAGGCCTCAGTCTGTCATTTTGTACTTGATGGTTGATGTTTTATTTATTGGCAGCCTCACTAATTGGACTGCAGACTCTGAGACTGGGGATTGAGTATGTCATCTTCACCTTCGTATCCTCAAAGCCTGGAACAGAGCATGGTAGAGAAGGTTCACAATGGACTTTGTAAGCTTTGACTAGAAGAATGGATTTGATGTTATCTAGGTTGGGAAGCTGTTGAGAAAGTTTAAACAGGGATGCTTTCCGATTGGGCTTCTGTTTTTAAACAGGGTGGTCTGTGCAACTGCTTTTAACAGAATTCATTTGCATGTCTTTCCCCTCCCATTTGTACAGGTGTAGACTGACCTCAAGGGAGGCAGGACAGAGTAACGGTGAGAGCAAATCCTTTGGGCCGTGAAAGAAACTGTGTTCTAGTTTGTTCCTTGCCTCAGCCAGCTTGAATAGACAGCCTTGCAAAACCCAGAGTTAGTTTTCAGAGACTTTTGCAGCAGATTTGCCTCAGCTTGGAAACACCCACGATAGAGTGTTTGTGTCATGAAGAGCAAGCCATGCGACACATCATACAAATCACAGCTGTCACTTGTTCTTCCAGGTGTTAAACATCTGCCAATACACTCCTAGCTCTCAGGCTAGCCAATGTTCCGCCACAGCTAGAATGGCCAAGTCACTTCCATCTCCCCAGATTGCAGTTTCCTCATCTCTAACAGGACGAGTAACTGATAACGAAATCAACAAGTAATTGGTAAGAGCCTACTCAATGCTAGATACAACTCTTGGCTCTTGGGATGGAGCTCATGTGTGCTTGTGTTGAGGGAGGAATGTGAGTATGTACATGCAAGTGTGGACGGACAGATGCCATGGCTCATGTGTGGAGGTCAGAGGACAACCTCGGGTGTTGATACCTTCTGCTTTGAGACAGTCTCTTTGTCGTGTGCTGCTGTGTAGACAAGGCTGGCTGCTCCATGAGTTTCTGGAGATTGTTATCTCCACCTCCCATCTCAGCACAGAGCACTAGGGTGACAGATGCGTGCTCTTGTGCCTGGCTTTGCGTGGGTATTGGGGATTCAAACCCAGGTCTTCATGCTTTCAAGGCAAGTACTTTACACACTGAGCCATCTCCCCAGCTCCAGCACAGAGTTTTGTGTAAAATAAGGTCTCTTCCTTTAGGAACATACATTGTAGTTGGGATGGGGATTAGATCTCATACCAAAATAACATTGTCGAGGGCTGGCCTCCTGGGCTTGGGCATTACGCTCACAGATGTCAATTAACATCCCCTGGCCCACAGCTTTTGCCTGCAGCAGCACAATAGCCTCAGCCTGGTGCTCCTGGAGACCTGAATTGTTTCCATCTGTGCACCTCTCCTTGGTATCCCTTGTCAGTCCCCTCCAGGGATCCTCTGCTCTAGTTCTTTATTGTCACCTGCTAAAGCACTTGAAGGGGAGCCTGGCCCCTGTCACCTTCACTGTTGCTCTACCCAGGCCACTGTTCCCAGGTACTCCAATAACTCTGGGTCCCTACTGGTCCCTGGAGGGGCTGTAGCATCTGCTCGGATCCTCACAAAAGCAGTGTCGTGCTGCACCTTGAAGAAGCATGAGATCGCCATCTCTGGGTCGCAGCTGTTGGC
Organism: Ondatra zibethicus; assembly: GCA_004026605.1. NCBI lineage: Eukaryota > Metazoa > Chordata > Mammalia > Rodentia > Cricetidae > Ondatra > Ondatra zibethicus. The sequence goes on from PVIU01000832.1 coordinate 12,737, forward strand.
CTCTGAGGCAGCTCCACTTGTCTCTCACATCTCATCTCTTTCCTCTACCATATCCTCCACCATGTGAAGGTCATATATTATCCCCGAGTCAGACCAGGCAGCAGACACTGGCTTGATACCCCATTTTGCTACCTACCCCCAAGTGTCACACAAAACCTCTAAAATTCTTACCTTTCCTTTAGCTCTCTTCTTCCTTCCTCCCTCCCTCTCCTCCACATTACTTTCCTTCTCTTTTTCCTTCTTCCGCAACCCTCCACCTTATCATCATTTTTCCTTTACGCAGTAGGCATAGCATTAGGTCATCCCACTCCAAGTCCTAGATCAGGTTCAGATCTCCCAGTCCTACACAGGGAAGGTTCACAGTAATCTCTCTGAGTAGTGGAGTAAAGATAGCTTTTTTTCTTCCTCTTGCTTTACTTTCTCAATTTCTACCTTGAGCCAATATTAAATATCACCACCTGAATAATTAAAAATAAAACACTCTTGGCATCACAGTATTCATAAAGCTACTGGTAAGCCAGTAACTTGAGCTTGGTCAAATTGCATACATCTGTCCCCTTCTAGGTGCCTACATCTCCCCCAACACAGAGCTAACAATCAAGTTCTCTCTAGGATGAACAGCCACTGTTAGTGTTTTAGGAATAGGTTTTGATAGCACTTGTTACATTTTCTATGGATATTTACACCGTATGCTTTTATTTCTACCACCACAGTATTCCAGAAAGGATTTCAGATGGCTTACAAAGATGCTTGATGCACAGCCAGGCAGAATAAGTTAAAAAAAGAAAGCATGAGAAAAGGAAAGTGTGGAAGTGTGAGGAGGAGAATAAAGGGAGAGACAAATGAAGATAATACAAAAGAATGCTTGGTGTCCTGCTGGCAAGCTCCGAGAGGCCCTCTGTTGGGTTTCAGCTGCTCACTAGCAAATACTCAGCCGGAATTTCCCTCTCTTGTGCCAACCAGCTCACCTAGCAGTTTTCAGACAAATGCATCTGTGGAACGGCTTTGGAAACTGAGTCCAGCTGTGCAGGACCAATGGGCAGAAAGGATGGGCAGATGGCACCACCTTCATTTGTTTCTTTTCTTTTTCAGTTTTTTTTTTTAGATTTATTTTATGTGTGTGGGTGTTTTGCCTACATTCATGTATGTACATCAGGTTCATGTGTGTTATTCTCAGATGTCATAAAAGGTTTCAGATTCCCTGGAACTGGAGCTACAGGTGATTGTGAGCCACCATTTGGGGGCTGGGAAACCACACCCAGGTCCTCTGCAAGAGCAACAAAGGCTCTTAACTACTGAGCCATCTCTCCAATCCATATTGGAGTTGTTCTTTCTTTTCAAGACAAGATCTGACTGTGTAGCCCTGAATGGCCTGGAACTCACTTATGTTGAGCAAGCTGGTCTTGAACTTACAGAAATCTATGTGAATCTTTCTCCAAAGGGCTGGGATTAAAGGTGGGTGCTGCCACACCCAGCTATTGTGGACAATTTTTATGATGGAACCTAGAATGAAATGGTATTTGGTTCATAAAAAAATATATTTTTATTCATTTTGGAGTTATTCTGTTACTGCTTCGTGGCATTCTGCAAACAGGATAATTTCAGAGTTCTTTATCACCAACTGGAAAGTTGGGAACAGTGCTGCCACGCGACCTGTGGACTATGATGTAGCCTGGTTAGAACATTCACAGTGTACCAAGCCCAGTGGCAATCACAGTGAAAGATTTCAATGTTCTTATTTTTCTATACTTGGAGAATTTCATAAACAATGAAATATGATCATATCAACCACCTTAGTGATGCAAGGTTTTTATTGCATTTGTTTGCTTACTTCTTTGGCGGGGCACAGACCATGACATGTGTGTGGAGGTCAAAGGACAACTTGCAGAAGTCAGTTCTTTCCTTCTACCATGTAAGTCCTGGGGATTGAACTCAAATCATCAGCCTCAGCTGCCAGTGTAATTTACCCAATGAGCCGTCTCACCCACATCATTAATGAACATTAAAAATATACATCTTCTAGAAACTTAGAGTCTAGAAGTTACAGGACAACAGTGCATCTTGATTGCAGGAGGGGAGGGTTGCCACTGTCTCTAGCAGCTTTGTAGTCTTGGAGCTTTTCTCGGGCACTTGGTATAAAGGTTAGAGAATCAAGGCTAATAACTGCATTTATTCATACTGCAGAATGACGGTGTCTGAATCCCACATACACGTGTGCGAACCTGTTCTGGAGGCAGATATTCGGTTCTACCACATTCTGGCTGTGGGAAACTTGGGCGAATCACTTCACCTCTCTGAGACTCTTTTCCATCTACACTGAACAACTTTGTAAACCCTAGATCAGGACCCCCATTTGGGTATGGGAGTCATGAAAACCTTGGCATCAGTAAACGCTATCTGAATGCATGATGACCAAAAATTAGTTCAAATGCAAATTCATAATGGATTTGAACTATCTTTGGCAGCACACATCTTTGTTGTGTCATGTGGTTTCACTGTAGCCTTGGTTCTGAACACACAACATGTCATTGAAAGCATGAAACATCTTGGCTCAGATTCAAGACTACTGTGTGTCATGAATTGTAGTAATTGTACTGTGATGGCTTAATTACAGAAAACAAAGAATGTATATATATATATATATATATATATATATATTTTCTTACCACCATCCCTCATCATACAAGTGTCAAATTAGTTTATCTTTAGATTATATTGTATTGGAACGTTTAGCTTAAAAAATTACTATTTGAGTTCCTGACCTGAGTTTCATACAAGGAAATCATTAATGAATTTTGACTTGAGACTAGGGCAGAATTTCCAATAGTTTCTGAAGCAGATCTAAACCTTCATCTGTCACTTTGTGCTATGTATTTACATGAGGCAGTGTTCTCAGCTTTGGAAAGTAGAAAGCCAAGCTGTCTATCCATCAAGGGCATTCCTCTATTGGAGCCCCTCCCACTCTTGAGAATGCATTCCCACTTTTTTAAAGAATATTTTTAACACTTATTAATTTATCCTTTGGTGGGAGAGGGTGTGTGCATGTGCCATGGTTTGCACGTGGAGGTAAGAAGAAGACAACCTCTGGGAGCTGATTCTCTCCTTCCAATGCTCAAGTTCCAGAGATCAAACTCAGATCACCAGTCTCGGGGGGCAAGCTCATTCTCCCTGGGGCCATCTTCCTGGCTCTCTTTCTCACTTTTCCTTAATAAATCTACTTTCTTCTAAAAAATAAAATCAAGCTGAATAATACTGAAGATGCTCAACATCCTGCAGTAGGAAGTACGCAGCAAAGATTTAACTCTATGTAAAAATAAACATGCTCGCAATCTCATTAGTATATAAATTTTCTTTCATTTTAATAAGTAGTAAAATTATATGTACACCAAAGAATTGTTCGCAAATAAATTTCTTTCTTCCGTAAATGTTTGACTTTGCACTTATTTATATACCTATGCACCAGGGGTCACATAAAAATCTTTCAGGCAAAAGGGGACACCAATAGAAAACATTTAAGAAGCCCTGGTCTACAGAACCTAGAGAGAAATGCCAGCCCTAAGTATGCAATTAACAACAGTATGGGTATTCATTTATTTCTTTCCATATGTTGAGTGTGCAGTGTGTGTATATGTTTGTGTGGGTGTGTATGCACAAGAACATGGAAGCCAGAGGTCAGCATCAGTGTCTTCCTCACTTGAATTTTGAGACAGGGTCTCCCACTGAATCTGGAGCTCACTGATTCAGCTAGGCTGGCTAACCAGTGACTTGCACAGATCTGCCGGTCTCTACCTGGTAGCATCAGTATTATAGACATGTGCTACAGCACCCTGCTTTTATGAGGGTGCTGGGCATCTTAGCATGGGTCCTCATGCTTGTGTGCTGGCACTTTACCCATTGAGCCATCTCCCAACCCCCTTGGATATTTATTTCTTTTTCACAACAGTCTCTTGAGGGTTCCAGACAGATGGCCTTCTCTGTGTTGACTCAGGCTTCTGTTTCTTTGTATTTTGTGGCTTCAGTGTCTCCTAAGGATCCAGGACCTTTATTTGCTGCCAGTTGGTGGGTGGAGGGGTCACTGAGAGTTGCCTCACCTGTGTTTCACCCCTGTGCTCATCCCAGTTCCATAATACAGCCTCATTGGTTGCTCCTACACACAAAAAAGGCCATGAATTGTAGTCCCTCCACGGGCCACAAAGAAGAATGAGTGAGACTCAGTGAGTTCTTAACCCGAGATCCTCACACTTACCTCTTGGGACCACAGAAGTCTGGCACAGAGTAGGTGCTTGGTCAACATGGACATATGAGGCCATAGGTACAATAGTGTTATTTCTTCAGTAGCTAAACCACGGACTAGGCACTGGGCTTCTATTTGCGCTCTGGTCCTTCTAATGTTTATGCAAAGCCTGGAGATCACCTCCTCTAAACAGCTGAGGAAACCAAGACCCAGAGAGGCTGCAGGGCTGACCCAAGGTCACATAGGTAGGAGGATCCAATTCAAAACCAAGGAAATGTAGCTCAACAACCTGTGATCTTCTCACCAAATCATGATCCTAGTGGCCACAAGGAACACACACAGATCTTGACCTCAGGGAGCAGGTTGCTTTGGTGGCTCTTCATAAAGAAGTATAACAAAAAGAATAGTAAGTATACACAGGTCATACCCTGAAAGGGTTATTGGCAAAACAGCAGCAGGATAATACTAAACACACTCCTATTCCCCTCACCTGTCTGAAGCCCCCTGGTCCAGGTGCTCTCCTCCCACCCATCCCTCTTGCATTTCAGTTCAGTTCTCTCCCTCACTGTGATCCCTCCTGTACAAATCCACTGGTCTCTGGGTTTCTCAATGCACCTCTGCACTTTGTGTCCCAGTGGGTCTGAGAAAAGCCCCAATGATTCCTTGTCTCTCCACACATTCTTCATTCACCTAAAAAAATATTTTGTGCTGAGCACTAGGGTTGAGTCTGATGGGCGAATACAGACAGGAATCAAACACTCATAGCAACAAACTCAGGAAAAGAAACTGGATCTCTGAGTACAGAACAAAGGGAATCCGAGCCAGCCTAGGAGATGTCACCAGGCTGCCCAGGGATGTAAAAGGATAGGTAGGGATTATTTATGTGGGGGAGCAGGACCAGATGTACAAAGGATCTGTATTGGGAGGAAGCATCTTTGAAGAGCAAAAATGAGGCCAGAACTGCTAAGGCCAAGGGTGGGATGGAGAGTGGGATGCAGGGAGAAAGTAGAGGTGGGAAGGCGCTGGACCACTAAGGCCCAGAAGAATGGAGATAAATATTTAGTCTTCATTCCCAAGAGCGGAGACAAACCCATCAGAGGGTTTTAAGTCAGCAGATGTGTCTGCTGGGTGAGATGATGTTGTCCCTGTATCCTAGCATTTCAACGGAAAATTAGGACCCTTGTCCCATTAGATAAGGACCCCTGGCAGCTGAATGCCCAGCCCCTCCCTCCTCCAGCAGGAGATTCTGAAGCTGCTCTCTGGCTCCCAAGGCCTCTGGTGGCTTCAGCCCCAGGTACCCAAAGTATAATCTGCTCCCAAAGCCCTCTGTTGTTCCTTTTCCTGTCTTACCAACTCCCTATTTCCAGGAGTTCCCTGGGATCACCCCCAGACAAACCCCATATGCTCAACCTTTATCTTATACTTCCTAGAAAAACCCCAAAGAAGCCAGTCTGCAATAAAGACAATTAGCTTGAGCGAGAGCAGGGATCAGGAAGAGCTGCTGTCTAGGTTTTGAGAGACCTCCTCCTGGGTGGCAGCACGGGGCAAAGCATGGCATCTCATCAGCAGGACTATGAGGTGCAGTGGCCATGTTGAGAAAGGGGGGGGCCTGTGGGAAGCATTGCCCAAGCTTCTGTCCACCCTAGCAGGGAGGCAGGGGGAAAGGCCAAGAATACATATGTTAATATTTCTACGCATGTCACAGAACAGCTTGTAGCCAGCAGATTTTCTGGAACTCTCTTGCTGTCTTTTCACCCTGCCTTGACACATGAGACTCTAGAAGAGCCCAGCTGCCGTGTCCCGGGGAAGCCAGCATTTTCTCCTGTAGGGCAGGATCCAATAACAGTGTTCTCATCCAATAAAGGAGGCTGGCGCACGGGGACAAAATATTGAATTAAAAACAATACCAGAGCCGCCGAGCTCATGCCACCCCTGAACTGCCTGTGCATGCTTCTGCTCTGCAAATTGGTAGCGGGAGCCCCAGGGAAATACTGTCCAGGAAAGGAGGGGCAGGAAGAGGCAGGTGGTAGGGGGAGGGGAGGAGAGAAGCAGCAAAGTCCTGGCCACAGCTGGCTGAGCCAACACTAAGGAGCAGAGCAAGGATTCAGCTTCAGAAACTGAGCCCCAAGCTCTGGGCCCTGGCCTTGGCTATGGCTGCATGGAGTTCATTCAGGAGCAGGTGATGCCCACGTTCACTCACAGCTCTGAGGTCAGGCACTCCTGGGTTTGCAGCATGAGTCTACCCTACCGATGGGTTCTGTGACCTTGGGTGAATCCTCAGAGACCCTGAACTTCAGTTGTTATCTCAAGGCCTCATCCAGGACGGCACTGTGTTTAGACAGCATTTGATTCTAGCCCCAGTCCCCTTCCAAGACTCCGAAGAGTTAAATCATCTGCCCAAGATCACAGCCAGGAACTGCTGTGTCTCAGCCCAAAGTGGCGGAACTTCTGCAGGCTCCTGCTCGGGTCCTCCCAGGCTATTGCCTTCAAACCTATTCCCTACTGTGACAGTATCGAGAGGTAATACCTACAGGAGGTGACAAGGTCATAAGGCAGAGCCCATACAAATAGGATTAGTGCCTGCCTTAAGCAGGGTTTCTATCGCTGTGATAAACCCCATGACCAAAAGCAACTTGAGGAAGAAAGAGTTTATTTCATCTTATAGTTTCTAAGTCCATCATCCAGGAATGTCAGAACAAGAACTCAAGGCAGGAACCTGAAGGCAGGAACTAATGCTGAGGCTGTAAAAGGAGTGCTGCTTACTGGCTTGCTCTCCATGACTGGTGCAGCCTGCTTTCTTATAGAACCCAGGACCACCCACCCAGGGGTGAAAATGCCCACAGTGAGCCCGGTCCTTGCACATTAGTTATTTATCAAGAAAATGCCCTACATACTTGCCTAAAGGTCAATCTTGAGAGCTTGTTTGGAGATTTTAACTGGGGAGCATAGCTACTTGTATGCCCTTGACCCAAGATGGGTCCTCCTCTATTTGGGGAAGGTCATCTTCTTCAACCAAGTGTGCAGCTTGGGGAGGGATACACATGCATGGTGAGGGAGGAAAGGGAGACCTACTTAGCCAGCCAGATCAGTTGAATCAAGACTGGCGATCAATGGGGGGACAGATCTCACAGCCAGATCAACCTTACTTTCCAAAATGTCAATCTTATGGTGACATTTTCTCAGTGATGAGTTTCTCTTCTCAGATATGCCCAGGTTTGTGTCAAATTGACAAAACCAACAAGCAGAGCCAGACGTGGTGCTGTATTCCTTTAATCCCAGCACTTGGGAGGCAAAAGCAAGAGGATTTCAGTGAGTTTGGTGCTAGCCTGGTCTACATAGCAAGTTCCATGATAGCCAGGACTATAAAGAGAGATCTTGTCCCATAAATAAATAAATAAATAAATAAATAAATAAATAAATAAATAAATAAATAACAGCAACCAGCACAGTGTCTTTATAAAAAAGACCAAGGGGCCAGAGAGATGGCTCAGGTATCTGAGATGGTAAAGGTGTATGCCACCAAGCCTGATGATATGAGTTGAATTCCTATCGTAGAATATTTATCTATATAAAGATGTGCTACCTTTGTCTCTGTTGCCTTTGTTAATGATGTAAGGATGTGTTACATTTGTTTCACCTTGCCTGCCTAAGGTACTTGATTGGCCTAATAAAGAGCTGAATGGCCAATAGCTAGGCAGAGAAAGGATAGGGTCAGGGACTGGCAAGCAGAGAGAAGAAGTAGGAGGAGAAAGCTAGGCTTGGGAGAAGAGAGAGAAGGAAGAGGAGGGAGAAGGGAAGGAGAAGAAAGAGGGACATGCCTGAGGCTAGGAGCCAGGTAGCCATCAGTCAGTCAGACATAAAGAGAGCAGGAAAGAAAGATATACAGAGAGGGACTGAAGAGATGGCTCAGTGGTTAAGAGCACTGGCTGTTGTTCTTCCAGAGTTCCTGAATTCAATTCCCAACAACCACATGGTGGCTCACAACCATCTGTAATGAGGTCTGGTGCCCTCTTCTGGCCTGCAGGCTTACGTGTAGACAGAACGCTGTATGCATAATGAATAAATAAACAATAATAAATAAATAAACAAACAAAGAAGGTAAAAAGCCCAGGCAAACATAGATTAAAAGAAACAGATTAAAATAAGAGTTAAGATAAAGCCAAGAAGCAAGGCAGTGGTGATGCATGCCTTTAATCCCAGAACTCAGGGAGTAGGTGGATCTCTGTGAGTTTGAGGCCAGTCTGGTCTACAGAGTGAGTTCCAGGACAACCAGTGCTGTTACACAGAGAAACCCTGTCTCCGGGCGGGGAGATGAGGTTGAAAATTCATAACTAATAAGAAGTTTCTCTGTCCTTATTTGGGAAACGGTTGGTGGCCCCAAAGAAAAAGCCTGCTACAGATCCCAGGACACATATAATAGAAGACAAGAACTGACTCCCAAAAGTTGTCCTCTGACCTCCACAATTATGCTCACGCCATGTCACATATGCTTCCCTAACCCCCCACAAACATTCACCCAAAAATAAAACTAATTAATTAATTAAAAAAGCAACTTAAGGAGGAAAGAGTTTATTTGGCTTACACTTCCACAGCACTGTTCACCATCAAAGGAAGTCAGGACAGGAACTCAAGCAGGGCAGGAACCTGGAGGCAGGAGCTAATGCAGAGGCCATGGAGGGGTGCTGCTTACTGACCTGCTCTTCATGGCTTGCTCAGCCTGATTTCTTATAGAACCCAGGACCACCAGCCCAAGGATGGCTCCACCTACAATGGGCTGGTCCTTCCCCCTGAATCACTAATTAAGAAAATGCCTTATAAGCCTGCCTACAATCCGATTTATGGAGGTATTCTCTTAACTGAGGTCCCCTCCTTTCAGATAACTTTAGCCTGTGCCAAGTTGACATGAAACTATCCAGCACACTTATTCTGTCTGTCTGTCTGTCTGTCTGTCTGTCTGTTTGTTTGTTTGTTTGTTTATGTAGTCTTAGCTGGCTTGAAACTCAATGAGTAGACAAGGTGGAGAGATCCCAAGTGCTGGGATGCACACACACACACACACACACACACACACACACACACACATTTCTGATATTCATTGTTGATCTTAAATGAAAATTTGGTAGAATTTAAGAGGCATCTCGGAGATTACTAAACACTCCTCTAGGTGTGTCTATAGTTTTCAGATACAATTAGCTACCTGGGAACCATGGTGAATGTAGGTGGCACCATCCAGTAGGATGGGGGTCCAGATGAGCAAAAGAAGAAGAAAAAAGAAACTGGCTAGTACTGGCATGCTCACTGTCTGGCTCCATGAGGTGAGCAGTGTGACTACCCCATACCCTTTCTTCATGATGTTGTACCTCATCACAGCCCAGAAATGACTGACTGACCTGAACTGAAACCTTCCAAATTATCGTCAGAATAAATCCTTCTTCCTTGAGCATGCACCTCTCAGGTCACAGCAATGAAGGTGCTAACACAGTGGTCAACATGTCCCCACCACGATCTGGTGATGGGAGCTCAGCTGGGGTTCAGAATGGAGCTGAGGTGGTCAGTACAGTGTATCCGTCGAGGCAGAACCACACAAGCGAGATAACTCAGGGAGAGGGAGTGGGGAAAGATGGACAGAAGTGGAGCCATGGCTCTGGACATGCCCAGTGTCCTGCTTGAGGTACGACATGGGCAGGATGGTATGGCTTCGCAAAGCCATTCTTAGGGCAGAAAGGCAAGTAAAGAGCAGTCAGGGTCCAGGCAGGCTGGAGCTTGGAAAGGTATTGACCAGGGTCCATTTCTGGCCTTATGGCAGGAATTGAACTGGAGTTAGTTAAAGCAAAAGGGAGAACATGCTCACTCCGATGTTTAAGGAATAATGAGAGTTCCTGATGGGGAAAGGACAGTGGTGCCCTTTGACCTCCAAAAGCAGGTGCAATCAACCTAGAGGTACCAGGGCCACACACTTTCTTACTCTCACATGACACTCTGACTCCTCCCACACAGTGGGAAACATGACTACCAGCAGCAGCCTCTGGGATTTAAGTCTCATGGTGTAATGCCTGGAAAGAGATTGGCTCTGCCCCTGATTTGAAAAATACAGCGGAAGAAGCTAGGGGTGTAGCTCAGTTTGTAGAGTGCCCTGGTACCTCTGCCACAGGAATATCAGCATGACCACACTATGCTATCCGAGTGCTATGGTGCCCAGAGTACTGTATCTGACTCCTCTAGCACCTCCCTACCCTCCTGACCCAGGCGTGTAATGCCAAGGCCTCCAACCCTGCCTACCCACCAGTACTATATGCTGGGCTTGGACACCTGGGCCTCAGGTGGGCCCAACTTTAGAGTAGGCATGGGCATGTGATGGATAGCTTTAATTATCAATTCGACACAATCTAGACTCACCTGGGAAGAGGGTCTCTCTCTGAAAACACTGCAGTCATCAGAGAGTAGGTCCATATAAGGCAAGAAGGAAGTCCAGTTCAACACGATTCCTTAGCCAGTGTTAGCTTCTAGAGTTTATTTTAGGAGTACTGAAGCACAGAACAATTTTGGGAAATGTTTCCTGATGATAATTAACCCAATCCTGCAAGGACCAGGCCACTGCGGGTGGTGCTATCCCTACCAGGTAGCCCTGGGTTGTATAAAAAAAAAAAAAAAAAGCAAGCTGAGGGACTAGAGAGGTGGCTCAGTGAGAGGGCACTAGCTGTTCGTCCAGAGAACTTAGGTTTGAGTCCAGCACCCACATGGCATCTCACAATCATCTGTAACTCTAGTTACTGGGGATCTAATTCCCTCTTCTGGTCTCTGTGGGCACCAGGCATGCACATGGTGTACGGACATATACGTAGGCAAGACATCCACATACATGAAATTTAAATTAAAAAAAAATTTAAAAGCAAGCTGAGCAAGCCATGGGAGCAAGCCAGTAAACAATGTTCTCTATTGAACGTTGCTTCGGTTTCTGCTTCAGTTCCCAACCCCAAGATCCTGCCTTAAGCACATGCCCTGGCTTCCTTCGGTGCTGAACTATAAACTGTAAGATGAAATAAACTGTTTCCTCCCCAAATGCTTTGAGTCATGGTGTTTATCACAGCGATAGAGAGCGAGCAAGGACACGTGCAATCTCAGTAGCTCTTCCATTTAAGGCCAGAGTCCTGTGATGTTTTACCTTCATCTCCAGAAACTAAAATCTCAGGCATTAAATGACATGTCCAAGGTCACACATCTAGCAAGTAGCTGAGTTGAGGCTTGGCTTGTCCTGCACCCTTGTCTTCCTTAATCCCATCTACAAGACTGAGCTACAAAAACAATCGCTTAGTTCAGCACCTACTTTTCCTTGTATCAGTCGAAGGCCTTGGGGCTGCAGAAAGGCAATACCAGTCTCATGGGTTAACAAGGAGACATTAAGTTCTGAGGCGTGGGAGTCGTGGGAGTCACTCATCCCATGGCTCCATGCCCTGCCCCCACTACCCACTGTGACAACACGAGAACTTAGTTTTATGCATTTGTTCACAGGATGATTGACACATCACCAGACATTATATGCAGATGCAGCCACGTCCGTCAACAAAGCAGCGACTTTTTCTTTCTGAGAAACAATAAAATCCTTTCTGAAAGCCCGTAGGCTAGGCAAGCACTGCTCACATCTCACTGAGCAGAATTGTTCCTGCTTCCAGACTCATCGCTCACTCTGCAACTGGGACTGCGTGGCTACCTCAGTACAGTAGCCCTGGGCCATCTGCAGGGAAATGACCCACCCTCCAAATCAATGTTCTATTTGAGAAAGAGCAACGACTTGTGCAGGGTAAGCAGACAAAAGTGGGCACAAGCCTGTCTGGTTTTCTTCTAGCTTCCCAATACCTTTAGCCCTAATACTTGGCTTCTTTCGCTATCATATTTTTTTGTTGTTGTTGTTGTTGTTTGTTTGTTTGTTTAAGACAGGGTTTCTCTGTGTAGCCCTAGCTGTCCTGGAACCCACACTGTAGACCAGGCTGGCCTCGAACTCACAGAAATCCACCTGTCTCTGCCTCCCGAATGCAGGAAAGGTGTGCACCAGCACTGCCCAGCCTTGCTATCATTTTAAAGTCAGCATGTATTCTGTATCCACCCTGATGGGTTTCACTACAATTTCACCTGTGGATGCTGCGTGCTCCATTGTCTTCTCTTACTCCTCCACTCGCATTGGTCCCCTTCACCCTCCTCAACCCTCCCCCTTCAACTTTGATGTCACACATGTATGCACTCTGTAGATTCACGGGAGGGAAAGCGTGCACATTTGTCTGTCTTTCTTTTTCTCAAATTTTTATCTTGAACATTTTATCATGTGTGTGTGTGTGTGTGTGTGTGTGTGCGCGCGCGCACGCATGTGTAAACATACCCGCCACAGACCACATACAGAGCTCAGAGGACAACTTGTGGGAGTCAGTTGAGGGAGTCAGTTCCCCCCTTCCCAGAAAGTGAACTTGGATTGACAGGCTTGGCCACAGGCACCTTTACCTGCTGAGTTCGCTAGCTGCCCCAGCCAACTTGTCTTTCTAAGTCTTTTTCTCTCACTTAACATGTTGATCTCCAGTTCCACCCATTTTCTCTCTAAGGACATAACTTTCTTTACTTTTGACAGTTTCATAAATATATACAATGGGTTCTTGTTGTGGCTCACCCATTAGCTTCTGTTATCCGTCTTCCTTTCCCTCTGAGACCCTTCTTTCCACCTAGTCCCCCGGTGGTCACATCATTAAATAAAATGATCCCCCACCCCCAAGAAGCCATTCACAGTCATTAGCTCCTCAGAAGGGATGGGAGCCTCGTGGGACCTCCTCTGTCCTTGCTGGAATGTTTAAAGGGCTCGGTCTTGTGCTGTGTGTTCATAACTGCAGCAGCCACGTCATACCTGGATGACAGACAGGCCTTCCCATCCTCCAACTCTTACATTCTTTCCACTCTAGCTTATGAAATGTTCCCTGGGCCTTGGTGGAGGAAGACATAATTTTATTCTTCATCATGACTGAATTGTGCGTAACCACGTTTTCTTTAGCCAGCCTCCTATTGGTGGACTTCTAGGCTGATCTCAGATCTCGACTATTGTGGAGGGTGCAGCATGAACACAGACATGCATGCATGTGCTATGTGTTGACTTAGAGTCCTGGGGTATATACCCAGGAGTGGTATAGCTGGTCCTAGGGACATTCTATTTTTAGCTCATTGAGAAGCCTCCACAGTGATTTCTGCAGTAGCTGCGCCATTTTACAGCCCACCAGCAGTGAATAAGGGTTCCTCTTTCCTCACATCTTGGCCAGAAGTTCCTGTCATTTGCCTTCCTAATGACAGCCGTTCTGACTGGAGTGAGATGAAATCTCCAAGCAGTTTTGATACACATGTCCCCAACAGCTGAACATGTCAAACATCTTTTCATATATTTATTGGCTATTTGCTCCTGTCCCCCGCCCCCTGCCAGTTTTTGAAACCAGAACATTAGAACATTTATCGTCTGACTGATTACTGAAGTCCTCAAGATGAACTGGATGCTGCAACAGCTGCCCTTCTCGGTTTAGGTGCTGTTCCTTCTTGGAGTCCATGTCTGAACCTGTGTTAATGATAATTTTTAGTTACATCATTTGCCCAGTCCTGGGAGTATCTTCTCTCGGTTTTGGCACTCCAGTTTTACTTCCTCTTGTTCTTGGCAGGAAGCCATGTTTGTCAGAGGTCCATTTCTGGAGGTGGCAGCCCTTAGAGCCACAGAGTGGCACAATGTGTGCAGCTTACTGGACACTTTCCAAAAGCCGCTGTTCCCTTCGCCATCTTGTTTCTGCCTAAGAGAGTGTGTGTCTCCTTTTGAGAACTCTGTTTACGGACTGGATGACTGGGGGAGGAGTTGTTGAATTCTTTATTCTACTAAGTAACATTTTAGCTCCCTCTTGAAGGACCATCAAAAAGCCTGCCTTTCCCGGGTATTCTTCTACCACATCCTTTATCAGGCTGTCTAGTGGCCCCTCATCCAGCCTCCGTTTCCTCATCTGTGTAAGGATTCATCTTTCTTAAGGCATGTTTGAGAAATAGGGTAGATGATGTATCTGGGATTATTGTCAGTAATCTCCTTGGGAAGAAGAAGGGAGGGAGACCAGATTGGGCAAAATCCAGTTCCCAGCAAGAGGAAAGCAGAAGTCCTTTCAAGGTGCCAGCACCCAGGCCCCTCTCCCATCATTCCCCGCCCCTTGACTCTCCCAGCAAAGTCATTTTTCATCCCCAAAGTCATTTGGCTTAGAGCGAGGGGAAAGAGGCAGTGGCAGGGTCTGTATTGTGCTGGCCTGGCCACCATCCATCACCCGAACGACAGGAACTCACCTCCCACAAATAAAGTTATGACAAGCGTCCCCAACCCATTCTTTCAGCCGTAGCCTCCCTGTTTCCATCATCTCTGACATTATAAGCCATCAGCCAAGTTGTTTGTCATGCCTCTGACAGGGCCTTGGCAACACGGGTAGGGGACCATGCCAAGGTATAGTTGTGCTGGGGCAAGTGCCCGCCCCCACTGATGCGGGTGATCCTGCTATTCCACACTTGCTCTGAGAAAGTGTTTCTCCCCATGGAGGCAGGAGTCCAGTTGTGGAGCAGGTAACAGAACCTTCATTTATTCACACAGCAATTATTAGTGAAGTCTCTCCTGTCCCCAAACCTGTAAGGTGTCCATGTGGCCACAAAGAGAAGTCAGGTGCATTGATGACCTTAGGGAGTGCCCAGTCCCAGTGTGGACAGAGAGGAAACTGTGTTGGCAGGCAGTGCAAGGGGACACTGCAGGTGCTCTGGGAGTAAAGAGGTGGGGCCACAGAGAGACTTGGGCAGGAGGTGGCATTTCAGCTGAGACCTGCAGAACCCAAAGTAAAGACACAGCAAGCATAAAGAAGGTTGTGGAAGGCCTCCTCTGTCCTCCTAAAGCATAAACCTCACCAACTTCCCCCAAGCACCAAAATGCAGTGGTGAGCAGAGCCCTGGGAGGGCAGAGGGAGGGCTAAGTACCTGGCTAGTGGAACACACATAGACAGTTCTACATCCATTGTCTGGAGCTCTTGTACCAAGTGACCTCAAACTACGGAAATGCATTTGCTCCTGCAGACCTGGCTGTCTCTGGAGTCCATGTAGCAGGGCTGTTTTGTGTCTGCTTCCTGGCTTCCAGGGGCTATGGACAGACCTGGGCTTTCCTTGGCTTGTGGAGACATCTCTCTCAACCTCCTCTATTCTCTGTACTCACATGGCTGTCCCAAAGTTGCCAGCTCTCATGCCTCCTTCTTCTGATAAGAAAACCTGCTAGCCGGGCCTGGGCTGGTTAACCTCCTGGCTTAGGAGGCTAAAGTAGTCAGCATGGGTAGCATGGTGAGACCCCTCTCAAAAGGATGGGGAAGGGGACAAAAAGGGAGATGAGGGGAGGGAGAGATGGGGAAAATAGGGAGGGGGGAGAAGAGGAGTCCTGTCCATAGTCCACGGCCATCCAAGGATTTGTCATGAGTTTTTGTGCTATTTATTTCTGCAAAGACCCTATTTCTTAAAAAGTCAGACTCAGAGGAACCTATAATTAATACTCTGACATATGTTAGGGGTCAATACTGCTCAGTACATGGCAGACCCAGAGGCAAGAGAACATAACAAGTTCTGGGGACATGTGTCTTAGTGTGACTGGAACATCTACCCAATTGATAAGTTCCACCTTCAGTGAGAGATCTTCTCTCAAAAAAAATTTTTTTAAGTTGCTGTGCAATTGAGGAACATGGCCAACATCAACTTCTGACTTACACACATGCACAAACACACACGTGCGTGCACACATAAACACACACAAGCACACATGCATGCACAGCACCGGCTCGTCCACTGTTGTGTATAAATCAGAGACAGAAAGCAACCCAAACTGGCCTACGCCATAGAAGACTGTGTTAGCTTTTATATTGAGAATGTCTAAGAATGAAACTGCTTCCGGCTCTGCTGGACCCAGGCTCCAGATGGTGTGTTCAGGATCATTGCACCCCACCTACCCTTCGGATTTTGCACTGCATCAAAAGCCGCTAATGAACCTGACTACCTACCACGCATGCTAAGTAGCCGTCTGAAGAGGGGACCCAGCAAGACCCAGTCACAAGGTATATCAGGTAGGATCTTTCCCAGAATCTGAAGCATGAAGATTGGCATTGCCAGGCTGGGGCTGTTTGTCTGCGTTTGACAGCTCATGGCCCAGGCTAGTTGGCAAAAGTTTGTTCCATGAGAACTGGCTCTTTGCCAATGATCAAAAGACACCTAGAGGGTCTAAGGAGGGTCTGCTGAGGTGATTGGTGGGTGTTGAGTACCTGTTGTCCTGGAAGAGGCCTGGAGGGTGACAGCAGTGGCTTCCTTCTCAGAGGGGAGTGAGGATGTCTCCAGGGTGTCCTCTCTGCCCCATGCACCTGCCACCACCTGCTTGCCAAGGAGAGGCTTCATTTGTAAATGAAGCCCCAGCATTGCAGCAGATCAGAAGACACAGGGTGCACAGAAAACAGGGGTGCAGAGGGGCTTTCCTCCAGCTGGTCCCAGACCCAGGGGGTCCCTAGAGAGGTGACAGACATTGCTAAAGTCTGAAAATAAAAGCCACTCCTTGCTTGGAGATCCCAGAGTTCTAGAATCTTCCTGCCTCAGTTTCCCAAGTACTAGGATTATGAGCCACCACAACTGACTTGTGGTTTAAATATGAAGCAACTCAACCCACTATGATGGTTTGAATGAGAATGGTCTCCATATGGTCATATTTGAATGCTTGGTCCCTGGTTGGTGAACTGTTTGGGAAGGATAAGAAGTGTAGTCTGGGAGGAGAAGGCATGTCACTAAGATAGGTTTTGAAGTTTCAAAACGCTCACACACCAGGCCCAGTGTCTCCCTTTCTG
This sequence comes from Ondatra zibethicus, assembly GCA_004026605.1. Classification (NCBI taxonomy): domain Eukaryota; kingdom Metazoa; phylum Chordata; class Mammalia; order Rodentia; family Cricetidae; genus Ondatra; species Ondatra zibethicus. The sequence continues at coordinate 29,867 of PVIU01000832.1, forward strand.
CCTCCTGTTTGTGCATCAGATGTAAACGTTCAGCTACTGCTCCGGTGCTATGCCTTCCTGCCTGCTGCAATGCTCCCGGCCACAGCAGTCATAGACTTGCCCTCTAAAACTGTAAGCCCTAATAAGCTCTTTCTTTCATTTGCATTATGAGGTGGCCATGAGCCTTAGGGAGCCAGACACAGAGTTTAGGTTTTGAATATGGAGGGTCCCCAAACAGGTTTTTGTATCAAAGGTTTGGTTTCCAGCTGGTAAGCTAAGAAATGACTATCATTACTCTGAACTAATCAGTGGATTTGCTCATCAGTGGATGCACAATTGATGCATAATAATTATGGGGGTGTGGACACCAGGAGGTGGGGATCTTCTAGTAGGCAGCAGGTCACTCGCTGAAGGGTGAACCTTTAAAGGGTAGATCTAGTCACGGACCCTGTTTCTCATTCTCTGTCTGCTTCTGCCTGCTGGGAGTTGAGCTGCTGCTCTCTGCCTGTCTTTCCACCGTGATGTTCCTGCCTCACCACTGGTCCTTAAACAACAGAGCTAGTGATGTTCCTGCCTCACCACTGGTCCTTAAACAACAGAGCTAGTGATGTTCCTGCCTCACCACTGGTCCTTAAACAACAGAGCTAGTGATGTTCCTGCCTCACCACTGGTCCTTAAACAACAGAGCTAGCTGCCCATGAGCTGAGGCTGAGCTGAGCGTCTTCTTCCTCCTTTCTGCTGACTTCCTCCTTTCTGCTGACTTCCTCCTTTCTGCTGACTTCCTCCTTTCTGCTGACTTCCTCCTTTCTGCTGACTTGCTTGGGACTTTATCGCCACTAACACGGTCCCCACTTTATCGTTCATCTCCTTTTGGTTGACTTGCTTGGGGATTTTGTTGTTGTTAACCCGGCCCCTCACTTTCTCATCCATCTCCTGAACATGAATACTAGTAATTCTACCCCAACTGTACACATGGAAAAGCTGATGGGCCGATCTACACTTCTCTCTTGATATACAAATGACCAAGTGAAAGAAAAGAAAATAGCTGTATACCATGTACTCATACCAGTTCTTGAGATGAAGGGAAGTTTTTAAGACTCTAAGACCAAAATGGAGAAAATGAGAATTTTTTAATAAAATTAAACTTATTTTATTTGACTTGAAAGACTGTCTTTTTATTCTGAGTTCATGTTCTTCCCTTTACGGAGTCACATTCGTGGAAAATGGTTATTATGGTCATTGTTGAACTTAAAAATGTTTTTATTAGGTAAAATAAAAATGTAGTAATCCTACATTGGTTTCTCTCTCTCTCTCTCTCTCTCTCTCTCTCTCTCACACACACACACACACACACAGCGTTTTGGGATCTAGAGAGATGGCTAGGTGTTTAAGAGCCTTGAGTCTCTTCCAAAGGACTTGGGCTTGTATTCCCAGCACCAACAAAACAGCTCACAAACATCTGTAATTCTAATACCAGGGCATCTGACACCCTCTTCTGTCCTCTAAAGGTGTCAGGCATCATGTGGCACAGAGGTATACATGTAAGCAAAATACCCACATGCCCAAAAATGAAATAAACCCACAAAAAAATTAAAAATATTTAGTATTGCATTGACCCCTAAAACTTAAAAACAAAACAAAACAAAAAAAAATCTAGAAACACAGAATCAGAAGCCAAGTAGCATGGTTGATCATTTTGGTCTCTGATGGGGACCAGTCTCAGTGACTGTTTTGACAGCCTAGCCTAAGGCAGCTCTCCCCACCCCTTTCCCACCTTGTTCTGTTTTTCCTCTACTCCTCTTTCCTGTTTCTTTCCTTGGGGGAAGCTCAGCGTGCTCAGAGAGCATCGTATTTGTGCAGGCACCTGTTTATTATCTGCTGTCTAAATTTGTATGCAGACCGCATGGGGTCTTGTTCACTTGCTCACCTCTGCCTAGCAATGTTCTTAGTGCGGAGTAGGTGCTTGGAAAGTGTTTGCGGAAGGAAAGGAAGGCGGGAAGGAGAAAGGGAGGGAGTTACAGAGGGAAGAGCCATGGAGCTTGGAACCTCAGTTTGGAGACTGTCACTGTGGATCCTCAATGCCACCACCCTTCGCCATATCTGTGACCTCAGCAAACACCCCAGTGCTAATAGCAGCCCTCCCTTAAGAACCTGCCTCTATGTCCCATCCCACAGCTGCCCCTGAAGCCCCTTTTCCCCTACTCCACAGTCACACAGGCACATAGGGTTAATGTGAGATCCAGCCCCCATCCCAGGGAGCCCTAGGGATTGGTGCCCTGTTTCTCAGCCATTTATTTACAGCTGAGCCCTGATTGCCCAAGCCAGTGTCTACTGGCTGCCTGCTCTCTCACCTCCCAAATGCCTTCCTTTATTAAGCCTTTGCTTCCAGTTCTGTTTTGGGGGTAGCCTATTCCGACACAGGCTGGGACACCTCCCCATAACTTGCTATCCTCTTCCCTTCACTCTCCTTCTTGATCCCAAATCTCCTGCCTGTTCTTTCAATGACTTCTACAGAAATGCCCCTTTGGCCACCCTCTCACCTCACCTGGCAGACAAGCTGCCAGGTCTTGACTTCTTTCCAACCTGGCCTGAGTTCCAAGAAATTTTAATGAAAAGCCTTGGCTGGGCCCAGCAGAGCCCAGGTGCCTTGCAGCCAGGGAGGGAGAGGAGGGCTGCCCGTAAAGGAGTGTGTGGTGATTGAATCACCTGCTGTCTCCTGGCTCCTTTTGTTCCTAGATGCTGCCTCCAGCCCATGACCTCTTTTCTTCTCTGCCCCTCCCCAGCAGCCATCATAGCAGAAGTGCTGACTGGGCCTACCCAGAGCAGCCCAGTATCAAAACTTCTCACAGGGCACACATCCAGTCTTTTCCTGTTACAAGTCGCTCATTAGGGACCAGTGTTGATGCTTGTTTTGTAGTATCGTGTTGTGTTTTGAGACAGGTGTAGCCCAGGCTGGTCTAGAGGTCACTGTGTGAGCCAGACTGGCCTCAGATTTGCAGTAATCCTCCTTCTGAGGTGTCTCACACCCTGGGATTACAGGTCATGCCACTCGGCCTGGCTTAGAATGATTTTCATAAAAATGGCTATTCACATCAGTGAGGAACTATAAGCCGGAGTAGAACCTTATGAGAAAAGTCATATAATCAACATTCACTCTCTCATTTATTCATCCATTCGTTCTTCCACCTTTGGGGAGTATTTCAGTGTCTAAGTCCCAGGAAACAGGATGTGGCTCTCACTGCCAGGACCTTGCATTCCAGTGGGGACCATATCAGTCAGTGTGGAAGCAGGAACAAAAGAGGAAGGAGTCACAAAAGAGGAACTTCCAGGCGGGGAAGGTAATGGAAGAGCCAAAAAGCACCCAGAATCTGGGAAGAGTCCAAAGACTCTTGCGGAGCCACCAGTGAGCTGGAGACTCAGGAGATGCCATCCGTGGCTGAGAGAAAGGAATATCTAGGCGTCCTCGTTGCTCCTATACACAGTATAGAGTAGAGCAAAGGAGTGAAGAAGCTGAGGAAACAGACAGCCCTGGATGAGAAGACTCCAGAGGGGTCAGAGCAGAGCACTGGGGAACACAGGGAAGGAGCTTTGCCAGGGGAATGCAGAAAATGAGTGGTTAATTAGAGTTGGGCTTTGAGGTATGAAAAGGAGTTTGTTGATCGTCATGTTAGAGGAGTGTGGCCCAAGTAGCTGGCGTAATATACAGTAGTTCCTCACTATCCTAAGGGGATGTGTTTCAAGAACCCCAGTAGATGCCTTAAGCCACGGGTTGTAGTTGACTTCACGGGTGATGATGACAGGCATTGTTATTCAGACTCAAGCCACACACTCCTCTCCAAGTCCCACATCTAAGTCTCAGCACAAGGCCATGTTGGGATGAGCCCCCAGTACCCCTGTGAGGCCTGCCTCTAGCCAACCTTACTCTTAACTACCAGCAGACCTGAGGAACCCTCCTGGGCCCCCATGGGGCCAGAGTACCTGGGACTTGTGTACTCAATCCTGCCCCCTACTTTGAGACGTACCCTCTCAGCCCAGGGCTTATCCTGACCCCGCTGGCCTTGCGTCTTTAGCGTGCAGTCATAGGGAGGGGCTGGGGGCACAGGACCAAGAGAATCCACTTTCCATTTTGCCCTTGTTCGCGTTTGCAGTCCAGATGCCTCCAGATCTAATTCCGAATAAATAATTGTGCTGAGTAACCTGGGTCCCTTGGTGATTAAGTAAACAGGCAGAGGCGGGTGGAAATTGAATTAGTGCAGTGTGCTCAGCTATTAGTACCCACCCCTTCTCATGAATATTAATGAGGGGTTATTAAGAAATGTAAATGCTGCCCCAGGGGGCATGGAGATGGGGGAGGGGGGTCAGGACCAGAGGACAGACCCTTCAGAAAGCCGAGTGATCGAAGGCATTTTGGAAATTATGTCGGATGTTCTTTTCTGTGCTGTGGCAACATTTTCGGACACCTCGCTTTTATTAAAATGAGGAAAAGGGAACAAATTTTAATTTGAGAATAAAATTAGCATTTTCCAAGCAGCCTTGGCAGCAGTGAGGACATATTTTGCCAAAAAAAAAAACCCGGATATTCAGGGTGGGGCGGGGCAAGGTTGTGTTGTGGGGTACAGCTGATGGACGATTAGTTCTCTCAGTTCATCTCCAGGCAAGGGAGTAAACACATTAATCTCTAGGCAGGGAGCAAGCTGGAAGATGCTGGAAACCTACAGGAGGCAGCAAAGTCTTCCCTGGAAAACCAGAGACTGCTGACCCAGAGAGATCAGGCTCTGGTCTGAGGTCACACAGAAAGGCCAGGAGCTCTGGCTGAGTTTTGCAGGCAAGATGGATGAAGGAGCCTGCTTCTCCCAGACACACTGGGCAGGGTGCAGCTCTTCTCGCCTGGTCCCCAGGGCCCTAGGCTCTCTGGTCCTGCCCTCACCACTCTGTTCCCATCTCCATGGCCAGATTCATCCCCACACTTTCACGAGGCCTTACTTCCACTCTCTAGCCTTCCATGAACCACGAGCTCCCTTAGTCCAAGGAAGAAATGGAGGAGAAAGTAAGTGGTAAGGACCAATATTCCAGATTTGCTAAGACTACGTAATGCTGTTGATTTGGCGATGAAACCGACAGCTGCCGTTGCCTCATGAGCTCACGATCTGTCCTGGACCAATTGCAGTGCCTACATTTCCCGCGCCCGCTTCTGAAGCACACATAGCTGTCTCTGCTCCACAGAGGACATACAGCTCATCCAGATCTTGTACTTTACTCCAGGTCACCATGGACATCAGAGCTTGAACTCTGGCCTACTACGACTAGCTCAGAGCTAAGGATGACCTTGAACTTCTGATCATCCTGCTCCCTCTCCTAAGAGTGGAGATTCAATTTCCAAGCCCCACTCCATCTTGAAAAAAATATCTCTTCTGGATTAGGGCTATCGCTCAGTTGGTCACATGCTTGCCTAGTATGGATGAGGCTGTGGGTTCCATTCCCAGAGCTGCCTAAACTGGATGTAATGGTATACACCTGTGATTCTAACACTCTGAAATTAGAGGCGGGGGGGGGGCGGGAATCAGAAGTTCAAGGTCATCCTTGGCTTCATAGTGAGTCAGGCCAATCTGGGATATATGAGACCTTGTCTCAAAAAGAACAAGAAGAGAAAGAGACAGAGACAGACAGAGACAGAGGCTGCCTTTGAAGACACAGGTAAAATTCTCCTGCCTCCTGCACCCAGAGGAAGCACACAGACTGTCAGAGATCCAACCATGCTGTGCTCCCCACAATATCCCCTAGAAGAAGTTGACATTGATCCTGTGGTTTCCGTAGACATCCTCACCATGAGCCCCTGAGCTGCCAACAGGAGCCCAGATGTGGGGCTCTTGGCCCTCACCACCCACCCCAGCCCCAGACAAGAAAGAGTGGATTGGATGGGATCTAACTCATGCATTTTAACGACTTCTCCAGCACGCCTCGCTCCACCCGCTCACTCGCAGGAATAAAGGCTGACAGGAGCCGCTGAGTTAATCAGAGTGGGTAATAGAGGAAAAGACAGGAATCGCTGGCCAAATTGCCGCAGAGAAAAATGGGGCAAAAGCATGAGAAGCAAGTCAGAAGTGTCCAATTAAAGTGTGGCATGTTTAAAGGGCAAGACCCGTGTCCCTGAAAGTTCTCGTAGCACATGTCTCTGGGGGGCCCGAGGGCGCCCTCAGCCCTGAGGATCGATTCTCATGGTTTACACATGAATTCCTTTATATCTGAATAGATATTTTAATGCATATTACAAAAATGCAAAAAGCATATAAAACCTGCTATTTCATGCATATTATTGCCTAGAATGAGTCTGAGAAGATATTTTATTGCTAGTCAATTAAAAGAAAAGTTTTAGTTTTAAAGGAAAGAAGAATATGATAAAAATATGATGTTGGCTCTTTGTGTGCGTGTGTGTGTGTGCATGTCTGTATATGTCTGTGTGATCTATCCGTGTGTGTCTATATATGTGTGTATGATCTCTCTCTGAGTGTCCATGTCTGCATGTGCGTCTTTCTCTGTGTGTGTTTGTGTGTATGTGTGTGCATGTTTTTATGCCTGTGTGTGTATGTATGTATGTATGTATATGTGTGTATAATCTGTCTATTTCTGTGTCTATGTATGTGTGTGTATATATGTGTGTGGGCACAGAAGCCTGTATATACACATTCATAGGCCAGAGGAGGACATCAGGTGTCCTGTTCAATCACTCTCCATCTTAGTCCCTTGATTGATTGTCTTTCACTGAACCTGGAGAGCCAGTGCACCCCACTGACCCTCCTGTCTCTGCCCCCAAAGTCCTGGGGTTATAGGTACATGTCCAGCTATTCCAAGCTTTTATGTGGATGTGAGGATTTGAACACAGCGCATGCTCTTACCTACTGAGCTATCACCCCAGTTCTTCATGTGAGCTTTCCCATGAGCAAAGCTTGGGAAAGAATATATGAATTTCTTGTTACTCAAAGTAAGGTGCATGGGTCAGCAGTACCTGTGTGTGCATGTGTGTGCATGTGTGAGCATGTGTGTGAGTGTGTGTGAGATCCCTCTCTCTCTCTCTGTATACACACACACACACACACACACACACACACACCCCTTCCCCAGACCTACTCTGTAAGTAACTGAATTTTAACAAGAGTCAAGGTGACTTGCATACACATCGATACACAGTGTTTTAAAAACACAAATCCTTGGTGAGAAGGAACCAGCTAGAGAATGCACAACAGCCCCTCAGGCCGGCTACCAACAGCTCCAGCTGGCAGTACCAACTCCCATCAGTTTATCTGACTTCTGCCAAGGCTCTGAAATGCCAACTACGTTGGCCTGCACTTGATGTCAAGGTTGGTACCACCCTGCAAAGGAGGATGCCAGCCAGGAGATGAACTCTTGCTTGTTCTAACCTGGAGGCGAAAGATCGCAAAGCAGTTGCCGTCCCAAACTACCCTGGGGTTTATTTAAACAGAGGCAACCAATGGGATTTCACTAGCTCCTCTGCTCTCCTATTGGGACCCCTCCAATCAAACCCCCACCCTTCAACCTGCACCCTGTCCCACACCTGCTAACCAGTATACAGCCAGTGTTATGGGATAGTGCTGCCATTCCAGACCAACCAGTGGAGCAGAACCCCTGTAAAATGTGGGCTTGGGGGCTCAAGCTGGAAGAGGGGTGTCACTCTCTCCTTCTGCCAGAGCCCAGAGCCCCCTTCTCATTGACTCTAACCAAGTGGATGAGGAGGCGCTGACGCCAAAAGTCCTAAAGACTGAGGAACAAAGGCACCGATTCTGTTGTAAATAAAAATAAATTACTCGCAAAGAGGAAACAAATCCTTATCTTTAGGACAATGAAGACAGTTTCAGACTTGGTCCTGGGGAAAGAACACTGGACTAAGAGTCCGCTCCAGCCAGAAGATTCTCAGCTGGATGTGGTGGGCACGCCTTCATTTCTAGCACTCAGAAGGCAGAGGAACAAGGATCACTGTGAGCTAGAGGCCAGCCAGGGGCTACAAAGTGAGACACAGTCTAAAACCAAACAATAAAAACCAAATGTAAATCGAACCTGCAAGACACTACTTCACACCAGCCAGCAGGAGAGAACACAAATAATGCTAAGAGAAGAGAACAAGCATTAGGGAGGATGGAGAGACCAGAGCCCCTGCTGGGAGCATAGCAAAGGGGAGCCACCCCACCCAGGAAACAGCAGGCAAACCCAGAAAACAATAAACATGTGACTCCCTGTGGCCCAGCAATCCCAGTCCCGAATCTATTACAGCAGTAAAAACATATCTTCACACACACACACTCACAAAATGTGTACACAGATGTTTACATGATTGTTATTTATAACAGTGAAAAATCAGGAACAACCCACAGGCCTATCAAGGGGTGAATGGTGGGTAAATACAGTGTGCACACACATGAGGTGAAAAATTACACTGCAGAGTAGTGATCCATGCTTCAGCATTCTTCTGAGTGAAAGAAGCCAGTCACTGAGAACTGTCTGCTGTAAGATTGCGTTCCTGTGAAATGTCACAATAGGACTATCAGAGTAGAAAGCACACCAGTGGTTGTCCAGCATGTGTGAGTGTGTGTGTGAGTGTGTGTGTGTATGTAGGTACATTGCACATGGAGGCCAGATGCCGACCTAGGGTGCTGTTTTTCCACTACTTAGCCACCTTACTCTTTGTGGCAGGGTCTCTCACCGGCCTGAAACTTATTAACTAGCCCAGGCTGACCGGCCAGTGAGTTTCCTGTTTCCTCCTCCCCAGTGTCATGGCCGCGACTGTGTGCCATCACATCTGGCTTTTTATGTAAGTGCTGGGGCTCACACTCAGGTCCTTGTGATTCTGCAATAAGCACTTTGCCAGTTAGGCCTTCTCACCAGCCCGCTACAACTACTTAGATGCACATTTTCAGTGTGAGTTTGTGTGGTAGGGAAACATAATAATGGTCCCTCAGAGATGTCTGTCTCTCAGTCCAGGCCCCACAAGCATGCTGGTTACCATGGTGAAGAAGAACTTAGTTTGCAGTGGGAAGGAAGATTCCCCACCTACTGGTTTTAAATGAGGGAGGTTTTCTTAGGGGACCCAGATGGAAGTGTAATCCCAAGGGGTCTTGAAAGTCAAGGCAAGAATCAAAGAGGAAGGAGAGCAAGGACATGTGGCTACCACCGAAGCCCCCAAAAGGGAGCCCTGAGCATGAGGCTCCCTCTCCAAGCTTGACAAGGAGAGGAAATGGATTCTCTAGAGCAACCTCAAAGAGGAGCGCAGCCCTGCCGGCACCTTGATCATAGCCTAGCACCATCTGGCCCTCTTCTGAGCTATTGAACCAGAAGAGGAGCCACTAAGCGTGTGGCCATGTGCTGCAGCAACAGCAGAGAATCCACAGGTGTACTGTGTCAGCTACATGAAAGTAAAGCTATTTAAAAATGACTGTTGCCTTAGGCTGCATAAGTGGAAGTAGGAGTCTAGCAGGATGGGGGTGAGAGTCTCTTTATACTATAAGGGAGACAGAGCCCATATAGAACTCAGCTCTCAATTATGTTATAAGAAGAAAGTGGGAAACCCAGCGTGGGCTCAAAGAAAAGCCAATGTGCTGGTGGAAAGATCTGGCGTGATAGGGGAGAAGCTTCCCAGGAATAGGGAGTCTTCAAGTGAAAGTAGACGGCAGCCTACATGTTCTTGCTGGTAGCTATTGTAGGACATGTGGCATGTCACTTATAGATCCAAAGCTCAGCTTAAAATGAACTTGCTTCTCTCTTTAAAAAACATTTTACTTGGAGGCTGGAAAGATGACTTCATGGTTAAGAGCACTTGCTGCTCTTAGAGATAACCCAGGTTCGAGTTCCAGCACCTACTTGGGGCTCACAACCATCTGTAACTCAGTGACACCTTGTCTGGCCTCCGTGGGCATCAGGCATGCACTTGGTGCACACACATGCATGCATGAAAAACACCCATGCATATAAAATAAAATTAAAAAGCCCTTAAAACATTTTATTTTAGCCAAAGTCATGGTTACTTAGGAAATATAAATAAGCTAGGAGAGAGAGAGAGAGAAAGCAGGGGCAGTCAATGACTCAGCAGGTAAAGGTACTTTCAGTCAAGCCTGATACCTCACCTCCAGTTCCAGGACCCACACGGTGGAATGAGAGAATGGATTTCCCCAAGGGGTCATCTGACCATTACATGTGCACATACACACACACACACACACACAATAAATAAATGCAACAACAATAACAGCAATCATCATCATTATCTTAATTAAAAACACTAAGCAATCATTCAGTGTTTCTGTGCAAGTTACAGATGCTTCTGGTGCCCTGCCCCAGAGAGGAAAATCCAGGTCTGTCATTGCCATTGTCACCTCCTCAAACCTATCTCAGGTCAGATGACCATGGGGTGCTTGCCGAAGGAACATGCGAACCACGGGCACCGACGTTTTAATTCACAGCCCCAGCGCCTCCTGCGCACACAGCCTCTCACCTGCTCCCCCGCTGCTAATCTCCTGGGAGCGTCTTTCCAGTTCAATAAATATACATTTTTATCCTGGATGTAATGGAGCTGGCTAGACTGCAAATAGAATTCAGGGGGACTGTGAACTCAAATGGGCGGGAAATTATATTCTTATTTTCACTTGCCTCAAACTGAAATTTCTCATTTCCTTCGGTTTAAACATGGACAAGCAAGCTAGGGAAGCTCTGGGAGAGTTACCGGCTGACTTCCAGCGATGCTATTTGTGCTCACCACTGCTGTGAGCTGACACTGGCTCTCACACCTGCCCATGGATCTTGTCGGTGAATATGGTAATTAGGAAGCGAGTCAATTACCATATCAGGGCTTTTAAAGTGTGCACTCACGTGTGCATGCATGCGTGTGCTCACACACGCTGGTCTTTCTGTTGTTATCATTGTTATTTTTAATCGGCCCTTACAACACCTTGACAATTGCTCCCTGATACTTGTCTTCATGGAAATCTTAACATCTTGTGTGTTGAGAACAATTCTTCTGAGAAATAATCACGCTGTTCTTCATAGTAAAAGTTAAGAGTCCATAACATCCAGGCCTGGTGGGGCATACCTGTGACCTCAGCCCTTGGGAGGTGAACTGAGTGCTGGGAATATCATTTTCAGGTGTGTGACTTTTGTTTACGCTGCATTTGTTTAACTCTGTGAAGCTGTGATTCTTTGCCTGTCTAAAACACCTGCTGGTCTAATAAAGCGCTGAATGGCCAGTAGTGAGGCAGGAGCAAGGATAGATGGGGCTGGCAGGCACAGAGGAGAAATTGGAGGAATCTGGAAGAGAATAAGGAGCAGTGAGAGAACAAGGGGAGGGAGACATCAGGAGCCAGCCACCCGGCCAACCGCGGAGCAGGAGTGAAAGCAAGGTAGACAGAAGGAAGAGAAAGGTAAAAGCCCAGAGGAAAAGGCTAGTTGGGATAATTTAATTTAAGAAAAACTGGCAAGAAACAAGCCAAACTAAGGCCAGAAATTCATAACTAAGAATAAACCTCCATGTGTGATTTATTTGGGAGCTGGGTAGTGGCCCCCACAAAAACCAAAAGAGTAAAACAAACACAACAGTGGAGGAAGGATCATGAGTTCAAGGTTCAGCTACATAGAGACTTCAAGACAGACCTGGGCTTCATAACACCCTGTCTTTTAAAAAAAAAAAACTTCCTGGCTGGCCAGTGGTGGTGTACACATTTAACCCCAGCACTTGGGAGGTAGAGGTAGAGGCAGGCAGATCTCTGAGTCTGAGGCCAGCCTGGTCTATAAAGTGAGTTCCAGGATAGCCAGGCTTACACAGAGAAACCCTGTCTCCAGAAGAAAAATAAATTCCTTGGGGCTGGCAAGATGACTCTGCAGGTAAAGCATTTGCCATGCAAGCCTGAGGACCTGAGTTCAATCCTGGACCCCGTGTAAGAGGTGAAAGGAGAGAATCATCGCCACAAAGTTGACCTCTGACCTTCACACGTGCTCCATGGTACACTCCCCACCCCATCATCCACACATACAACTTATGTACTTTTGGCAGGAAGAGCACAAGAGCGACCACGTTGGGGGGGGGGAGTCAAGTGTCATCAGGAGATAAGAAGGAATAACAGTGGCCTCAACCCCTCGATATTTTTAGCAGCTTATGGCATCATCTGCTTTCTTGATCCCCTTGCAGCAGTCTTGTAGCTTGCTGTGGTGGACAGAACTACCTGGAGAAACCAGCATGTCTCAGGGTGATGGTGAGGAGGATCCTGTCCCTACCACAGCCTAACGGTATCAATTCACTTGTTTCCCTACAGAGTATCTAGTGACATCTGCCATCCACACAAGGCACAGGGGCAAGGAGCCAGGATGCTTCCTCTCCTGGACCTCATTGCCAGGACCCATGTGTCCAAAGAGGGGTCCACATGGCAGCCCTGCAGTGCTGGCTCCTGTTAGTCTGCTCTGCTCCCTGCACTACTGAAGGCTAATTGCTTCTAAGAGCTGAGCTCACTGAAGGGGAAAATGCAAGGCGGCCTGACCTTTGCAGAGCTCAGCCAGCCAATGCTTCCCACTCACCCACCCTGCCTCCTCTTCTCCCTGGAATGACTGCCAATGGATGGGGGAGTTCCAGTCCCCAGGCTGAGGAATGGCCATGGTGACTCACCCAGCACCAGCAAGGCAGGGGTCGCTGGGAGTCAGCACCAACACTCTGGTTTCTGGGCACCCCCAAATGCACAAGGGGCCAGATGTTGGGGAAAGGACTAGAAGCATCAAAGGGGAACTAGGGTGCTAGTGGGAGGAGCTTGACTCCCTACCCCTGCTCAGAGCGGGGAGAACAGTTTTCATGTGTCAAGGAACAGATCAAGTATTTCTGCTGGCAGACCCCGTGACTCTGCAGACTGTAAGAGAAAGAGACCTCCTGGACTCATCCATTTGCATGAGGTTTGAAAGCAGGCAACTTTAACCACTGGGTATGTACAGCCGTGCAAAGATTCATCCCGCAATACACCTAAGTGTGTTGGGGGGGGCGTGGCGAGGAATGCTCCGTCGGTATAAGCACTTGCTGAGCAAACGTGAGGACCCGAATTTGGATCTGCAGCAGCTGTGGAAAAAGCCAGGCGTGGCATACCTGTAGTCCTAGAGGAGCGACAAGAGATGTGGGATCCCTAGGGATGACCGGCTGGCCAGCCTAGTTGAACTGGTGAGCTCCAGATTCAGTGAGAGACCCTGTCTCTAGGGAACAAGGTGGAGCTTAATGGAGGAGGGTGCACAATATCCTCCTCTGGCCCCTGCACATGGATGCATTAACCCATACATGGGACCCGCACACACCTGTACAACACACATACAAAATAAATAAAAGATTTTGTGTTTGACTCTATTTTATCAGCCACAGAGAGACTGAGGAGAAGCAGAGGCCCACTCCAGTTGCCTCTGGAGGTACAGAAGATGGTAGGAAGAGGAAGTAGGTCCCAGCTCAGCCAGCAAGGCTTCATGACCTTGATACCAAGATCCAGTCAGCGGGATCAGCCTGATGACATGGCCTCCGTGGCTGAGTTATTAGGAGAGCCATCTGGAAGGCTCAAGAACAGCCAAGGTCTTAAATAGGTGCAAGCCAATGTGGATGGGTGGATTCAGCCCACATGAGTCCTGGCCTGAGACCCTAGGACAATCATGAGTGGGGCCAGTCCCTGCCTTGAGGCTTAGGCCTGGCTGGAAGATCAAGACACAGTTGAACAGGTGTCTGTGAATGATAGTTGGGCTGAAGAAGGGCAGACAGAGTACAGGATCCATTGGGCATGGCTTTGTGTAAGAAACTAAGCAGGGAAGAACTGAACTCATTCAGGACCCAGAAACTTGAGGAAAGGCCAAGGCAGGCTGCTTAAGGGGCTAAGGTGGTTAGTAGTGTTCTAGAGGAGGCTACTGGGAAGACCCTGGGGAGCTCTGATCAGAAACAGTATCATCTGACCTCAGTGACAGCCAACAGACACCCAGACTCAGAAAATGACAGTCTGGAAGACCATGTGAAAGCTGAAACTTCACAGCCTGGCGAATCGAGGTAGCTGCACTCTCTCGGAGGATAGGGTTAGGGATGGAATTGCCCTGGTGAGTCTTATGGGACCCTCAGTACTGTAAAGGTTACCCACGTGGCCACACAAAAGGGCACTTGTTGGCATGGCACTGTACCCCTCAGTTAAAATGTAAAAGCCCAATAAGGGTCAGTGAGATGGTTTAGTGGATGGAAAAACTTGCTGGCAATCCTAATGACCAGAGTTCAATCCCCAGAACCCATATGACATGCGCACACATGTGCACACACACACACACACACACACACTAAATAAAAAAAATTAAAGAAAACTAACATGCTGGGCATGATGACCCATACCTATAATTCCTAGGACTCAAATCGTGGAGGCAGGAGGAGCAAGAATTTAAGGTTATTCTTGTTAATTAGTGAGTTCCAGGTAAGCTAAAGTTATCTAACACCTTGTCTTCAAAAACAAAACTGCAAAGAAACCAGCTAACACATTTATTGGCTATTATTTTTTAATGAGATTTGTTGAGGAACAGTTCCCAGCTTTGATGTGTTAGGTGTGTGTATGTTCATGTGTGTGCAGACATTTGGAGGCCACAGGTCTGTGTTTCCTTTATTGCCCACCACCTTATTTAAAAACAAGCAAATGATTATTTGTGTTTGGGCGGGGTTACACATGACACAGGACACGTATGGAGGTCAAAGGACAGCTTGCAGGAGTCAGGTTGGTTCCCTCCTTCTCCTGTGTGGGTCCTGGAGATGAAACCCTAGTGCCTTGACCAGCTGATCCAGCTCACCAGCTCTTCATCTTGATTTTTGTTTTGTTTTTCAAGATTTATTTTATTTTTATTTTACATGTATGGGCATTTGGCCTGCACGTATGTTGGTGCACCATATTCATGCAGTGCCCACAGAGGCCAGAAGAGGGAGTTGGATCTCCTAGAACTGGAGTTACAGAGGATTGTGAGTTGCCATGTGGGTGTTGGGAATTGAACCTGGGTCCTCTGGAAGAGCAGGCAGTGCTCTTAACCGCTGAGCCATCTCCCCAGCCTCTGATGCCCTCTTCTATCTAATGTGTGTAGTGGGTGAAGGACATGTGTCCCAGCTCTGCTACTGCCACCCTGGAGATGTTTGCTACTTTGTCCCCACAGTTACCCTGTGTAAATCTCATCTACTAGCTCATGGCACCACAGATCTGCCTCTGAGCCTGCTGGCAGCTGAACCTTTCCAGGCAGTCCTGACTGGAACTGTGCAGTACAACGTCTCTGGGCGTCTTTCCAAATCCGTCCACGTCTTCCACTCGGGAATGTTTTGCAGAACCAGAACTGCCTGTTTCTCTGTTGTTGTTGTTGCCACACAATAATCCAGTGTGTGGACAGGTCATTTACTCACGTGCCAGTTGATGGGCCATGCGGGATGGTTTTCAGTTGGGGGCGACTGTAAAGAAAGCTGTTAAAAACATTTGAAGATACATGTCACTTCTCTTGAATCAGTTTGTTAGTACTGGGGTTGGGGCAACTCATGACAAGTCCAATATTAACATCAGAGCCCGTCACTCGGGTGCTAAACTGGTTACTATGTAAGGTACTCTCATGTGACCCTTAGACAGGACAAGGGAAGCAGGGCTGAAGGGCCAGGCATCCTGGCTGGAGCCCCACGGTTAATGGTTCCCGAGCTCGACTAGCACACCCTTCTCCAGAAACAGCAGACCCGAGGACAACTCACAACCTGACAACTGGGGCTGTGGCAGGGACCCAGGGGTGGGGCTGTGTTGCTCCTCTGAGGAAGAAAAATAATGAAAGAAGAAGAGAAATAAGAGGCAGGCAATGTGAAAGCAAAGGAAACCAGATATAGTGGAATATTAATTCATTTGAAGCCAGGTGTTCCCCTCTGCTCCCCACATCCCTTGGTCCCCAGCAAATTTTCAAATTAAAGTGCTGAAGGGCCCTTCTCTCTCCTCACCCCCAGGTGGCCACTATTGGCAGAGAAAGCCTGTGGACAGAATATAGTCTGAACCAGCAAATTCATGTCACCCCCAGTCCTAGACAGGCCCCTACCCAAGCCTGCTGGGAGGTGACATCCCCTAGCCTGAGGCAGTCTTGACCCTGGCAGGGCCTCAGGGAGGAGGGAGGTTAATGAGATTTGGATGAACCTGCTGGCTCCATTTTGTGAGGGAGAAGGCTCAGAGCGCTGCTAATTAAAGAGAGCTGACCTGTGAAATGAGTCTGGGGATGGGTGGCAGGAGGGAGGGAGGAGAATGGCCCTTCTGCTTTGTTCTTCCTAGTGCGGTAAGGAGATCGGGCCCAGAGACTGGAAGCGGTTTGCCTGAGGACGCTCAGTCAATCCAACTGGAGCTGGATACAGAAGGTAGATGAAAGAAAAGTCTGAGAAATGAGGAGATGGATTAAAGGTGCAGAGGAAGGGCCTGGAGAGGTGGCTCAGTTTAGCAAAAGAGCTTGTCTTGTGAGGAGGAGGACCCGAGTTTGATTCCTACCACCCTAAGAATGCTCAGTATTCAGGGCAGGCTTCTACCAGGCGGCAGGACCACAGACGTACTCAGGCATTAAGTTGGCGAGGTATGTCTGACCCCGTGATTACAGCAGCACTTCTGGATGCTGGGGTGAGGCTGGCACACACCATCCTGCCACAAACAATGCACCACAAACAGCGCCTCTTTCCCAGTCCCAAATGAAAACGTCTGTGACTCCCCCCACCCCAGCCACACCTGGTAAACGTGCCCACTCCAGGCTCCCTCAGCATGAACTCGAGAAATCACCCTAACGCGTGGAACAGTGCCTATAAATTCTGGACATCCCAGAAATATTTGCCAAAGGGAGGAAGGCATGAAGGAATAGAGGAGCTGGCACTGAAGCAGGAACTGTATGTTACAGTGTCCCACAGAGAGCCTGTGCAGGACCTGCCTGGTGCAGGGGGGCTCTCAGTGTTTGTTGATTGACTTCTGTAGTAGTATGATAGGGCTGGGGTGGTGGGATGGAGCAGGCTTGGCCCAGTCAGTGCTGGGTTCAGGCAGGGCGGGGTCACTCCCCTGCTGCCTGTCTTCTCTGGCCACACCCACCTCCCCAGTCCAGCCCCTCCCTCTCCCGTCTCCTTTTCCTTTCTGAGATGAGACAGTGAAATGATTTTTCTACTTGAGCAGTTTTCAATTTAGATTAAGAAAAATGCAGGCTGCAGCCACTCAGCAAGAGCCCCAACAGCCTTGTCCCTTTGGGAACTGGGGTCTGCTCCACCGTTGGCGGAGCACAGCTGGCTGCAGAGGGAGGCTTTGGAAATGGCCAATCGCACCCCTCTGCCTCCCCAAACCCATCCCCTGGCTTGGTTTCCTGCCTTTCCCGTGAAAGGGCCAAAGCTAATCACCAAGTCTCAGCACCTGTAGGAACCGCCCAATAGTGAAGGCGGTGGCTGGTCAGAGGCCCCCCGGTCTGAGTGCCTCCCTGGCTACTGCCCTGCAAGTGCTGCTCTTCCCAGTAGCCCTGTCATTGTCCTGTTTGTGTCTGACCACAGTTAGCAATGGCTCTTTGAATGCTCAGTGCATTTTTAGGCTCTGCAGCCACCTCGCCCGACAATCCCTCCGTAGCATCAGGCACGTGTGGGACCTGTGTGTACAGAAACTTTCATTTTTGAAGTAATTTCAAACAGCACAAAAAAGTTGCACAGACCATCCTACACTCAAAAGGCCACTTCTGGATGCCAGTCTCACTTGCTTCAACTTTTTCTTTCATAAGTGCTAAAAGGCGCCTGGCTCTATTGGTACCGTAGATGAAAGCCCATGTTGCTGTAGGTTGTATTACTATTAAAAAGTACTCAAGTGGCCAATGAGATGACTCAGCATACACACATACCATTAGATTGATTATTTAATTAAAATAAAAAAATAAAGAAAAGTACTTGAGGGCCTGGACTATAGCGTAGTGATAGAACATTTACCTAGTATCCTAGCATGGCTGAGGTCCTAGGTGCAATCTCAGAATCTACTGAAAAGAAAAAGAAAAAAAAAAGGAAAGAAATAGGGTTGGAGAAGTAGCTCAGTTGGTAGTGTGCTTGCCTAGCATGTGTGAGGCCCTGGACCAGTTCTGCATAAACTAGAGGTTATAATGCATGCCTATAATCTCAATTCTTAGGAGGTAGAAGCAGGAGGATCAGAAGTTCAAGGGTATTTTTGGCTATATATCAAGTTTAAGCCAGCCTGGGCTACCTGAGACCCTGGTTAAAAAGAGGAGGAAAAAGAAGAGGAGGAGGAAGAGGAAGAGAAGGAGTAGAAGGAGAAAAGGGGAAGAAGGAGGAGAGAGAAGAAGAAAGAAAGGGAGGGAAGGCAGGCAAATCTTTGACCCCCTTCGGGCACCGCTGCTGCAGTCCAGGGTGGGGTGGTCCCAGCATGGTTCAGAGGACAACATGGCATTGGAGTGAGGCAGGTTCTCTCCACACAGGACAGCATAGGAATCTGCAAACCTCACTGGGCCGGAGGGAGGGGCACTCTTTGCTACAATATAACTTCAGAGACACAGTGTAACTTCACATTTGTGGGGCACCCACGAACACAAATACTTGAGAAGCCAGGTATTAGCCATAATAACCCAAGAAGGTATGGTTGAATAGCCCCATTTAATGACGGGAAACTGAGGCTCTATTGGTTAAGGCATTGTCTAGGGCTTCTCAGTCGGGGAGAGGGCAGAGATGATTCTGGCTCCTGTCAGAAACAACACCTCCAGACAATCTTCTGCCTTCGACTCCTCCTGTCCTCCTCCTCCTGACAGCCCCATTCCTGAAGGTTCTTTTCTCAGGTTATGCCAGCTGGTTCCATGAAGCAGCGGGCTGCAAACCGGAGGTGTTACCTGCTAATGAAAGTGCTGGCAGTAACGAAGGCATTAACTAATATGGATTAACACCTCTCCAGGTGCTGGCATATTAATAAGGGATGCAGGAAGGCCCAAACCACTTAGAGGGCCAGAGGAGCGGAGCTTCAAAGGCAGTATAGTCCCCTCTTTAGCCCTTCAAAGGCAGATCCACAATCCCCTCTGCCCCATTGTGAGCCAGGCCCAAGCTCAGACACACAATGAGCACGTAGTAGGCATAGAGGCACATGTTGTTCAGTGTTGACTGACCTTCCCCGCATCTGTCATCTCCCTCAGTCTTTAAGGTCACCAGGTGAGGTGAGAGTCTCCATCCCCAATGTACTAATGGGAGCTGAAGTTCAAATAAGGGAGTAGTTTACTCATCAAGGTCACACGCTTGGGGGCTGCTAAATCCCAGTCCTGTGCTCCTCCCAAGGTCTCCATACCCACAATGTAGGTAGAGGAACGTGGTGATTTGGACGAGACTGCTCCCACAGACTCAGATATTTGAATGCTTGGTCTGCAGTTGGTAGAACTGTTCGGGAAGGATTAGGAACTGTGGCCTTGTTGAGAGAGGTGTGTCACTAGGGTTGGGCTTTGAGATTTCAAAAGCCCATGCCATTCCCAGTTAACTCTTCTCTCTGCCTCATGGTGGTTGGCTCAAGATGTGAACTCATGGCTTCTGTTCCAGTGCCATGCCTACCTGTCCGCTGCCAAGCTCCCCACCATGATGGTCATGAACTCACCCTCTGAAACTGTAAGCAAGCCCCAAAGTAAATGGTTTCTCTATAAGTTGCCTTGGTCATGGGTGTCTCTTCACAACAATAGAAAAGTAACTCAGACAAGGACTACACCAACTTCAAGCTCATTGTCACTCTTCTTGGGCATAACAACTCAGACCCCAGGAAGTCAGAACCAAGGCTTGGCTGGCTTGTGGAATATCCATTGCATTAGTAAATACGCTATTGCTGTGACAAAGTATCTAACGATATCAGAAAAGGGGTTTATGTTAGCTTAAAGATCGAGAGTATAGTCCATCATGGCGGAGAAGGTGTGGCAGGAGCATAGGAACACGAGGTAGTAGCTGGTCACATTGCATGCACAGTAAGAAAGCAGAGATGGGGGCTGGAGAGATGGCTCAGAGGTTAAGAGCATTGCCTGCTCTTCCAGAGGTCCTGAGTTCAATTCCCAGCAACCACATGGTGGCTCACAACCATCTGTAATGAGATCTGGTGCCCTCTTCTGGCCTGTAGGCATACATGGAGGCTGAACACTGTGTACATAATAAATAAATAAATCTTAAAAAAAAAAGAAAAGAAAGCAGAGATGGATGCTGGTGCTTAGCTCCCCCTCCCCCGCACCTTTAATTCAATCCAGGACTCCTGCCACCATATTCAAGCAGGTCTTCTCCCGCAGTTAATTTTTTCTGGAAACGCCACACAAGTGTGCCCAGAGGTGTGTCTCCTAGGTGTTTCCAAGTTGAATCACGTTGACAATGAATATTAATCATCAGTGGTCAACTTGCAACCCAAACATATCGTGTGTGTGTTTGTATGTGTGTGTGCGCGGTATGTGTGCATGTTCATATACATGTATGTATGAATGTGGGCGTGTATATGTAGATTTGGGTGCATGTATGTGCTGTGTGTGTATGTGTATGTGTGTATACACTTGCGTGTGTATATATGCACATGTGTGTTTATGTGTATATGCACTAGTGTGTATGCATTAGAATATGTATGCACTAGTGTGTGTGCGCACGTGTGTTTGTATGTGTGTTATCTCTCAAATGTGAAGGCCTGAAAGTGATGTCAGTTCTCTTCCTCAATAGTTCTCTACTTTGTTGAGGTAGGCTTTCTTGCTTAGCTCAGAGTTCACCAATTCCAGCTAGTCCAGCTAGCCAGCTTGCTCCAGGGATCTGGTCTCTGCCTCCTGAGTGCTGGGATTACAGGCAAGGCTCCTCCCATGTCCAGCTTTTACGTGGGTTCTGGGAATCTGAACAATAGCCCTATGCTTTCTAAGGAAACACTTTATCCACAGAGCCCATAAAACATACCACTTTTAAACCATGACATTCCATCCCTTGTCCTCAGACTCATGGCCATCTCATAGGCAAAATGCATCCAGTCCAACTTCAAAAGTCTTCGCCCTTAACAACCCCCACACTTCAAAAGTCCGAAGTCTCCTCTGAGAGTCAAAGCAATTACTTTTTAAAACCCCTTTTCAAAACTTTTATCTTAAAAAAAAACCCCACAAAACATAGACTTTTTCTGTGATGTGTTCCGTTACCAGTTTGTCCAATGCTTAAAGTGTGAAGCGTTTAGCATTGTGCATGGACCTGAAGCAACCTTGTTGTTGGCAAGCAGGCAGGAGACATGACAAAAGAATCAAAATAGGAAAAAAGCAGACTGAATGCAGGGCACGTCTGTGAACACATTCTACACTTAGAAATTACAGTCTCAGAAAGAGCGATACAGTTTGTATTTGAAAGAAACATCTGAAATTGGCCTACCTGATACAACAAGTTATATGTATTATGTCTAAAAAGTTTTGTTTACATAGTGAATTGACAATCCCTGCTCATACTTCAAAAAAATCTAAGCAGAGCAAAAATCCAAGCCAAAAGAAGTCTTTTTCTCTATAGTAAATCCAGTAGCTTCTTTCATGAACTGTTAAAAGCCAGAAATAGGGGCTGGAGAGATGGCTCAGGATCTAAGAGCACTTACTGCTCTTGTACAAGATGAGGCTCAGTTCTCAGAACCCAAATAGTGGCTCACAGCTGCCTGTAACTCCAGTTCCAGGTGCTCTGATGCCTTTTCTGACTTCTGTGGGAGCCCAGCATGCACATGATACACATGCATGCACACAGATAAAACACTCACACATGTAGAATTAAATAAAATTAATCTTTTAAAAAAAACTTAAAATATTGTGGCTAGACCACGGCACCAGCTGTTCTCAAGGATAAGTTGGCTGGACTTGAAGAAAGAAGAAAGACTGAATCTGCATGGTGCATCCCCAAGAGACTGAAGGGGAGAGCAGGAGGGCAGTGGCTCTCAGTCCTGACCTCCCATCCAGGCTGAAGTCTTAGAGAGGAGGAGTGACAGAAGGACTGGGAACAGATGACAAACTATAAACCATGGCTCTTCACCAGCTGAAACTCAGGATCAGTGAACTTCTGGAAGAAAAGAAAATAGATAAAATAGATTAAGAACAACAACACAATCTCCCAAAGAAGGACTGGGTTCAATTCCTGGCAGCCACATAAATGGCCACTGTAAGAACCATCGCAACCACCTGTAACCCCAATTCCAGGGGATCCGACAGGCACACATGGTGGACATATATGCATGTGGACAAAATATTCATACACACTAAGTAAATAAATGAAAAAGTTATAAACAGAAAAAAAACTTAAAATAGAAATAAAAACCGGGAAATTCATCCATATTACAGTCACTTAAAACTAGTTATTTCTTGAGGAAATGGACAGAACAAAAAGTAAGTACTTTCTCCCCAAATTGTCCAAGGGATCTAATCTACTTTTGTTAGAGGGCTGGAACTATAAATGTTAAGACACTCTTTGAACTGTGAGCCCCATCAAATCAAACAATGTCACATGCTTCCGTACACAATGGCACAGATCCTGCATTTCTGTTCCAAACAAAAGAAATGGAAGATCACAAGTAAAGATTGGACCAAAACAAGACTGAAGCTTACATGTTCAGAGAGAGAAGGAGAGAGCAAGAGCAAGAACTGGAAACCAGTGGCACACCTCCTCCCACAAGACCACACCTCCTAATCCTTACCAAACAATTCTGCCACTGGGGACCAAGTATTCTATATGAGCCTGCGGGATGATTCTCATCCAAAGCACCACAGTTTCGTTGCAGGGAATCTGATCCTTGGCAGCTTTCTGGAACCGTAAGTCTTCATGACCCCATAACTCTAACATTTTGCTGCCTGCAGAAACAGCACCCTATGAATATTGCTTCCAAGTTCTGCTACCAGATCAAGATGTAACCTCCTTTGACTACAAGTGTGGCCACCATGAACCTTGGCAGCTGAACCAAGAAAAACACTTCCTTAAGTGGTTGTCTTGGTGACTCATAGGGAATGGCACTATTAGGAGGTGTGGCCTTATTGGAGTAGGTGTGGTCTTGTGGGAGGAAGTGTGCCACTGTGGGGGCAGGCTTTGAGGTTTTAGATACTGTCTTTGGATCTTGATACAGAACTCTAAGCTACTTCCCCAGCACCATGTCTGCTTGCATGCTGCCATGCTTCCCACCATGATGACAATGGATTAAACATCTGAAATTGTAAGCCAGCACCCAATTTAATGATTTCCTTTATAAAAGTTGTTGTGGAGCTGGAGAGGAGGCTCAGATGTTAAAAGCATTGACTGCTCTTCCAGAGGTCCTGAGTTCAATTCCTAGCAACCACATGGTGGCTCGCAACCATCTATAAAGACATCTGATGTCCTTATTCGGCATGCAGGCAAACATGCAGACAGAACACTATATACACAATAAATAAAATAAATCTTTTAAAAAAGAGTTGCTGTGGTCATGGTGTCTCTTCACAGCAACTGAAACACTAACTAAGACAGTTGTTTTGAGCAGCAGGATACCTCTTCAACAGCATCCTCAATTAGGCCTTCGACAGATGCGGTCTTTCCTTTGGGGTACCTTCCCCATTATACTGGTGAAGAGCACAAAGCATCTCTTTAATGATATTGATTTGACAGCTGCTTTCTCTGCACCCTCCTTTTCTGCATCCATCCTTTTCTGCACCCTGCCACCATCTTTCCTTGACAGGCCTTCCATTGTTCATAGCTTTCTGCTCTTACTATAGAGCAGGCTAAGAGCAGTAAGCAATAACCATGCCTAGGTTGCACCTAGTAGTCTTGACGTTTCCTCCATTAGACGATTTAGTCCATTACGTTTGAACTCGGCCTCTTCACATCTTCAGGACCCAGGCACAATGCATCAGATCCTTTGCCAAAATATGAGTGGCTTCTAGCCCAGTTTCCAATGGACTCTTCATTCTCCTCTGAAACCACATGAGCCTTTACTGTGCTTTACTGTCCATATTTTTCTCCATAATTTGGTCCTCTGAGCTCCCACCAGAAAGGCCCAGTAATCTTTGGTTGCAGCTCTCCAGGGTTTCTCTACCCCACAGTGCCCATTTCTTTCATTTTCTTCTTACAAACAAGTTCCAAAGCCCTAAGATCCACAAGGTCACATTTCTCACAGCAGCAGTCCCATGTCCAGTTCTGTCTTCGCTATTAGCTACTTTTCCTGTTTCTATGATAAAATACCTGGCACTTAAAGAAGGGGTTTTGTTGTTTTTTTTTTTTTTTTTTTTTTTTGACTTCCAAGTACAGCACAGTAAGAAGGCACAGAGGCAGGGGTAGGAGGCAGTAGGGAGGCAAACAGAGACAAATGCTGATGCTCAACTTCTCTGATTCTTTTTATTCCTTTTTATTTGGTTCCCCAGCCCATGTGATGGTGGCACCCACATTTAAGGTGGGTCATCCCTCCACAGTTAAGCCTTTTTGGAAAGCTCATCACAGACATGCCAGGGCGACATCTCCCAGGTAAACCCAGTTGAGTTGGGAACCAAGTGTAACCATCACATTCATTGTCTCATATGCATTTCCTGGTGGAAGTCAGTTTTTCATCCACAATCTGGGTGGGGCTCACCCCCAGCTCATCTTCTCTGGAGATATCTTCCCAGACAGTCTGTGGTGGTTGGAAGAAAATGGCCCCCAAAGGGAGTAGCACTACTAGGAGGTGTGGCTTTGTTGGAGGAAGTGTGTCTCTGTGGGGGCGGGTTTTGAGGTCTCTTTTTCTCAGAGTTCTCTCAGTGTGGACAGTTAGTTGACTTCCTGCTGCCTTCTGGTCAAGACATAGGTAGCACCCCATTTGCCTGCACGCCACCATGCTCCCCATCCTTATGATAATGGACTAAACCTCCAAAACTGTAAGTTGTGGTCATGGTGTCTCTTCACAGCAATAAAGACCTAACTAAGACGTTCCCAGACGTGTGCCTTACTGATCTCCTGGGTGTCCGTCAGCCCCATCAAGCAGACAGTCAAGGCTAGCTAACTCACATTAACCTACTCAGACCCAGCTCAGGGACAACCGTTTCCTGGACTATTGCAGGACACCTCCCCTGGGCTGCCACAAGACCCGACTTGTGGCCTACATCTGTGTTTTACAACGTACTCATCCCAGGCCCCTGTTGCACGACACCTCCCCTGGGCTGCCACGAGATCCGATTTGTGGCCTACATCTGTATTTGTCATCCCAGGTCAGTGAAGTATCCAGGGCCACAAGCAGGTACCAAATGAAGGCGGCTGCCAGAATCACAAATGGAGTGAACAAATGAGTGATTCCTGTAACTTACAGAAGAAACTCCCAACGTTGATCCCATCACTCATATTAGCTCGCTACGGTTTACACAAAATGTAGCCATTTGAAAGTAAAACAAGAAATCTATTTTCATTGTCTAAAAGCCCTAGTAACTTCACTCCATCACAAGGAACGGAGATTTATATCTTCATGGGCCTCTGCATGCAAATGTGTGTGCCAACCACACCTACCATTTCTGTGATGTCTCCCATGGACCAGTGAGTCCTGCAGCACAGGACTGGGACAGCAGAAGAGGAAGGCTCCATGGTCTGTTGGGCTTGCCACACCTCCATGAGATTATATGCCCGCCGACCCATTGGCTTCTTCCAATGGTATCGTCAGTTTGACATAATCTAGAATCACCGCAGAGATGGGCCTCTGGGCGTGCCTTGGGGGAGTGGGTGTCTTGATTATGATAATTGACGTGGAAAAACTCATCTGAGCTGTGGGCAGGGAGCCCCGGACTGTATGAAAAGGAGAGCGCGGGCTGAGCGCGGACTGAGCATCAGGATGCTCGCATCTCACTCTGCCTCCTGATGTGCGTGTGATGAGCCCGGCTTCCACCCCCCCCCCCCCTGCCTTCACGTCTTTACCACGATGGACCGCACCCTGGGACCTGAGCCAGAATAAACCCCTTCTCCTCTAAGCTGGCTTAGTCAGAGTGTTTTGTCACGGCATCAGAAGAAGAAGTGAGGACCTGTACATTCCACTGGGACACAAGATCCTGGAGGATCAGCTCCATCGCAGCCTAATTCCCAGTGTGTCCCAGGACGTGGCACACTGCCCCAGTTAGTTGAAGAAGGCGTGAATGTGTGAAAACCATACCATCTGGCAGTGGCCAGAACTGAACCTGACAGAGCCTGGCTTCGATTCATAGTGGGACTCCAGTTGTTTACTGTGGTGTCCTTAGGGGTCTCAGCAGAGCTCCTGAATGTGACATTCTGAAGCCTGATTTGCTAAGAAACTCGTTTTTAAGAAGCCTCTTGCAGGACAGTATCCTGAGAATTGTACACGCTGCCAGATGATGCCGGGCTCGGCCGACTTTTGGGGCAGCCTCAGCACTTCTGATGTGACCCCCAGGTCTAAGCACACTGCCACTGGAGGGCAGGAGGAGCCAGCGAGCCTTTCTGCCTCCTCACACTGTCCTGCTGGGTCTCCTCTCTAGCCCCCAGTCCCACGCATAGCCCCTCCCTGCAAGGCTCCAGGTCCTCCAGGCCGCCCAGCTCCTGCCCTCTTAACATCATCAGTCGTCTCTCTGTCCCTCTTAGCATCCTGTCCTTTCGGGCACCCCTTCTGCATTCTGTGGCACCCCAAGTCTCCAGACAATACCCAGGGAAGGCAGGACTAGTGGTTACTACCTTCTGTAGCATCTCCTTGCTGTGGATGAGGTCTCAGTGGTCTCACCTCCAGCTCTTTCAAAGTATTCTCTTTCTGTGCTAATGTTCCCCCTGAGACATTTGATAGAGCCCTATCAGGACCATTTGATCAACACTTACTAAGCTAGTTTGACCATTGTGATGGTCCTCTGATAGGAATTCCATTACTTCCCTGATGTGGGATGCCCTTCTGTATGCTGTGAATATGTTTTATTACCATTGGTTAATAAAGAAGCTGATTTGGCCAATGGCCAGGCAGAATAGAGCCAGGCGGAAAATCCAAGCAAAGATACAGGGAGAAAGAAAGAGGAGTCTGGGATATGCAAGTAGCTGCCAGAGAAGCAAGATGTGAGGTAATGCCATGGCCATGTGTCAATGCATAGATAGATTAATAGAACAGGTTAATTTAAGATGTAAAAACTAGTTAGTAATAAGCCTGAGCCTTTGGGCAAACAGTTTGTAATGAATATTAAACCTCAGAGTGGATATTTGGGACCTGGCAGGCGGGAGAGAAACCTCCAGTAACACTTCCCCCATCCTAGAGATGGGTAAACTGAGTCCAAGGGAGGTTAAGAAACAGTTCCAGGCTGTACAGTTAATAATTGAGCATCTGGGGCTATGGGTGAATCCTGGGTCAGATGCCCTAGTAGAAAGAGAATTTTCTTTCTGTCCCTTGATGTGGCTTCTTCTCTCTGCTGAATATGCTCAATCTTGTGTTGGATATTTTTTTGTACATTTTGGGAGGGAGGGGTTGTTTTATTTTGTTTTGAGCCAGGAACTCAGTATGTAGCCCAGGTTGGCTTCAAACTTGCATTTCTCTTGCCTCAGTTGTCTGAGCGCTGGGATATGAGCTACCATGGCCTCATGTCTGCTAGTTTGTGATTGTGCTTTCTGTAGGGCCCAACACTGATTGTGAGTAGAAGGTGAAACTAACTCATAAAGTCCTTTCTGTAGACAAACCAGTGCCTGTGATAGGTGCTCAGACAGAAGTGAGTAAAGGGATGGAGGGAATAGACAGACAGATGATAGAAAGACAGATAGATATAAGTAAGAAAATAGAAAAGGAGAGGAGGAAAGAGAATGAAGAAGGGAAATAATGAAAGAAGGAAATGGGAGGAAGAAGAAGATAGAAGATGGATGAGAGAAAGAAGGAGCAGATATGGACTGGATGAATGGACCAGGGACAGGAGTATAGAACAGTGGGTGGAAGAAAAGATGGAAGGATGGATTAATAAGAGAATGGATGTGGTGGTTTCGATGGGAATGGCCCATAGACTCATGTGTTTGAATGCTTGGCCCTTAGGGAGGGGCACTCTTAGGAGGTGAGGCATTTTTGGAGTAGGTGTGACCTTGTTGGAAGAAGTGTGTCACTATGGAGGTGGCCTTTGAGGTCTTATAAACTCAAGTCTGGCCAATGTGACAGAGCTTTTCCTTCTGCTGCCTGCAGATCAAAACGTAGGACTCTCAGCTCCTTCTTCAGCACTATATCTGTCTGCACACTGCCATGTCCCACCCCGATAATAGTAGGCTAAACCTCTGAAACTGTAATCAACCCCCATTAAATGTTTTCCTTTATAAAAAGTTGTGGTGGTCATGGTGTCTCTTCACAGCAATGGGAACCCTAACTAAGATGATATAGATGGATTAAGAGATGATGGAGATGGAGATGATGACGTAATGTAAGGAATATTCACTTAGATGCCTGGAAAGAATGGATAGACAGATAAGTAAATGGACAGATGAATGGCTATGTGGTCAGCAAGGTAGATGGAGTGGGTAAGTGAGTGACAGAATGGGTGAATGGAGGGTCAGTGGAGTGGATGTGTGGCTACAGACAGTGTCTTAGGGTTTCTATTGCTATGGATGGACACCATGACCATGCAACTCTTATAAAGGAAAGCATTTAATTGGGGCTGGCTTACAGTTTTAGAGGTTTAGTCCATTATCATCATGGCAGGAAGTATGGTGGCGCACAGGCAGACATGGTGCTGGAGAAGTAGCTTGGAGTTCTCCATCTGAGTTCTCAAACAGCAGGAAGAGAGAGGGAGCCACTGGGCCTGGCTTGAGCTTCTGCAACCTCAAAGCCCACACCCTAGGACACATTTCCTCCAACAATACCACACCTACTTCAACAAGGCCACACCTCAATAATGCCATTCCCTACGAATCTATGTGGGCCATTTTCATTCAAACCACCACAGATAGATTGGGTGGATAGATAAATGAGTGGGTGGGTGAATGGGGTGGATTGACTGATGGGTAGATTGGGTGCATAGATGAGTGGATGGGGGGGATATGTGGATGTATGGACTGGGTGCATAGATGAGGAAATGGGCAGATGAATTCATGGAGGGATGAGTGGATAAGTAGATGCATTGGCCAGATGAGTGTATGTATGTATGTATGTATGGATGTATGGATGGATGGATGGATGGATAGATGACATGGAAGAAAGAATGAAGTGGATGAATGAATGGAATGAATAGGTAGATACATGGATTTGGTAGATAGATGAGTAGTGAGTTTGTAGACAAGTACATGGGTGGGTGAATATATGGATGGATGGAATGATGGATGGATGGGTGGATGGATGGGTGGAATAAGTTAAGAGATAGATTGAATGCATAGATGGCTGGATGGGCAGATGGGTGAACAGGCAGATAAACATCTCTCCAAGCTGGTGAGGCTTTATGCAGTGGATACTCAAAACCTTCAACGGAAAGCACCACCTGGCTGGGAAGCAGGTCTGCCGGCTGGGTTAGAGAGCGCTCTGCATCAGGCTGAGAACCTGGCAGTTGTATGTGTGAAGGAGTTGGGGAGAGGTGAGAGAGTCTAGAGAGCTAATAGCAATACCCAGTGACACTGCCCACAGTCCTCCTAATAGCTAAATCCTCTACTCTGGTCCCTAGGTAATTTGTAGGTTCTGAGGTTCCATGCCTGCAAGACTTAGAACTCCAGTGCTAAGGGAATGGCCAGTCAGAAAAGTGTTTCTATGCAAGAAACTAGGAGGCCCTGAATTCAAGCCCCAGCACCCATGTAAAAGACAGAGTGACTTTTCTTTTAAATAATCCTATTGCTGGGGATGGAGAGACAGGGAGATCCCTGGGGCTTGCTGGTCAGCCAGTCTAGCCAAATCGGTGAGCTCTAGGTTCAGTGAGAGACCCTGCCTCAGAAAATAAGGTAGAGAGTGATCTAGGACAGCAGCAACGTTGATCTCTGGCCTCCACATGCATGTGAACACATGCTGATATGAAGAGAGAGAGGAGAGAACTTAAAATGATATCTACTGTGTTTCTGAACTGTCCTAAGCACTGTGAAGAGATTTGATTTTAAGCTGTGAGTGGCACTTGCCTGTAATCCCAGTACAGTAAATGAGTGAGGCTTAGTTTTGAACCCAGGCCAGCTAAGTGGATCCAGATTCCACGCTTTTGAGACACCTCCCGATTCTCAAGGAATAAAACGTTCTGCATATTTTAGCTTTCAAAGATCTGGTGCTTGTAGCTGGAAAGTGTGGGTTGCAGGGGGTTGGGTAGCATCCCTGGAAAGACTGGGGGAGTGTCCATCGGCCTACAAGGGGGGAGAGGGAGGAGGCCTGGCTGGCGCCATTTAGCAGGTCCTTGCTGATGCCAGGCACTCAGCTGTCACTCTCGCTGTTAACCTTGGGGGAAAAACACATTTGTGGCAGATAACAGGCACAAGGGTGTGCCGGCCCTCTGCTCGCCGCAGGCCTGATGGATGGGCTACATGGGCCCCCCCTGACCTGTGTGTGTACTGTTATCTGCTCGGCCACAGGAAGCTGTTCATCACAGCGACAGCTAGGCGAGGAGGACCTGCTGGTCCTGCATCAGCCAGAGCCACCAGCATCCTGGGAGGAAAGAAGGGAGGTTGTCCAGGTGATAGGGCAGAAGCGGGTGGGGAAACAGAGAAGAAGGCTGGGGAAACAGAGAAGAAGGCTGGGGATCCAGGGCCAGGAGCTCCCCAGAGCCAGGAGGGGGCCCCAGTAGTGGCACTGTATCCTGGGGGTGATGCCTGGATTCTTTCTGCTCCCAGTGGTATTTTGGAAGAGCTGTGTGACCATGGGTTAGTCGCTCGACCATCCTGAGATGCAATATGAGATTAAGCTTTACTAGACACAGAGAATAACTTTTCCTTCTTCGCCAATCACAAGGTTCTGGAAATAAAATTAGTTAATGAATTAATAAAAAAAAAGAAAAAAACAAGGTTCTGACATTTCTGCCTCCCTCCCGTTTCTCACCATCCTCTCTACTGTGACTCTCCAGGGCCCAGACTGACAGATCAGAGAGGGTATATGACTCGTGCGTGGTCACACAGCACATCAGTGTGCCACCAAGAATGGAAACTAGATATTAAGCCCAGAACTGAGTGCCACCATGCCAATTAGCTGTTATTCCTATAAAATCAGATTACATTATCCTCCACATAGCCTGCCAGTGTCTTCCTGTCATGCTCAGAAACAACCCACAAAGAGCCCTCCCAGACCATCATCTCCCTGTCACTCATTCTCTCATCAAGTTCCAGCCCCAATGCCATCTCATCTGGTGGCCTTGGCAACAGCCTCCCCCTCCCACCCCGCCTCTCTCTCCTAGGTAGACTGGCTAGCTCCCTCCCAGCCACAGAGCTCACCTCAGTGGGTGCCTTCTGGAAGACTTGCTGGCATCCACAGCCCAGTCTCACCCTGCTCAGTTCCCAGGTCTCAGCGACTCCACACACCCAGCACAGCCCCACGCGATGCTGTCTGTTCACTTTTTAGCTGTCCGTCTCTCACGAGGACGAATGCACCAGGGTCGTGGCCTGGCGATCCTGAGGGTTCTTCGGGATTGAACCAGATAGTGTCTCCTACCCCAGGACCTTTGCACAGCTCCTTCTTTCCCTCCCTTTCCCACCTCAGCTCCTAATCACTTAGGATCTGTACATCTGTCACACTGCAATGGTGGCCTCAGCATCACTCTGGGGGAAAGCCCGGAGGACAAGTGGGGTTGATGCCTCCTCCTCTTGATGTGAGATGGGCTATGACTTCTTCTCACCATAGAATGCGGTATAACACAGGGATCCTTCTGCAGGAAAGCCAGGGATCCTGAGTCACTATGTAAGTACAGTACACAGCAAGGTGTCCTGAGGACCTCTTGCTAAAAATGTTTCAATCACTCTCTGAGAGGAGGTCAACAGAGGTTCATTAGACCCAGTGGGGGTGCTCTGCCCATCACCCTCTCACCAAGTCCTCATAAGACCAGCATCGGGCCACTGGGTGGAGCCTTCTGAGTCCTAATCCAGAGAAAACACAGGCAGCAATAGATGTAACAGTGCCCCAGCTCCTTCTATGCCAGCGCTAGAGATCCAAA
This sequence comes from Ondatra zibethicus, assembly GCA_004026605.1. Lineage (NCBI taxonomy): Eukaryota > Metazoa > Chordata > Mammalia > Rodentia > Cricetidae > Ondatra > Ondatra zibethicus. The sequence continues at coordinate 61,877 of PVIU01000832.1, forward strand.
GCCAATGTCTGCCACTCACCACCCTTCCAGCGCCCCAGAATGCTGGGTCAGTCACCCTGGGCCGACCTTTCTTTCTCCCCCTCTCCCACTGAAATCTGTGTCTGGTCTCGATGCATCCCCAGTCATGAGCAATGTCTGACACATTGCGGTGGCTCAAGCCAACACCATTGATCTGGTCATTTCAGTCCTCTGTTACACCACCATGTACAGAGACATTCTATCCTTGCCTAAAGCCACACAGCAGAGCAAGAGGCCCAATTCTTTCTGGCTCCTCTCTGCAGATGGAAAGATAGGGATTCTGGTGGGGGAGGACCCTGAAAGTGGGAGGTGAGAGGGGCCACCTGTCCTTCATCTTAACCTTTCATTTCCTTCCGGGAGAAAGCGGCCAGAGAGGGGAAGGAATGTGTCCAGGGTCACAACACAACCAGAAGCTCCACATTCCTGGCTCAAGTGTCGCGGGCCACATTCACAGAGCCTCTGTGGACTAAGCTCTGCACAAGTCCCAGGCTGGGGAAGATAGTCTACGCCACTGGGTACAAAGCTGAGGACACAGAACCGGCTACTGCTTAGGAAAGCCGCTGCGGCCTCAACACTCCCGTGAGGCTTTTTACACCAACCAGGAAGATAGCACTAGGGTTCTTTTCAGGAGAGGAAACTGAGGCTCAGACAGAACAGATGAAACCTGAGGGGCCCGGCTGGTCCCCTCAGAGTCAGGACCTGAATGCAAGGCTGTCTCTCATAACACCAGCTACCTGGCTAGGTTAGGGGCATCGAGACCACCCACGAGTCTGAGAGAGACTGAGTGGCAGTTAAGGAACCAGGGTTTTTCCAAAGACTGAGCAGATGGATGGTGCGCCCTGGCACCATGTCAGAGAACGGGCAGCAAGTGGGTCCCCACTGCTACCCTCGCTGCTGGGTCACCTTCCTTGGCACCCCGCCCCCACTTCGCCCGAACAAGGGCTGGAAAATAAATGAGTCTGTTTATGAAGACCATCATGTTGCGGGCAAAACAAGGCACTCGGCAGAGCAGCTCGGCTCCTCTAATGGGACATTATTTATGTCATTTTCCTCTAGGCGTTGGAGCCATTATCGCCCGGGATGGTGCTCCGTCACCCTCCACTCCCCCAGTGATGTTCCAATGTCACGCTGAAGGATGTGTGCTGTAGCTTCACGGGGACCAAACAGCTGCCAGCCCCGGGACCCGGAGAGGAAAGAGAGGGGATGAGGTCGCCCCTTTCCTACTAGTCAGGGTCCCCGGCCCGCTGCCAGCAGAGCCCAGTTCTTCTCCACCTGCTCTTGGTGCCGGAGACCTGCCAGTGGTTGAAATCCTCCATGGCTTCCCATTACACTGCAGAGAAAACCCACTGTTTAGAGATCACAGAAGCCTTGGGTCCGGGCCACGCCCACCATCTCCAGCCTCAGAAGTGGCCTCGCTCATATGCCTGCCAAGGTCTTTGGGCTTGACTAGAACTGTATCCGACCAGTACCCTTACTCCATAGAGGGCGCCCACAACCTCTGCTCTTCTAGCTAGCTGCCTTAGTCTCCCCTAGATGGGAGGCAGCCTGCAACCCCGTCTCCCTCTGGCGCACCAAAGGACAGACACTGATTCAAACCACTCCTGGGGCCTCCAGCTCCTCACACCTGTACTCCACTCATGCACGTAATACCAGCACTTGGGAAACGGTGGCAGGAGGATTGCCATGTGTTCAAGGCCAGAATGAGCTATAGAACAAATACCAGCCCATTCAAAGAGCACCTTTCTTGGAGCTGGATTCGGCTTTCCCAGGTGCCAAGCAATAGCATCCTTTAGAGCAGCGGTTCTCTACACGTGGGTCACAATGCTCTTTCACAGGGGTCGCCTAAGACTATCTGCATATCGGATATTTACATTATGATTCATAACAGTAGCAAAAATACAGTTATGAAGTAGCAACGAAAATAGTTTTACAGTTGGGGGTCACCACAACATGAGGAACTGTATTAAAGGGTCGCAGCGTTAGGAAGGTAGGGAACCACTGTATTAGAACCAGCTGGAAATTACCAGTGATGAATAAGACCAAATTCAAACACATGGGTTGCTCCCACACACTCAGGACCCAGGGGATGCTCTCTGCTATCCCGGTCCCCCTCTCTCCTCTTCCCCTCCTTCCTGTTGCCTGGTTCTAAGTGGTGCAAGCAGCTCCAGAGTCAGCCCAGCCTCTGCCTCAGGAAGCCCCATCCCACTGTTCTGATGTGCTTGCTGAAGCCAGGGTCTAATTCAAGAGCTTGCTGAGCCTCAACTCCTGCTCTAGGGTGGAGATGTTGGGTGCTCAGAAACCCGCAAGGATGTCTTTTGGGTTGCATTTGCAACTGCAGTAATAGGGGCTGTTTCCAGGGCCAGGGAAGCAGAGTAACTCCAACATCCTGCACACAGACCTGCGTCAGCACCGTCTGTCATGGGGATCACTGGAGCCCCTCCCCACTCCACGATGCCTCTGCTCCGTGTGGTTGGGCAATGAGTGGATTGGTTGCTGGTTTACTGGCACCTTTCCGATGGCGACTCCTGAGTGCAGGGCTGCTGTTATCTCCTCAGTATCCTGTATTTAGCACAGTGCTTGGGAGGGAGCACTTCCTGAGCAAGCACAAGAAATGAGCTCACTTCTTTCCTACCACAGCCTTACAACGTGGGATCGCCTCTGTTTTGTTTCCTGTTTGGGCCCATCATTTTTGCTTTTATCTCTTAAAATTTGTTCTCTTTATCTTCTTTGGGTTTATTTTCATTTATTCCTAGTAACCTGCATTGAAATTTTAGTTTATTTTTAGACCATCTTACTTTCCGGTGTGTGTGTGTATGTGTGGCTTCTTTTTTTTTTTTTTTTAATGTGAGCTAGGACTCCAAACTCCAGTCCTCATGCTTATATGCATAAATCTTTTTTCCCACTGAGCCACCATCCCCCAGCCTCTAACCATCTTGCTTTCCAACAAATTCATTAAAGACTATAAATTACCCTCTGATTTTTATTTTATATTTTTATTATTTATTTATTTATTTAGTCTACACAAAGACCATTTCAGATAGGACCTACTCTCTCTGCCGTTTGGTTTTAAACAACTGTATTAGTTACTTTTCTATTGCCGTGATAAAATGCCATGACCAAGGCAGCTTATTCAAAAAAGGGTTTATTTGGCTTATGGTTCCTGAGGGATGAGTGCATCATGGCGGGGAGTTGGGGCGGCAGAAAACAGAGAGAGACCTGGGAAAGACGGAGTTTTTGAAACCTCAGAGTCCATCCCCAGTGACAAACATTCTCCAGCAAGGGGATTGTATACTGCCAACTTGGGGCTGCAACCATATATGGCTGAAAGAGCTCGATAGCCCCTCCCTGTGTATGAGAGCACAGACCCATGCATGGGGCTCCACCCTGGGTACCTAATTATCTCCAAGGGCCATGCCTCCCAACCTCATCACTTTGGGGATAGGGTTTGAATGTATAGGTTGGGGGACATGCTGATCTTCAACCTCCCTCAGTTTTTACCAGAGGTCTCACACGGTGACTGGTCAGGCCTGATGATGGGCTCTTCCCTCGCCCCTCCCACCTCCCTTCTCTCACTCCTCTCTTCCCTCTCTTTCTTGCCTGTCTCTTCTCTCTTCTTTTGAGTCAGAGCTCTAGATGAGCCTCCCTTCTGGAACTGCCCTCTGCAGTGACTGTGTCTGGACCCTGGCTTAGCATCTGTGGCCCAGGGACTTGGCAGTAGTGCCTCTGGAGTCTCCTCGGAGCTTTCATCCCTAGCTCTCATGGGTTCCTCTCCTGTACGCACCTCTAAGCTGGCCTCTCCTTTCTCAGGGTGCTCACCCAGGCAGGTATGAGACTGAGGGTCTGCCCGGGAGGCTTAAGTGAACTTGGCCTGCTCCAACCTCAGCAGTCCTCTGGGAGCTGGAGGTGACTTTGACGCCTCTGAGGATTTGCCTAGTGCTGCCTCCTAGCTTGCAGATAGCAAACGCCTGATCCTGGTGATTTCAGTTGGAAACTTCACTACACACCCACTGTGTGCCACTGTCACGCCCATGACCCTCTTGATTCTCGCTGAAGGTATCTGATGCTGAACCGGGTGGATTGGGTTTGAACCCCAGAACCCGCATGGTGGAAGAAGAGACTCCAACTCCTGAAATTTGTTCTGTGACCTCCACATATGTGCCATGGAGCACATGCATGTGTGTGTCCTTGCACAATGTGTTTGTAACTCCTCTGACACTGCCAGTGAGGTCACAGGAGAGGCACTGGGTAAGTTGTATAGTCCTGGACCTAGGACAAAGCTCTCCTAAGCTAGATAGCCCAGGACAGGGAGTTGAACATAGATTCCCCCCATCGGCACACTAGGAGACATCTGGGGAAAGAAAGGAAGAATGGCAGCTGTTCCCACTGCCTATCAGGCTCCCTGGAGGCTTCTCATGAAATCTCCTGGCTGTTGAGAGGAGGTTGCCCCCTCCACTGTGTGCAGCAGGCCTGCCTCAGGGCAGGATTTCTGGTTTCTCTGTCTTACCCCATCCACTCCCTGATGAAGTGCCTACCCAGTGGACAGAAGGCCGGGCCAAGGCCACACCAATAACAGACAGAGGTGCCTGAGTGTCTGAGTGTAAAGGGACATTTCAAAAGGGGCAAATGAAGCCCAGGGTTCCCTCTCCCTTCTTTTCCTCAATGCCCTCTAGTGATATTTTGTTTGTAATCTAACAAAGCTTGCCTGAAGATCAGAGTGCAGAGCTAAGCCACTAGTTAGCCATAGAGGCCAGGCAATGGTGGCACACACTAATCCCAGTACTCAGGAGACAGGGGCAGATGGATCTCTGTGAATTCAAGGCCACCCTGGGTTACATGAGATTGAACCTGTCAAAAAAGAAACAGCACTCACACAAAGGTGATTCCAGCACTTGGGACCACACACCTTTAATCCAGCACTAGGGAGGTGGAGACAGGCGTGATATGGCTGGGCCAAGGAATACAAGGCAGGAGGAGATTGAAGCTCAGATGCCGTCGGATAGAGACAGGATCACCCCTTTGATCTGAGCATTGGTAGAGGTAAGAACTCTTTAGTGACTGGCCATTCTGCTTCTCTGATCTTCAGGTAAGCTTTATTTGTTAGATTACAAGCAAAATATCACTACAGAGCACCTTCTAAGAGTTGGGCCCCAGCTGGGAATGGAGAAGGCTGAGCAACTACCCTGGGAAGAGTCCAGCCAGGGCAAGTGCTGTTAGGCCAGACAGAAAGCAAGAACAGGTGAATAAAATATTGGGTGTGTCAGATGGAGAAGGGAAGCCAGGCATGGTAGGACATACCCTTAATCCCCCACTCATGAAGCTGAGGCAGGAGGATTGGGCTACAGAGTGAGTTCAAAGTCAGTCGAGGCAAGTACATGAAACCTTGTCTCAAAGAATAAAGGGGACTGGGAGCATAGCTAAAGGCCCTTGCCTAGCGGAAGTGAGGCCCCAAGTTCAGTCTCCAGAACAGCAGAATAACAGCAAAGATGTTTGGGTTGAAGGTGACAGCGTAGCTGGGCCGCACATGGACATGGTGTGCAGTAGGTCCTGGCTCCCTCCTCTCTCTGGTCATGGGGGACAAGTCTCCACGTAAGGGGGGCAAGGGCAAAGAACTAGCGGATGATACAGGATGACACCCAGCCACCATCCTCCAACCCGCAGGCATATACCTCTGTCTGGTCTCTAACAGGCTCAGAAGCACAGCAGAGGAGCTGCCTGCCCTCCCGTGCCTTGGCGTGACGGTGGCTGCATTAAAGGTAGTAGCGTGACGGAATGGCCACATGGGTGGTGCAGGCAGAATTATGGCTCCTCGTTGGTCTTATTTATGATCTCACTGTCTCTGCCTCTGCTTTGCTGTCCAGGGCTTGGGCAGAGGGAGGGAGCCCCAGCCTGCCTAGCCAGGGTGACCTTGCAGACAGCATTCCTGTCCCCAACAGTTTCCACAGTAGGATTGAGCTTGGGGTTAGGGTTACTGCAGCCCCAGTGCCCAGACCATGTCCCTCAGAAGCCTGGGTCATCTGTTTTAGTCAAAAAGTGGGACCAGGAAGGGGAAAGTGTTTACCAAAACCTCCATGCCACAAAGTGCATGAACCTAATTACTTTCAATCAACACAATCACTCTGCTCTGTAATCCTACCCCCATGTTAGAAATGAGGGCATTGCAACTCGGAGAGGTTAATTGACGGGTCTAAAATCACATCGAAGTAAAATGCAGACCACTTTTCCCTCTGAACCATGGACTCCAGCATCATCTGCTTGCATGTTGTCCTCCTCTCCTCCAACTTTCTCTGTGGAGCAGAAAGAAGTTCATAGCTTGGGTCATCAGGTCACACAAGTCTAGGTAACTATTCCAGTTACGCCGATTCCTCTCTGCACCCGGGGTTTCCATCTTTAAAGTGTACATTTTAATGTCCTCCCCCTTACCCTGAAGCTTAGGTGGGTGAGGTACCAGGCACAAAAGCCTTCGAGTAGCCCCCCCCCCGTGCTGGTAGAGCTCTGACATGATCACACAATCGGAAGCCAGGAGAGGGTTAAAGAGAAAGGATCTGCTCTTTTCCAGGTGGCAAGAACATCTTTGAGGCAAACTTCACCTGTTTACAGCCCATTACAAGCCATTATTGCTGTGTCTGGGGCAGAGGCACAGCCTTGACCTTGGTGCGTGCCTGACAACAGCAAGCTCCAATCTGGGCAGCAGGAACCATTTCAGCCTCACCAAAAGAGTCACAGGGGACTGAGGGCCTCTTTCAGGGCCCTCTCTGTCCCAGCCTCCAAGCCCAGCCTATAGCCTCCACTCACGGTTTGTAGCTTTGGCTGGCTTACAGTGATGGGGGATGACTCTGTCAAGAGCCAGGTTGCAGAGAGCCCCTAGGAGGTGAGCCAGTCTCCCTGTGTTTAGAGAATGGAGTGAGTTCAAGTCAGGGAGAGTCAGACTGGATCTTCCAGGACTCCAGACCAGGCTTTAAGACGCTCATAGCCAGGATTTCAGTATGATGGAAGAGGTGTAGTTGTAGGGTTTTTTATTTTACTGTGTTGAGTAGGTAATGCCACCTCTGATCTCAAGAAAGGCAGACTCTAGATGCAGGTGGCTCTAGGTCAAATCTCTTCTCAAAATATCTGAGAGAAAGAGAGAGAGAGGAGTGAGTCTGAGTCTAAGCTTCTGCCTTCCTTTAGTTGCTTGCTCCTCTTTTCTGCAAATTTTTGCAAAGCCCCCCCCCTTTTTTTGCAAGCCTTCAGTGCCCCTAGGTTTTCCCCCATTCCTCTTCAACAACAACATTCATACTCAAGTGTAAATGGCCGGCAATAGCTCTAGGTCCCTCCCAGGCTCTGCTTCTAGGATCCCATCATAGATGGTCCTTTGCAAGCTTCCTGTGGCTCGAGGTACATAATCTCCACCCACTGAGGAACTAATTGATTTCCTACTGTATCGCAGAACCCATGCTGGACAACTTGTGCCTGTTATCTTACATAAATAGAGGAAAGTGAGGGCTCAAGAGTGTACAACACCTAGTCAGGGTCACACAGTTGGTTAGTGGTGAAACAGGGACTTGGTCCTGGTTCTGGCAGGGATAACAACCTACCAGTGTACGACAGCATGATTATTGCTGTAACAGCCTAGACGGGAGAGTTTGGCGGTCTTAGAAGTGGGCAGCTGTAAGGACATCTTCCCAAAGCAGGAAGGCTTAAGTCTGAAGTCTCGAGCTCTGGAAAGGAGCATGTAAGCCAGAGGGAAGGTCCTGTGCCTGTGGGTCAGGGACAGCCAGCAGCATGTTCCTATGGCTGAAACACACCCTTCACCGTAGCCCTGGTGGAGACTCGAGGGTCAGGGTGCTGACCCTCAAAGGCTCTGGCTGCTCAGCTCATGGAGACTGGGCTCTGTCCTACAGAAAACTGGACTCCGTGGCTGGCCTGATGGACCAGAAGGACCTGCGTGCCTCTGTTTAGAGACGTGGCTCCAGTGGCCAGAATGGAAGACGGATTGGAGAAAAGAGACTGGAGAGGAGAGGGAAGTGTTTATTGGGAAAAGATTGAGGTCCTACGTAAAGGCTAGGGGTGGAGTAAAGAAAAGAAAGAAGCTCAAGAGAGAATGAGACCTGGGGGAGGAGAACACTGGATTTGGGGCGCTGCACGTGGTCAAGAGAGAGGAGGAGCCTGTGATGCTCCCAGGTGTTGGCTATTAATTCTGTCTCCCGGCAGAGTGAGAAAACAGGTATGTTTGAGTATTCCAACCTAGATTCCACGTGAATGCACTGAACTCAAGTTCTTCTCCAGGGGGCGCTGTTGAGGAGGTAGTGGACGGTTCTCCTGGAGCTCAGCCAGGTGGGAGGGAAGTTTTGTATGGGAAACTCTGATTGGCTCTTTGTGACGTCACAGAAACAAAGATGGGGTGGTGCCCTTGACCGTTAAAACATTGAGGGTAACTTGGCCCATTTTTCTCTGCTTGAACTCGCTGTCCGGAGTGAACTTACAGAAATGCATTCTTTCAAGCTGAGTTCTTTGGACTTTTCTCCAAGTTCTTTAGGATTGTGAGCTTCTTGCTGCCTTCACCCCTGGCCTTTACCATCATCCCACACACACATCCTTTTCCCCTGCCCTTCCCCCCCAAAAAAAATGGAAGACATGGGAGAGGGAGGGGAAACTGGGACGGTAGAATGGATGATTTGGGAGCTGAAAACCTCCAAATGGGGAGGTTATATCCTCGAGACAGTGGCATCCATCACCACATTTTCATTATTAAGTAACACGGCGCTGTTCGGGTCTGCTTCCGCACCTTATCTGAACCTACCAGCTGTGCCCTAAATTCCAGCCGTGGCGCCTGTCTGCGGGAATTCAGTTGCCTGTGTTTAAAATGAGTGTTAGCGTCTATCATTTCCCCCACACCAAATGGTTTTGTGTCGGTGGCTGGCAGCGCTAATCTGTCACCAGGGTACTCCACTGCCCGGCTGGATACCCTCTTCACTGTTGTGGTGGGGAGGGACTGGTGGTCCTCAGGATGGAGGAAATGTCACTGTGAGGACAATTGCAACATTTGGGACTCTTTTATTAAAAAAGGAAAAAAAACAAAGAGGGAGGAAAGCCATCTGTGTCGATTGCCCGTTCTGACTTGCCATCCCACTGATCTGGGGTAGCAAGACTCTTAGAGCAACCGGCCTTCTGGTTAGCAGGGAAGTTGGCCCGACTTGTGCGGAGCACGCCGGCAGGGTGCTGTCTGTGGTGCTGACCTACCTTGCCCGCCTTCATTTCTCAATGGCCGAAACACATCCTGAACATTTATTTGCCCACCTTTGGCCACCTGCGCTGGAGTGTACCTCTTTTGGGACTTGCAAGCCTTTCATAATATATATTTAAGACACTCGTGGACGCTGTATCAAAAAAAGCCTTGAAAACCCCCAATTATGTGCTTTAATACCAAAATTAGCCTATTTCTTGGGATTCCTAGACTCTTGGTTAGGAGGAATCTCAGACATATCTGAATGTCACGTTGGTACGTGCCTATAATCCCAGAATTTGGAAGGCTGGTGTCAGAGGATTGCAAGTTCTAGGTCAGTCTGGGCTCCAAAGCAAGACCCTGTCTAAAAAATAAAATAATCAGATATAACTTGATGAGAGAGAGAGAGAGAGAGAGAGAGAGAGAGAGAGGAGCCTTATGGGGGAAGAAGCTTTTTGTCAAAATCTTAAGAGTAAATGGGGTAGAATGTGGGAGGAGAGGATGAAGGAGTTGAAGAACTCAAAGTTGGGGAGATATAGTTGTCACAGGAAGGAAGGAAGAGCCAGAAAGGACCAAGTTTGTGTCACCTCCATAACACAGTCACTAGTCGTGCGACTGGGACAAGTTTACAGTCTTTCCAAAACTCTGGGTTCTTTTTTTTCATTTGCAAATCTGGATGATCCTTTCTAGTCTGCAGAATTGCAGGAGGGATTAGTGTTAATGGGAGGAACGTTCTGCAGTGGACGCCGCACTGCACGCCCTGATCTCCCTTCAGAGCTAAAGGATTTGTTTCACCAACTATCAGTGGTGCCCCTGGCAAGAGGAACCATCAGCCTGTCAGTGCCCAAGGGAGCTACCTCCACTGAAGAGCTCAGATTCACTCACAGAAACAGCTCTTCTGGGGAAGCCTGCATTCCGTTCCTGATTACCCAGGCAGAGTAACACCCACTCCTCACTCCCCGCTCCCGGGAGCATACAAGCCAGTACCCAGTGATCCTGCCAGCTCAGCTTCAAAAGCATCCACAAGGCTCTATGGGGCCTGAGGCTGCTGCATCACAGCCCTGTTTCTTGGTCCCATCTCCATCCTCTCTTTTAACACACAGTCTAATGAGTGCTCTGCACACTGGTCTCCATCCCCACAGTTAGTTGCCCTCTGGGAGGTTGAACAATCTCCAATATGTGGCTAGAGAGGTTCTGGCTACAAGGAGGCTCCAGGGTGATTTCTTACTGGGCTTTGCTGTGGTTCAAGTATAGTCTGGCCACTTGTGACTCCCAGAGCAGTGCTTTGCTGTCTGAAGGTCATCCCTTCCGAGCCTTTCCCTGTTCAGTATCCTGGCTTCATGCCCCTGGAGACCAGATGGCACTTCTGTTAGCATCTTTCTCTCAGTCTGCCCCTCACCTTCAGGCAGGAGAGTGTTTGAAGCAGACTGGACAGAGATGCCTGGGTGACTTGACAAGGTGTGGTCTCATTCCTGATCTCCTCTGAAATGCCCCTTCTTGGATCCCCTTGATCTATAAGAAATGCATGGGTGGCCACAGAGTACCTGCATCTGTAAGATGAGTAGTGTCTTTAGCCAGAGGTTGCTAACTGTGCTGCAGGAGGGCTCTGGGGAAATGGTGTCCAAGTTGCCTTGAGAGGCTCTGGGAACAGGTGTATTCACTCATTAAGGCAGCCTTGCAACTGTATTTATGGATCCAGATTTCATGTTGTGCCCTGGGGACACAGTGATGACAAAGAGAGATATGTTCCCTTCCCTAAGAAGATCACGCCTCGGGCTTCCCTTCCAGTCAGTCCCTCCCGGGGGTTCAACTCCCCTTGGTTGCCAGGGAGACCACTTGCTTCTGCCAGTCACAATTTCCTCATTTAGACTCAGTATGTGACTCTCTCCCACTCCATACAGCTCTAATCTGACCTTTGAAGGCCCACCCACCCACCAGGCCCTATACACCTCTCAACTTCTCCTTGGTTTCAAATTAGTTTAGTTGCAGGTCAGCCGCAAGCTGGAGTACAGAGAGCAAGGTGAGGGTGAGGGAAACAGCTCAGTGGGTAAGAGTACCTGACTGAAATCAGTGGGGGCCTGAGATTTTGTTTTGTTTTTAGTTTTTGAGACAGGATCTCTCTATATAGCCCTGGCTGTCGTGGAACTCTGTAGACCAGGCTGGCCTTGAACTCACAGAGGTCTGCCAGCCTCTGCCACCAGAGTGCCGGGATCAAAGGTACCAAATACCACTGCTCCCTAAGGACCAGGGCTTAAATCTCTAACACCCAAGATAAATGCTGACCATGGCCATGTGGATCTGCAGCACACAAGGAAAATGCTGAGACCGTGGCCGTGTGGATGGGTAACCCCAGCACCGAATGGCAGAGACAGAAACTCTCTGATCAGCTGGCCAGTCTAGCCAAAATGGCATGCTTCAGGTTCAGAGAGAGGCAATATTCCAAAAACTAAGGTAGAGGGCCAGAGAGACAGCTCAGAAGGTAAGTCACCAAGCCTGATGACCTGAGTTCGATTCCTGGGACCCACATGGTAGAAAGAGAGAACCAACTTCTTCAAATTGTCCTCTGACTTCAATATGCACACCATGGTACATATGTGCTCATACATACAAACACATAAACATATATACACATATTATGTGCTTATACATACACATATATATATACATTATGTGCTTGTACATATAAACACAGACATATATATACATATTATGTGCTTACACTTACAAACACATAGACATATATACACATATTATGTGCTTATACATACATAATACATAGATATATATACACATATTCAAGTAAATGGAAAACAAACTAAGGTGTAAAGAGATGGGAGAAGATGTCTGACATCCTCCTTTGCCATCAACATGTGGGCACATGGGCAAACATACCTACAAATACAGGTGTATGTACACCACACATACACACACACATGCCAAGATCACAAGACAGCTGTGTTCATTCATGTTTTCCTCCAAGGCCAGATGATACTCATTCCTGACCTTCACCCACCCTCCAGGCCTGAGTCATTCCAGGCCTGTGTCATCACAAAGCAGAAACATTTTTCTCTACAGTGGTCTGTCTTGCTGTGTTCAGTCCCCCCCAACATGCAGAAAGCTTACTTCCAACCATGATGACTGGAAAACAGGCACAAAGTGGGGAAATGACTTGGCTAAGGCCATGTTATTCTCCTGAGGGGGAGTTTCTGACCCTGAGCTGACAGTGAGGGCTGGGGAAATGGGCAAAGCGCCAGCCACCTAGGTGTGAGAACCAGAGTTCAGATCCCCAGAACGTACAAAATGGCAGTATACCTGTAAATCCCACCTTACTGGAGGCAAAGGCAGCAGCTTCCTGGAACAAGCTGCCTACGTGGGCTAGCTGCATAGATGTTCAACTGAGATACCCAGCCTCAGTGTATCTGCACACAGGGGCACACCAACACACATGAAAATGTGAATATACACTGCAGATACACACAAGTTAGTAAATAAAGTGAGAGAGATTGATGGATATAAAACACACAGGTGGGAAGAATGGAGGCAAAGCGGTGGGAAGACCCAAAGGGGAACAGGGTGAGGGAGGCAGAGGAAATGAGAGCAGGGAGGGGAGGAGGTAGAGGAGGGGATGGGAGAAGGTGTTGGGGGGAGAGAAGAAAGAGAGGAAAGGGAGGGGGGAGAAATAAGAGAGGGGAGGCCTCTGGCCCCCAAAGTATGGCTCCCAAAGTATTTTTGCTTTCCTAACACAATTCTCTTTCATTTGACCTTAAAAGAGTCTGTTTGTGTTGAGATTTTAAATTGAGAATTTTTTTCCCTTTTTACAAAAACATCCCTGTGCAGTTAGGCCAGTTCTAGATTAATTTCTATTCATGCCAGTGGCTTCAGTATTTATTCTCCTCCAAAATCACTGAGTTGGAAGGGACGGAGTGAAAGTCATTTGGCTTTGTGTTTATTTGCGTTCTGAGCCTGAGCCCAGGGGTGGGGTGGGGGCAGCAGAGCTCGCTGCAAGCAGGAGGGGGTGGTAGTTAGAGCCTGGCTTCTACCCAAACCCAGGGAAGAGCAGGGTGCTGGTGGACAGGCCAGAGCCACAAGTCCCTGGTTCTCAGCCAGTCAACATTCCGGATGGATTTTGAAGCTTCTAGTAAACTCCACGCCAGTGCGGGCTAGAATCCAGCTGGCTTCACCATTTAAGGCCTTGCAGGACCCAACAACAGTCTCTTCATTCTCTGAGCCTCATCGGATCCTCTTCTGCAAAACGAGATCAGTGGTCATCATCTGTGCTGGCATGAGGGAGGACCAAGGAGGTGACATTCCAGGCAGAGTGCGGCATGGTGTTTGGGGGTTGAGTAAATAGAGCTCCTCCTGCACACGAGTAGGAATTCGCAAGCAGAAGAAACACAAAGAGGCGAGTAAGGGCTCTGGAAACAGGTAGACCTATATTCGAATATATTAATTCTCTCTGGCTGAGAGCCCAGCTGCCCTACTGTGTGCCTGGCTGTGCAACCTTGGCCCAGCAGACGTGCTTCTCTGAGCCAATGTTTATGAGCATTCCAAGTGGAGGTGATAACCGTAGCACCTCCTAGTGTGTGTGGACAAGGAAATTAGAACACACGTGCATGGGACTCAACATGCTGCCTGGTACACAGGAAGAGCCTACTGGGTGTTCATTGGAAACAAAGCATGTAGAATAAGACTCACACAGCAGAGATGGAGAGTGTGGCTTTGCACAGTTGGGAGAGCAAGCCCAAAGGCCAGGAAGCAGGAACAGGCAGAGGGTGACACGGGGACTGGCCAGCAGCTGATGGCAGAAGGGCCACGCAGACCTTGTATGCTAGGCTAGGGAGGGTTTGTTGTTGTTGTTTATTTTTATTTTTTATTTTGAGTCAGGGCTTCTCTTTGTAACAGCTCTGGCTGTCCTGGAACTCACTCTGTAGACCAGGCTGGCCTTGAACTCAGAGATTCACCCGCCTCTGCCTCCCAAGTGCTGGGATTAAAGGTGTGCACCACCACTGCCCAGTCAGACTAGGGAGTTTTGACTTTTCTCTGAAAAGGGAAAAGCTGCTGGGCAGGGATGTTAAGCGAGAGAGGAACATGGTCCTGTGATGATTAATACTGTTAACTTGACAGGACCTGGAGTCACCGTGTAGGAAAGGAATTTCTGGATTATCTAGCGGCGGTTAGCCTCTGGGCATGCCTGGGAGGGATTATCTAAATTAGGTTAATTGAGGTGGAGTCTTAGTCTCCTTTTCAGTTGTTATGGCAATTTAAGGAAGAAAGGGCTTTTTCAGTTTGTAAATCCAGGTTACAGTCCATCATTGTGGGGATGTCAAGATGGCAGGAACCTGAGGCAGCTGGTCACATCCACAGTCAAGAGCAAAGAGAGAGAGAGGGAGAGAAAGAGAGAGTAAATGCATGCATGTTTGTGCTCAGCTTGTTTCCTCCATTCTTTAGAATTCCCTTCCTAGGGAATGGTGCTACCCACAGTGGGTGGGTTTTCCCACCCAGTTAACATAAGACAGTCCCTACAGATTCGCCCACAGGCCAACCTGACCTAGGCAATTCCTCCTGGAGTCTGTCTTCCCAGGTGATTTTAGATTGTGTTACTTTGACAGATCAAACTAACCACAGGTAGGAAGGCCCTATGGGTGGCACAGTTCTATAATCTAGGCTCCTCAACTGAATAAAAAGGAAAAAGCAAACTAAAAAACAGATTCTGTCTTCCTTAAGTTGCTTTTGACAGGCATCTTGGCATAGCAATGATACAAGTAACCATCGTACTGCAACAAACTGAGCTCCCAGACCTCACGAGGAAGGTGTGGGTGATCATGTGTTGGTAAATGGATGGAAAGCAAGCCCAGGTCCCTGTGAGGAAGAGCTTGCCTGGAGCCTGCAGTGAGACCGCCAGAGAAATAAGATAGAATCCTGGCTGCTTTTTTGTCCCAGGCAGGAATGAAGGCAAACAAGTGCCAGAGTCATGGTGCCATGTGACCAAGTCCCAGGTGCTAAAGACAGAACAGCCAGGACAAACAGAGCTAAACAAGCAGTAGACTGGCAGGCTAGTGTGCAGGATAACTGAGTGACTCCCCTGGCCCCTCCTCCTTCTTGTTCTCCACCTCCTCTTCCCTCTCCTACACACACCCAGCTAGAAATGACTGCACAAGAGCCAAGGGCTGAGGCTAGCACAGCCGTGAAAGTCTTTCCCACCCCTCCTGGTCACACCTACACTATGGCACTGGGAGTCAAGAAAGTCAGGTTATGGTCAGACAATGCCAATCCCAGTCAGGGTGGGTGGGATCTGAAGAATAACAAGACCTTGAACTAGAAAGAGGGTATGATATAGTCCAGCCTGCCACAGGTGTGGAGGTGTTTGGGGCTCCTGGCCGTTTTTCAGCTGCCCACTTATTCCCTCAACTATGGCCCCATGAATCCCATGAAGGCATGAGTGAAGGCAATCAGTAATGGGGACCACGTCACACATTGTGAAAGCACACTGTCCTGCCCACACTCAGAACCCCTGTCTCTCCAACCTCACCCTCTGCTCCATTACCCCAATACGGAAAACTCCCTGAATGCCTCCCTACCTCTGGCCCTTTATGTATGCTAACCCTCTCTCTTCACCACCTGTCTCTATGGAGATGCTCTTCCTGACAACTCCATCTGAGTCTCCCATAATTCTCTCTCTCTGAAGCTTGTTCATTTCCTTTATAGCTCCTATCGTTTGAAACTGAGTTAATTGGTTTGATTCATGACTATCTCTTCCTCTCTCAAGACTCTAAGTCCAGCAAGGGAGTTTAGCCCTAATAAGTTGAATGAAGCTTTTCAGATAGAAGATATCCAGTAAATATTTATAGGAAGGAATGAAGGAAGCAAAAAAGAGGAGTGAGGAAAGAAGGAAGGGAGGGAGGAAGGAAAGAAGGGAGGGAGGGAAGGAGGGAGGGAGGAAAGAAGGGAGAGAAGGAGGAAGGAAAGAAGGGAGGGAGGGAGGGAGGAAAGGAGGGAGAGAGGGAGGGAGGGAGGAAAAAGAGTCATGAAGAAAGAAGAAGAGGGGAAGAAAAGATGAATGTGAGAATTAAGGAGAGGGTGAAAAAGAGAGAGGCCCTAACACAAGGGTCTGCCCATTCACAGATCTAGAGGGTGAGTCCCTTGCATGAAAGCCTATAGCTACCCCACTAGGAAGCCATGATATTAACCCAGATCTAGAGCCTGGCTTAATGGCACACACCTAGCATTCCAGCAGCTAGGGAGCTGAGGCAGAAGAATTAGAAGTTAGAGGTTAATCCAGGCTACATACAGAGACACTGCTTCAAAACAAACAGCACAAGCTTAACTCCCTGCCCTTCCCTCGACGGCCAAGTGCCCCAAACTATCCTACACACATTCCATGCACAGCTAAGCATGTGCAAATGCTTACGCTGCAGAACGTGACTGGGACCTCAGAGCCTCTACACATCCCCAGAGGTGTCCCAAGCAGCAGGTGGCCTCCTTGCATTTTTGGGTGTGCAGGTGTGTCTCTCCCTTGATGTCTGTGTCTGACTGAACTTTTCAGATAAAAAGCATTGTTCTCTATTCCTTTGTGTCTCCTCCTTCTGTCCACCCCATGTTACGTTGGCAAGCTTCATCCCAGCAGCTCCATTCCACTCATCTTCACCACTGTCTATCCTTCCTCCCTCCCTCCCTTCCTTTTTGGAAGAGTCCTATTTTATTCAATGTATTCAATATATTATTCTACCACTGTCAACTCACTTTGAGGTTTGCATTGCCCCAGGTCTGGGTCTCCTTAAACTAGATCCTATATTCTTTCAAAGAAGAGGTACCTAAGACCCAAGATTCTGGCAGGTGAAATGTCTCAGCAAGTGAAGGCACTTGCTTTGCAAGCCTGATGATCTGAGTTCAAGTCTAGAAACCCAAGTCAAAAATGAATGGAGAGATCCATGCTACAAAGTTGTCTTTTGATCATCACAGGTGTGCCATAGTGTGTATTCCCCTATCTTGCACAAGCACACACACACAAGCACACACACACACACAGGCACACACACATACACACACATGAAATTAAAAAAAAATCAACCACCAGGATTTGGGCACTTAGGGTGAGGGTTATCAGTGGATACCATTATTTGAAAGCTAGCCCTCTAAGCAGACAGGGAATGTATGCTTAACCAAGTGCACACCACACACCTAGAGCACACTTCCCCTCCACCCACTGGCTCACAGACACCCCCACTTCCAATCAAGCTTACTTCTATCTTGGCAAAGCAGCTCCTATGACCCCAAACATACACCAGCTTGCTCAGCTCCCTTCCACGCTAACAATCTTCAGCCAGTGTCTCCTGGGCCCTGTTGCTGCAGGCTCTCCAGCCACGCTGCTACAGTCTTGGCCCTCTTGCTTCCTTAGTCTTTGCTATTGCTAATGTGTGGAAGGGTAGAGGGGAGAGACAAAAGGAGGAGAAAGAGGAGAAAAAAATCTTAATCCAGCCTCAACCTCTCATCAGCCCTACATGCCAGCCTTGGTCAAAATCACCCAGAATTATGCTGCTGAGCCCAAGTCCCCATGATCCCTCACCTCTCCACAGGGCTGCCAGCCTTCCCATCACACCCTTCATTCTGGGCTCCCCACTTGAAATGTGACTCCAAGCACCTGCTGCAAGACTTCCTGAGATGGGTTGTTAGAGAGAATCTAGTATGCTCAGTTAAATTTGAGTGTCAGGGAAATAACACAACAATTTTATTGTACGTGTGACCTGGAAGATGTCAAGGATGTACTTGCACACAAACACACACACACACACACACACACACACACACACACAAAACCCACCTACAGTAAAAAATTTGTAATTCTTTTTCTGAAATCCAAGTTTAACCTATCATTTTACCTGGCAAATTTGACACTCATATTTCCATGGCTCCCATCTTAGCAGAGTTCTTGCCTCTGGGTCCCTTGGGTCTGATCTGCCTCCCTTCTACCTGATGCCTTTCCATTTTTCTCCTTGGTGATGCTGCCGCATCTGCACTGGCCTCCCTAAAACGCTGTTCCCATCTCTCCATCTCTGCCTGGTGTCACGACCTGAGGAGCACACTTCTTTCAGATGTTACCTCTGGCTGCCCAACTCATTTTTTCTCCCATGGGTCTCTGGCCCCCTTTTCTCTTGGGCCTTGGTATCTTCTAATATGTGATTTACAGATGTTTTTCAGCTTAGGTTGAGGTTGCCACTCACACAAACCCACAATAGTAAAAGACATTTTACGTCAGAAGTGCCTTCACACTTAGCCTGCAGAACTCCCCACCTTGAGTATACTCACGCCTTCATTGACTTATGACTGGCCGCCACAAGGACATCATTTATGCTAAACTGGAGGAGAGTGAAAATCAGTAAGCTAGTTAAAAATAAAATTGGGGACTGGCAAGATGACTGGGCAGATAAGGTGTTTGTCTTGCTAGCATGAGGACCAGAATTTAGATCCCCAGAACACACATAAAAAAAACAGGTTGGGAATGGCAATCACCTGTAATCCCAGGACTTGATAGGCAGAGAGAGAGAGGACCCCTAGAGTAAACTGATTGGCTAGACTAGCCAATCCCTGCTCTGAGAGACCCCTCCTCAAAGAAAAAAGTGTAGAGCAACAGGGTAAGACACAGGAAATATAACTTCAGGCCTCCACACATGCAAGCACACACATATGACTATGCACACACACACACACACACACCTGCAAAAAATAAAATTAGATAAATATGCTTTTAAACCAAAAATTAATACTCAACCCAGTTCTATTGGGTTCTATCACTTTAGCCTCACTATAAATGGGATAGTGGCAACTGGGCCCTGGGAAGTACGGCTGTCTGTATTTATCAATAGGCCACCCCTCCCCTTGATTAGAATTTGGCTTCCCAAGGGTTGGAGCTGTGTCTGCCTTCCTCACTGCTAAATATATAGAGGTGACAGCAGGGCCCTCGATGACATGGGGAATAAACATCTTTCTCTCTCCTCATCTGCCCAGCACAAACATGTCCCTGATCGCAGACACATTGTAACAACCCCATAGATGAACAGATTTTAAATTGTGGAGGGGGTAGGACTGCCTTTGACTGTGGTCCTCCTAGTGGCAACTGCTGGAATTACAGGCATAGTGCCAGCAAGTATGAATCAGTTGTATGGACCAAGTCCAGCCAGTCCTTTTTAAGATCGTAAAGGTACGAAGGACTCCTGAACCAGCTTCTAAAAAACCCGGTTAGTTACCACATGACTTGGAGAGCCAAACCCCAGAAGTGTTCCCTTAAAGCCCCCACTTTCCCTGGCACTTGCTCACTGCTGGTTTTGAATTCTGTCTTGCTGTCTGCCTAGGCCTTCATTATCCTCTGCTTGCCACAGAGGGGTAAGTTAAAGTGTCAGGAGCGATGTCATTTACAGCCTCCTGTTGCTAAGCAACGAACCCAGGTGAGCCCCTGAACTTCTTTCTTAGCAGCTGAAGTGTATCTGGTAGAGTGATGGGGGCCCTGGCTGAGCTATGTTACCGCCTGGGACAAGCCGAAGGCCTGGTGGCTTGGTTCTTCTTGAGGCTGGCCAAGGACTCTGTGCCCCACTGTCCTTAGCTCCCTTAATTAAACAGCACTGCTCAGGACCCCTTGGTGTCTGCCCCAGGATGTGCCTCCATGAGGGGTAAATGTGATCTGTTCTGCCTTCTGAAGCCCCCAGACCCCAGCGAGAGAAAGATTCCCAAAATAAGACATCAGGACTGGGGTAGAGCATTACCCCAGAGTCAAGCTCACACTGCCTTCCGGGGAAAATCCCTGGGGAAGGCTACAGTTTGCACTGAGCCTAGGATGGACAGCCTGAGACGGTCTGTGTGGGTTGGGGGAGGGGAGATAGGACTGGCTTCCATGTGAAGAGCCAGGCAATGCAACCGTCTGGAAGTCAGAAAAGCCTGACTCCTCTGCTTGATTGTTCCTAGCTCTCAGAAGAGGAGAAGGATCTGGACTAAGGTCTCCACGCCTTCCCCCACAGCCTTCAGGAGGACACAGTGCTAGGGATTGGGAATGCATGAATTCTTATGAAACAAAGCACAAGACATGGGTCAGAGTATGCCCTGGATTTGGGTGTTTGAGGGTCATATTTTAATTTAAATAGTTTTGAATTTCAGTAGTATTCAAATACCAAACAAAGCAAACTGTTTTGGTTTTTGGAGCCAAGATCTCAAATGTGTAGCCTGGGGTGGTCTGGGACTCACTACAAGACTAAGGAAGGCCTTGAACTCCTGTTCTTTCCGCCTCTACCTCCTAAGAGTTAGGATTATGAGAGCGTTCTAACAAACCAAGCTGCAAAAACATTGCTTTTAAAGATTTGAAAAGTGTGTGTGTGTGTGTGTGTGTGTGTGTGTGTGGTGTGCCACATGTGGCATCTTAGGGGCCGGAAGAGGGTCTCAGGTCCTCTGGAACTGCAATCACAGGCAGCTGTGAACTGCATGACATGGGACTGAGAGCCAAACTTGGATCTCTTACTGCTGAGTCATCCCTCCAGCTTCCAAAGCAAGTTGTATTAAAAACAACAACATATATATTATATAGATAGAGATACAAATGTGAGAGAGAGAGAGTGTGTGTGTGCACTAGGTAGGTGGCTCATCTGATGGAAGTGCTTGGCTCTGAGCCTGGCAATCTGAGTTTGATCCCTATGATCCATATAGTGTTGCCCTCTGACCTCCATACATGCAGCTTGGCACACTTGAACGCACGCACGCAAACACACACACACACACACACAGAGCAAATGTTAAGAAAGAAAATAACAGGGAGAAAAGCATCATGGACTTGATAATAGAGCTGAAACCAACAGAGAAGCCTGGGAAAGCCCTGACCACAGTCAATAAATCATCTCAGAAGGCTCTCTGCTCTGGGGCCACACAGGACCACACTATCCTCAGTGCCTATCACTTGTCTACTGGCCCCGTGCACTCTGGCAAGATAATCGCCTGCGTTTCACAGGTGGGTCACAAAGGCCCCGAGTCACTGAGCAAATATGTGGCTCTGAGAGTGGCACCTGAGGCCTCTGCTTCTTTCCTGTGCCTGTCACTCATAGGCATGCCCAGCCCTGTGCATGTGTGAGCTGAGTTTTCACTGGCAGCATCCAGAGAGCAGCCGTGAGAATGCAGGCCAGCAGTCTCCTTCTCTAGGTCTTTGTTTTGCCATCCGGACAATGGGCAAGTACCCCGTGAGATGGGGTATGTGTCGGGATCACCTCTAGTTCTGTCTTCTTACAGTGTGAGCTCTGGGAACAATGGATTCTAAGAAGCCGGAGACGGAAACAGTTTCCCTGGATCCATTGCTCAGACAGTTGCTCTAAACTGCAAGGGGCCCAGCAGTCCAGAAAGAGGCTTGTCATCATGGCCTTGGCTAAGACCCTATCTCCTGGAAGATCTGTCTAGGGGTCAGGGTCTAACCAAGGTGGTCTTTTGAGGGTACCTTCTTTTCTGTGGTAGACAAGGCATCTGTCTGAGAGGAACTAGCTAGTTCCTCACAAGCTAGTTCCGGGGATCCTAGGTTTCTAGGATGTGGGACTATATGACTTAAAAAATGAGATGGTGTCAGGCAAGCTGAGAGCAGTGACTCTTGTGACCTCCCTTTGTGCCTGCTCAGAGCTTGACATGCTTCAGGTGAAGCATGTCATGGTAGCATCAGGGTCATGTGACCTGTCAGAGTCATAGCCCCATGGAGGAGCTGGTCTTCAAATCAATCCCTGAGACATCAGAGGCACTTGACACAAAACTGGTTGGTGACTCAAGAATCTTAAAATGCACACATTTCAAGAAATTATGGTGGGGCCCGGGAGGAGGCAGGCAGTCAGAAGCTGACTCTAAGGTCCCTCTCCCTGGACTCTCTATATCAGAAGTGCCATTGTTCTCTTCCCTATAGAGGATGAGAGGTGTGACTTATACTGCCATACCCACCCCTAACTTACTGGATAACCTCAAACAAATCATGGCTTCTCTGAGCCTCAGTTTTTCCTACCTAGAAAATGGGAATTTTTATCTTTGGATCACATTACCTTTGGTAGTAAGAGAGAGACAAGGACAATGTCTGAAAGTCAGCAGCTGACGTCATTGCGTTTCCAAACCCAGCCATGCCTGAAGTCGGCTTGGGCTGCTGAGTGATAAAACCAACAAACACTCTCTTCTAGCCCATCATGGTACCATCCCTGTAGTTCTAGCATTTGGGAGGCTGAGGCATAAGGACCATGAGTTTGAGGCTAGCCTGGCCCACAGACAAGACCCTGTCTTGCTAAGGAGCTAGGGTGAGAGCTCAGTGGGTAAAATGCTTGTTATTTAAGCATGAAGACGTGAGTTCAAGCCCCAGAAACCAGGTAAAAAGGCTAGTGTGATAGTGTTGCTTGTATCTCAGCACTTGTGAGGCGGAGACAGGCAAAAGGTCCCTGGGGCCAGCCAGTCTAACATAATCCATGAGCCACAGGCCAGTGAGAGACCATCTCTCAAAAACAAAACGAGCACACCGAAAAAGATGGATGGCATCTGAGGAAAGATGGGTCTCCATACATGTGCACAAATAACTACAAATTACTCAAGCCAACCAAATTATTCTTTTAAAAAAAAAAGGCAAACAAATGCATCCCCCTCTTGCTTAAGACAGTGGAGCTGGGCTCTGAGCCTGCAATGCACCGTTTTGGATGATTGGTGGCAGTTCCTGTGTCCTTCCATTCAGGGACCCAGGGATATGTGTGTTAGGTGATTAATTAATTCATCTGTTCGGCAAACATTTATTAGCATGCGCCATGTAATAGGTGTTGCGTAGCACAGCGATGTGAGGATCAACAAGATACAGTGCCAGCCTCGAAGGACTTGCAATCCAGCCAGGGAAGCAGATAGGAAAACATGCCAGTATAATGAAGGGGATGGAAGCCTAGAGAGAGACTGCCAGGTCCTGAGGCAGACGGAGCGGTGGCCAAGAAGAGAAAGGGCTGGCCCAGTTCTAAGTGGTCACCCTGGGAGAGGATGTGATGAGCGGAGGGTCCCGGGCAGGCAGTGAAAACAGGAATGAATGAGGAGGGGGTAGCTGGTGGTTACAATGACTCAAAGGGTGTACCTGCTCGGTGCTGCATCCTGGGTGGACCTGCAGTTTCCAAGAGGAAGAAGGTGTGGGTCCCACCCAAGGTTCCTCGTAGTGGGGCACGAGAAAAGTCTGACACTAGAGTATGGTCAATTCTGAGTGTGAGACAGAGTGTCAAGCTTCCTTATGAAAATCTGTATAAGCTGGGTGTTTTGAATGAAGTGGGTGAGTAGGAATGGAGGTGTCCCACCCTCCCAGGCAGGGTACTAAGAGGCGGTACAATAGCCAAGAGCAGGAACTGTCAGTGTTGTCTTCCAGGTAGAGAGGAATCTCACCTCCAGAGGTCAACTGTGGGTCTTTCTCAAAACATTTTCCAAGACAGCTTTATCTAGGTCTAACAGGCATGCCCGACTCATACGACCAAAGTTAGCTATGAATTTAGCCCAATACAAAATTATACTTTTATTTAAAACGAAATAGTTTTCTGCATTTTCCCCTTGTAACTGGATTGTACAATTCTCAAGCCTGAATTTTGTGGATGTTATCTCCTGGGTCCTAGGAGGTGATTCCAGCATGATAAAAGTATGGGGACATTGGACAAGTGAGGAAAGGAAGTCAAGACTGGATAGATACTGCTGTGGACCCTAGAGCTCATGCCTGGGGGCCCAGAGAGTGCCATAGGCTCAGCACTTGCCTTAGAGGGTGAAGGGGCTGGACTCAGGGCCTCCACTGGCTGAAGGCTGTCATTGAGCTAGCTGCTTCTTGTACGGTCAGCTTGCCCACTTGTTAAGACCAGCTCAGATGGACAGAATGCCCTTGGGATGAATCCAGGATCTATGTACTAACAACCCTTGGGATTCTGAGCAGAAAGTAGGGCAGAGGCCCGGGAGTGTTCTCCACCTCCTGGCAGCATGTGGACCTAACCTCTCTGTTATGTTTTCCTCACCTGCAAAATGGGGCTGATGGTGACACTTTCTGCATAGGACTCATCAGGACACAGGATGCTTGGCAACAGGCTTGGAAACTAGCTTTGCAGACAGTAGTTATCGTGATTTTATTTTTTTTTCTTATATGTGTGTGGTGTATTCATGCGTGTGTGTGTGTTGTATGCATGTGAGTGTGTATGCATGGGTGGGTATGTGCACCTCTATGTGCATGTATGGAGGCCAGAGATGGACATCAGTTGTCTTCAAGACCTTTGCGGGGAGGTAGTGGGAGGGGACCGGGAGAAGGGGAAGAAAGGTAAAAATTTTATTTCTTTAATTATGTTTTTGAATGGAAAAAATAAAACAAAACAATGTATGGGAAAAAAAAAAGACCTTTGCACCTTGTCTTAAGATTTATTTAGCCAGGTGGTGGTAGCACATGCCTTTAACTCCAACGCTTGGGAAGCAGGAAGCAGAGGCAGGAGGAAATCTGTGAGTTAGAGGACAGCCTGGTCTACAGATCAAGTCCCAGGACAGCCAGAGCTACACAGAGCAACCCTGTCTCAAAAAAAACAAACAAGCAAACAAAGCATTTGTTTTTTTTTCCTGTATACGGCGTTTTATCTGCATGTATATATGTGCAGTACCTGTGGAGGCCAGAAGAGGGCAACTGGAACTGGAGTGTTTGATGGTTGTAAACTACCACGTGGGTGCTGAGAATTCAACCCAGGTCCTCTGGAAGAACAGTGAGTGCTTTTTAACTGCTGAGCCAGCTTTCTGGCTCCTCCACCTTATTTTTTATTTATTTTTGTATTTTTGATACTGTGTCTCTCACTGAATCTGAAATTTACTGAGTGGCTAGAGTACCTGGTCAACAAGTCACAGAAATTCCCGTTTCTTCCTCCTAATACTGATGTCACAGGTCCTTACCACTGTGCTCAGCTTCTTGTGTGAGTGCTAGGGACTCAAGCCCAAGTCTTCACGCACTGAGCCATCTCCCTACCTTGTGATCTGATTCTCCAAGGACTGTAAATAGCTCTGAGACACTAAGGTAGGCAAGGAAGGATAGCAGAACCAGTGAGGGAGAGGGCAGGACAAGGGTGGGACAGGAACAGCCTCAACTGTTAGCCCGGGGGATGAAGGTGGAGGAAGTGTGTCTGGGGGTGCTGGGAAGGGGGCCAGGCAGATGGAGAGGATGGGTTTGTGATTGTGCCCTCTTTGCTTACCCACCCCACGTCTCAGCCAGGTGGTTCACTTATCCATCCATTCACACAGAGCATCCTCATAACTTCTCTGGGCTAAGTGATCTCCTTGGAGGTAGGCCTTGGCCGGCAAAGAGCTCTTGGTTCAGACAGGGAGATTATAGCTGGCAGAAATAATGATAAACTGCGTAAGAGTTAGAGGAGGGGAGATCTAGGGGGAGCTTTGGTCCATGATGCTGCAGGAAGGCAGGCATTTAAGGTTTGGGCTTAATGAGAAGGACAAAGACAGGAGAGCTGATGAGAGGACAAGGCACAAACTTGGCACAGACGGAGAGGTGGGGTTCACAGGGGTGCTGAAGGAGGGCTGGTGTCAGCGTCTGAGGCTCTGAAATACAGACCTGGCTGTTCAGTCCTTGAAATCACATTTAGATGGGCTTGGCCCCGTACAGCCTCCTTTATGCTTCAAAGTCTGATGCTATAGGAAAGACAGACAAAATAGCCTGTTCTCACCCATTGCCAGCCAGGAACACAGGCTCAAAGCCATGTTGGGTTGGGTCTTCAGAGGCAAAAACAAAACAAAACAAAACAAAACAAAAAACAAAACAAAACAAAAAAAACCTCTTATGTGGGTGGTTTATAGAGAAGCTGCTCCCAGGCAGGCAAGAGACAGGAGAGGTGGGGTACCAATAGGAATTCAGGAAGCTAAACCCAGATACATGCACTGGTCCTCTGCTGCATAACAAAGAGCCATCAGACTTAGTGTCTGAAACTAGCATCAATATCTTCCAGATTCTGTCAATCAAGGATTCGGGTGACCTCACAGGGCATTCTTAGCCTAAGTCAGGTGACCTCGCAGAGTATTCTTGGCCTAGGGTCTCACATCAAGCTATGTGACAATTGTGAGAAAGTCTACCCTGGGAAGGACACACCTCAAACCCATCCTGTGAGTGTGGAAAGATCTCAGTTCCTCCCAGCTGCTAACCAGAGGTACCAGATCCTGGCCCCATGGCTACTCCACAGGACCGCCAAAGTAGGCAGCTGGCTTCCCCTAGAACAAGAATGCTGGAGGGGATAAAGACGAGAGATAGTCCCCTAAACTGGAAGCCATAGGCCTGGCTTGAAAGTAAAGTCAAATCATAGCCTACACTCAGAGGAGGGAGGGGTCACACAGGGTGTGGCCACCAGGAAGCCACTCTACAAGGGCCATCTTAGAGGCTGCCCACCTTAGTGAAATATTAGACAAAGTCTGAATGTTGTCAGACCCTATGAAGGACTCTGAACTGAACCGGTCCTTTAAATTCAATCAGTGTCAGAGCTAAGGGACCTGGACTGGCACACTCCTCCTGCCTGTCACAGTGTTCCCAGGATGATCTTCGCCACCAGTACTTCAGACGTGTGGAGTGGGCAGGGAAACTCCAGAAGGGATGGGCTCTGAAGGTCACCAACATCAACGCTTAGATGTGACACACAGGGAAGGTGGGAAAACACACGAAACCAGCAAAAGACCCAACAGGACTAATGGTGTCTCCCCAAACAAAGACATTTAGAAGTAGTTGCTTGCATCAAGAATATGTGTGTGCTGGGAGTGGAGTGGGAAGACAGTTCAGTCAGAAAAGAGCCTGCCATTTGGCTATGAGGACTTGAGTTGGGGTGCCCAGTACCCACACCAAACCCAGTCATGGTGGTACACATCTTTAACCCCAATGCTGTAACGGGGGAGTGGGAAGGAGGAGATAGGCAGATCTCCAGAGCCCAAAGGCCACCCAGCCTGGCTGAATCAATCAGCTCTCAGTTCAGTGAGAAAATCTGTCTCAAAAAGTAAGGTAGAGAGTGACCAAGAAAGACAGACACCCACTAGTGACCTCTGCCCTCCATATACACATCACACACATGGACAAGTGCTGTGGGACAATGGTCTGTATCCTGTCAATTGTATTTTAATAAAATGCTGATTGGCCAGTAGCCAGGTAGGAAGTAGAGGCGGGACAAGGAGAACAGGAGAATTCTGGGAAGAGGAAAGAGTCAGTCTGCAGCCATCACCAGACTCAGAGGAAGCAAGATGTGACTGCCTCGCTGAATAAGGTTCCAAGCCACGTGATTAACATAGACAAGAATAATGGGCTAATATAAGATGTAAGAATTAGTTAATAAGAAGCCTGAGTTACTAGGCCAACCAGTTTATAATTAATGTAGATCTCTGTGTATTCCTTTTGGACTGAATGACTGAAGGACTGGGTGGGACAGAAACTTCTGTCAACAGTCTTTCTTTCTGTACAACCCAGGACCACCTGCCCAGAGGTGGCTCCACCTACAATGGGCTTGGTTCTCCCATGTCAATTATCAAACAAGAAATCCCTTTTTAGAATTGCCCACAGGCCCGCCCATCTGATGGAGGCAATTCCTCAATTGTGGCTCCCTCTTCCCAGGGAACGCTAGCTTGTGTCAAGCTGACAAAAAAACCAACCAGCACAAATCTCAGATTTCCTCCCACAGGTAGATACGAGAAAGCAGCCGCCAAGATGTCCATTATGGTTCAGTGGCACACAGTTTAGAGAGCTGATAGGAACAGATGTCTCCAAGACATTCTGAAAAGAATTAGAGGGTTATGGGGGAGAGGCTGGAGAAGTGGCACATTAGTTAAGAGCATTTGTTCTTGCAGTGAACCGTGTGGCTCACAACCACCTATAACTGCAGCTCCCAGGGATCTGATGCTTCTTCTGGCCTCTAAGGGTGTGTGTGTGTGTGTGTGTGTGTGTGTGTGTGATATGTGTCTCTCTGTGTGTGGCTGTATGTGGTGTGTTTTAAAAAGAGAAAAGAGGGCCTGCAGAGACGGCCTCAGTGGTTAAGAGCACTGTCTGCTCTTGTAGAAGATGCAGGTTCCAGCACCGACACGTACAACTGTCTGTAACTCCAGTTTTAGGCCCTCTTCTGGCCTCTTCAAGCACTTCATGAACGTGGTGCACAAACACACATGTAGGCAAAACACTCATACATATAAAAGTAAATCTTTAAGCAATTCTGAAAAGGAGTCAAGGTGCAAAATCTTGGCTGTATTGGTAAGGAATTGTTTGTGTGTATCTGCTTGCAAAGCTGTTGATTGTCAGGTCAGAATAAACAAGTAATTATTATTGGTGAAAGGGCACTGAGAGCCTGGGGTCGGAAGGGAAGGCTACTCAGTCTCACACCTCAGTATTAGGTGTGCGTGTGTGTTACTTCTGTAATTGTCTTAGGCTAGTTTTCAAGAAGAGAGTGACTCTAGAAATTCGGGTTCCCAGAAGCCACATGTATCTCTCTTCATCACCCAACTGTGCCACCCTGAGCACCCAGCAATGGCTGTTTCCGGCCCAGAATCATCACTGGGGAAACTGGTTTGGCTTCGAGGGACAGTGCACCCTAATTTGTTTCTGTTTTGAGGTCCATTCTCCTTCCATCAGCAATCCCAGTATGGACCATAACAAGGTCTGCGTTTGCAGCTGGCATCCTGCCTGTGTTTTCTTAGCATCTCCATTCGTCTCTGTTCATCTAAGAGCCAAGCTAACGGCTGAGGTGGTTGACATCCACCCTGGATCCATGCCATACTCTTACCACCACCTTTAGATGACTGCAAACCCAAGGCCTTCAGTCAGTGCATGGCCGGCTAGGACAGACAACAGGAGTCAGTGCTGTGGCCACAGCTCCTGAGACTATTCTCACGAATGGAGTTGTTGCCCTGCCTAGCCTTCCCCACAAATTGCCTTTGAGCCAGGAAGGTTTTAGGCCATGTCTTGTGCCCCAGCCCAAGCCCTTCTCTGATTGTGCTACACTGCAAAGGTTTGCTTGTGTGCTGCTGACCCTGTACAGTGTGTTGCGTTTGCCTCATGCCAGCTGCCTGTCACCAGCAGGGTTTATTTTCTTGCCCATGCCCTGACCATGCCCTGAAGACTTTGAAATCACCTCTGGTATTGGCTCAGAAACCAAGCAAGAACAACCTTCTGCCTAGGAGATCTTGTCCAGTAGAAAAAGCAGAGTCATGTAGGGTTAGACCTGCATACAACCGCCCGGGCTCAGTGTGCCGGATCTGAGTGCAGGCTGCAGAGAGGCGCGTGCCAAGCCTAGTACCCGCCGGCTTCCCTGCCCTCCTCACACAGGCACAGTGTGGGTTCCTATGTTCTTAGCTCCCTTCCTGCTGCCCCACCCTTTTGGGAAAGTGTTTGCTGGTCTGGGTGTCTCCCTCTGGCCCTGAGTGCCTCCCTCTGGCCCTTAGCTTGTGGATTCCATCCTATTTCCACAGTTACTCCAAATTTCAAACCCGTAAGTCACTCAGTAATTCAGCATTGAGCAGTGGAAGGAATGAAAGAAAGAAGCAGGGAACCTGAATCAGGCTCCAAATGGAGAATTTCCTTGCCAAGGCTTCCAGGCCCTGTAAGTGACACGGATAAATAGGGCACTACTTTCCCTCCCTCTCCAGGAGACCCAGCACCAGCGGAGGGTCCACCTGGTTTGGGTGTGGTCTCTCTGTCCTCAATCTCAGCAGGGAGCCCAAGAGTCCTTCCTAGATCCCAGAGAGTCTGTTCCACGTGGAAGAAGGAGGCAGCTACCACCACCCCACCATTCCTGCCACCATCCGAGAGGGGACCAAGCCAGTGGCTTCATCCCTACCTCCTCCAGGGCTGCTGCATCCACACAGACCACCACAATCCGCAGCCCACTTCAATTAGCCCACGGCCTACACACCAATTATTGTGTCAATCACAGCACCAGCAAAGCTGAAGAGGCTTGAAGGAGAAAGGGAGAGGGAGGGCCAGGCTGAGGCAGCCTGCCCACCAGCACTGGATGAAACCGGTAAGGACCAGAGGAAACAGAGACCCCTTTCCTTCCCTCTAGCTTGCTTGAGAGCTCAGGCTGTCCCTCCCCCATTATTCTGGACTCTTTCCAGCAAAAGATCCAGATGGCCTCCCACCTAATCCAGTGTATGCCCTGCTCAATTTATATGGGTGCCTCTGTATCCCCGTGCGCTAGAATGTACATTCGGAGTAGAAGGGGCCTGGTAAACTCCTAATACTCAGAAAACGAAATGTGATATAAATAAAAGCACATCTGTTTCAATGGGAATCAAAATAACACCCCAGAAGACAGCTGCAAGGAGACAGATGTCCAGAGGACTAGAGGACCAGAGCAGTAAAGGCTCCAGCCACTCATCCAAATGGCATCTGACGTCACTGTCCCTGTGTCTGGTCCCGGACTGAAAGGCAGGCACCCAGCAGGAGACTGGTTTGGTTCACCCAGGAGCGTACAGACGGCTTGTTTTGACAAGATCGTTGAGGATTGTCTTCTCTACAAGGCCTTGAGAAACACGAGGGCGTGCAAAGGAGGAATGGAACGCGGAGCTAAGTGAGGGCCGGAGGGAGGCGAAGCAGTCCCAGGCCCTGTCCCTTCGTGTGTCCTGCCCCACAGAGCAGACAGCATCCTTTCCCTTTTCACTCTGGCTAGCTGTCCCCGCGTGCAGTCCAGACTCCCCTTAGATTGGTCTCCTCGGCCTTCTTTTGTCTGGTGCCTTTGGGGAGCCCTTTCCCTCTTGACTTTCCAGCTATGGAAGGGCAAAAATCACCATGCTGTCCCAGCCATTCAGGAGCTGGCCAGTCAAAGTAGCCACAGCAAGTGGTCCAAGCAAGGTCCTAGCATAATCCTAGCAATCCAATCTGAGGTTGCTATAGAGACCCTGGAGAGGGACAGTTAGGAGAACTGGTACTTTAACCAACAGTTTGAATCTTCTCAAGCCAGTTGAAGTTGGACTTCTGTCTACTGTAACCAAGTCTTCTTTCCAAACTTCCCTCACTGGCCACCTAGTTACAAAAATTAATAATTACTTAAGATGTAATGTAGATACTCTTAGAAACACTCAGGTACAGAAGGCTGGAGAGTGGAGTCATTTAAGGACACATACTGTTCTTGCAGAGGACCTGAGTTTGGGTCCCAGCATCCCTGGTAGGTGACACACAACTGCCTGTAACTCCAACTCCAGGAGAACCAGTGCCCTCTTCTGTCCCTATGGGTACCCGCACTTACATGTGCACATTTACACACACACTTAAAAATAAAATAAATCAGCCAGGCATGGTGGCGCACGCCTTTAATCCCAGCAATCAGGAGGCAGAAGCACGCTGATCTCTGTGAGTTCAAGGCCATCCTGATCTACATAGTGAGTTCCAGGTCATCCAGGATTTCATAGTGAGATCCTGTCTCAAAAATAACAATATTAATAATAAAATAAAATAAAAAAACTTTTTGAAAACACATAAGATGAAACACAGGTACAAAGGCAGTGTCTGCCCTTTTCTGGTCACTTGTGCTCTGTCATGTCTGCAAATGACAAGTGTCACTTTCACAAGGAGAAAGAGAACAGCATTTGCTCTAAAACGGACAATTCACCCTGATGTTAGGATGTAGTAATGAGTGGCAGGAGTCAGAGCCGGAAGTTCTTTCTGAGTCTGTGTCTACAAGGCCCAAGGCAGGCAGATGGCATCCATAGCCCTGGAGGGCAGAAGAGATGACACCATAGTGGCGTGGACTGGGCAGGTCCCAGGAGCTTCTGGGCTGGCGAGAACAGTGACCATCTCCCTAGTGATGGTCTCCAGGGTGTAGCAAGCTGTGGAGATGAACCTGTCAAGAGGTGTGTATTTCACTTAGTGTGTGCTAGTTCAGGTTAGCTCCTGACGCTGACCAGGGGCCTGCGAGCATTTATGAAGAGGAAGGGCAGTTTCGGCTCCCAGTGAAAAGGCCTGTGGTCAATAATCACAGACTGTTGTCTTCAGCTATCTGGTGGGGCAGGGCCTAGCCAGGGTGAGGCAGGGAAAAATGGAGAGAGCCTGTCCTCCACAGTTTCTTCATCAGCACTTAAGTAACTTCCCCCAAGACTCCATCTCTTTTTTTTAATATTTATTTATTTATTATGTATACAATATTCTGTCTGTGTGTATGCCTGCTGGCCAGAAGAGGGCACCAGACCTCATTACAGATGGTTGTGAGCCACCATGTGGTTGCTGGGAATTGAACTCAGGACCTTTGGAAGAGCAGGCAATGCTCTTAACCTCTGAGCCATCTCTCCAGCCTGAGGCTCCATCTCTTAAAGATCCAGAATTTCCCGCTTGCGTCAAAGTTCTTTTTTGAGAACAGCCGTGCAATGGGTGTTCTTAGTTGTCAAATTGGATACATCCTGGAATGGAGCAAAACCCCAAAATGGAGGGCACACCTGTGAGAGGCCTGTGCTTAATCTGAAAAGGGAAGATCTACTTCTAAGCCAGATCTTTTGATCTGGGAAAAGCCACCTCTAACCTGGGCCACACCTTCTGCTGGAAACCTAAGGACATGGAAGAAGGAAGCTTTTGCTCTTCCTCTGCTTGCTCTCATGCTCACTCTCCCTGGCAAGTCCGTTCCTTCACTGGCATTAGAGCCAACTTCTTCAGGATTCCAGGGTATCCTAAAGACCAGCTGAGACATCCAGCCTCACGGACTGAACACCACTGGATTCTTGGACTTCCTGTTCAAAGGTAGTCATTGCTGGATTGGCTAGAACAGCTTGTAAATCATTCTAATTAATCTCCTTCAGATATATAAATAGATGATTGATAGATAGATGATTGATAGATAGATGATAGATAGATAGATAGATAGATAGATAGATAGATAGATAGATAGATAGATAGATGTTGACAGGTTTCTGACCCGCCCAGTCCCGCCATTGTTCAGTCCCAAAGAACTACACAGAGGTCTACATTAGGTATAAATTGATTGGCCTATTAACTCAGGCTTTTTATTAACTCTTATAACTTATATTAGCCCATAATTCTTGTCTGTGTTAGCCACTTGGCTTGGTACCTTTTTCGGTGAGGCAGTTACATCTTGCTTCCTCTGCATCTGGGTGACAGCTGCAGACTGACCCTTTCCTCTTCCCAGAATTCTCCTTTTCTGGTCGCCCCGCTTCTACTTCCTGCCTGGTCGCTTCGCTGACACTTCCTGCTTGGCTACTGGCCAATCAGCATTTTATTAAAATACAATTGACAAGGTACGGACCATTGTCCCATAGCAGATAGATAGGTAGGTAGACAGACAGATAGACAGACAGGTAGATAGATTCATTCTATAAGCTCTGTTACTATAGAAAACCCCAACTAATACACCAGACATCCCATATGTGACCTCAAATGCAATAGCTCAAAACAGTTTCTGTTAAAAAGTAAAATAATGTAAGAAAAGTTTACAGGGCCCCAGCCTTTTCCTGTCACCACCCCTGCTAAGCTTGTTTCTTCTGGGGACCCCCTACAGAGAATCTGGCTGCTCTTGGGGTCTGTCTCAGAGTATTGGCATCTGTCGATCTAAGGGTTGCTTCTTTCTGGAACAAAGAACCTGGCAGTTGGGGAAAAAAAATCTTGCTTTCCCAGCAAAAGTGGTTTCCTGTCATCAATGGGTGGAACCTCCTTATGGATGGATACCCCTTTCCGCAGGACTAATTATAGATTTATTAATATTTATGGGTCTCTCGTCACAGCCGATAGATCTTGTTCGAGGACATTAAGCCTTATCTCCCTCCCTCCAGGAAAGGGCATTGAAAGCCAGCTCTAATTGGGTAACCCACAATCAAGATAGAAAGGAAAAATGACAATAGCTTGCCTGTTGCCATATATTAAAATATGGGTCCTCCCCTCTCAATGATTATCTGTAGAATTAATAATCTTGCTAGTCCAGGTTTGGGTCCTAATAGCAGGAAACCGTATTAAATACTTTGCTAAGAGCAATCAGCTTTTTGATAAGGCTAATGGCGCTAGCCCTGGCTATTTCTCATCCTGAGAGTTCTGTTGCTAACCAAGCAGAAGCCCAGCCACTTTGTCCAGCTCTCTTGTCATTGAAAACCAGAAACATGGCGCCATCTGCTGGTAAGGCTCCGTGCAGCCTCTCTTCATCCCCATCCTGTCGTGGCTCAGGAGACATGTGGGAATGAGGTGGCTGGTCACATTGCATCTGCAGGCAGGAAGCGAAGGACGAATTCTGGTTCTCAACTCGCTTTGTCTTTTTCATTTAATCCGCCCCTTCCCCGGGCCATAGAATGGTGCTGCCCATATTTAGGGTGGGTCTTCTTACCTCTGTTAACCCAGTCTAGAAAATCCCTGACAGTCATGGAAGCAGGTTTGTTGCCATTGTAACTCTAAGTTCTATCAAGTAAACAATGAAGGTTAGCCACTGCATGTTCTCTCTGGGCTCAGTTTCTGCATCCATAAGAGGGGACTAGAAGTCCTCCTAACTGTTATTTGGAGCTTTAAATGAGACTCTGAAGACAAGTCAGTGCCCGCACAGGCAATGCCCGTGGTGATCCGCTAACTGTCACTGCAACTCCCCAGCATCAGCTTCCAGAACCACTCTGCCTGTCTCCATCTGACCTTGCCTCGTGGTGTTTGGACTTGGCACATGTCAGTCAGTGCTTCTGTGTCTCCTCTCTGCCACCTCAGACGGGGCTCTGGGTTCTCAGGGACTGTTGTGCCCACCTCTACCATTTCCCAAGGCCCTGGGTGGCTGGCATGACACTTAACACAGAGTGAAGGCCCAGATGTTGCCTCAGTATGACCATCAGCCCAAACAACTCGAGTGTAACACCCACTGTGTGCCAGACTCAAGTGTGTAACACCCACTGTGTGCCAGACCCTGTGGCAGGGAACTTAACAGAAATTAACTCATAGTAACCTGGGACTACCAAGAGCCTGTGGCCACCAGATCAAGGCACTAGAGAGGGCCATGCTTCTGCTTCCCAAGTTTGTCTCCGGCAGCCCCAATGGGCATAGCAATGGCTTTCTTTCCCCAAAGTAGAAACTACTGCTTGCCGTGTCCCCACTCTATCTAGGCTCTCCTCCAAGAGTGTCCTCCCTTAAGAATGATGGGCACAAAAGGAAAAGAAAAGAAAAAGGAAGGAAGGAAGGAAGGAAAAAAAGAATGATGGGCACCAAGGCTCTGAGAGGTGACGTGACATGATTGTTCACACAGCAGATAAGTGGAGGTGCTAGGGTTTGAACCCAGGTCCAGAGGCTCTGGTATATTCAGGACTGGCAGTTCAATGCAAAGAATGAGTCTTTGCTCCAGTTCCTGCTGGATTGCCACCACGTCCTGTTCTGTGCTGCTTCTGGGAGGTGGGCACCCCTGCAACACTTTGTCTTGAGAGACAGGCCCACTCTGGGAGCTTTTCTTTGCTTTTTAAGCTTCACTTCCAATCACCAGCTAGAATCTAATTTTAACAACCCCAAAGTCCATTTCTGGGATCCAGACCCTGCACTGCCCAACTCTGACCCTGGTGCCCGTGGGTGAGGGGCCTGAGCTGACCAGGTCTCCCTCCTTGAGCTACAAACATCTGGGTGGTGAGGTAGAGGGTTGAATTCTCCTGCATGTGAACTTTGTGTATAACAGAAGCACTGTGGGGAGGGAGGAAAACAAACTCCTAGGTGAAGTAGGGCAGGGGGCCTGAAGACTGGGGCTCAGGCCCTGCAAGGGATGAGTTCACAAGGGAGCCAGCAAGTGGAAGAGGGATTGCCAACATCTTGGGGGCTGCAGGACCAGGGAACCCAGGTGAGCTAAGTAGTCTGTAGGTCTCCAGCAAAAAACAGACACATATCACATAGTCAGCAAGACCAGAATTAAAGCTAGTGAATAAAATCCAGGGGTTAGGCCATGATGTCAGATGCACAGAGCCCGGCTCCCCCTTCCATGTAGGCAGGTCGAGAGGCAGCAGCGGTACAAGAACCCAGAGTCCACGAAGAGCCGATTTTCCCTTCTGCTGCTGGCACCTGTCACCAAGACAGCTATAAGGGGGCTGCCGACAGGTACCACAGCCACTCACCATCTCAGGAGTCCTGACAGGTGCTCCAGCTGCCTCCCGTCAGGGAAAACACACGTCTGAGACCAGACTGAAGAGGCTGTCTCCAGACAAGGACGAGGGGGCAGGCCACAGGTTGTCATTACACCGCAAGCCCTGCCCATCTCCCAGGCGCCACACGACAGGAGGCCTTTAGTCATCAGAGAGCCAAGGAGGGCCTCTCTGGAGATCTCTGACCCTAGTGGTGCCTGCTCCTGCACAGACATGCCATAAGCAGACCTGAGAGCCATCTATGCCCAGATGACAAGTGTAGATTTATGCTCCGCCTCTGACAGGCAGCTCGCAGCCGATTCTCGCACTCGGGAGATTAGGGCCTTGCACGAGAGCATGTGTGTACATATGCAGATTCTCAACACAAAAGGGGCAAATGTGCATGCTTTCATGGTTTAACTCCTACATAGTCATGAAACTGAACACTCATACATCCATATTCACAGATGCACAGGCACAGGCACAGGCAGATGGGGCCTAAGTCTGGACTCTTTAAAAGAGAGCATCTAGGAATACCTTCAGGTGAGACACCAGAAAGGTAGAGGGCAAACAAGATGAGAAACTTGTATAAGGTATTGTGGGAGTCTGATGGTCATTGACCCCATAAGCTCATAAAGAATGGTACTATAAGAGGTGTGGCTTTGTTGGAGTAAGTATGACCTTGTTGGAGGAAGTGTGTCACTGTGGAGATGGACTTTGAGGTCTCATATGTGCTCAAACCATACCTGGTATCTCAGTTCATGTCCTGTTGCCTTCAGATCAAGATGTAGAATTCTCAGGTCCTTTTCCAGCACCGTTTCTACCAGCATGCTGCCACGTCCCACCATGATGATAATGGACTGAACTCTGAACCATAACCCAATTTAATGTTTTTCTTTATAAGAGTTACTGTGGTCATGATGTCTCTTCACAGCAATAGAATCCCTAACTAAGACAGTTACCATGGGACCTTCTTCAGGACACCCACCAACAGACTCTGTAGGACGCACTTTAGATTCATCCCACTGAACAAATGTATTCTTTCTTATCATATCATAGTAGGGTAAAACTAGAAGCCAGAGCAGGCACCTTTAATCCCAGCACTTGGGAGGCAGAGGCAGGCGGATCTCTGTGAGTTTGAGACCAGCCTGGTCTACAAGAACTAGTTCCAGGACAGGCTCCAAAGCTGCAGAGAAACCCTGTCTTGAAAAATCAAGAAAAAAAAAATACTAAAAGTCAGTAACAAGAGAAACTACAGGAACTATACAAATATTTAGAGACTGAACACTTTTTGAATGATCTCAGTGCACCTTTGAAGAAATAAGAAATTCAAAAATACTTGGACTCAATCAGGCATTGATGGCACACACTTTTAATGTCAGTACTCAGGAGGCAGAGGAGCGAATCTCTGTGAGTTCAAGGCCAGCCAAGACCCTGTCTATAACAATAATGAGATGATGATGATAGAAAAAAATTGAGATATCCCAAATAAAAATCCTAATGATGCAACTCGTGGTCTTTAAAAAAAAAAGACAAAGAATCCAAACCCCAAAGCAATAGACGGTAAGAAAAATAAAGACTGGGGCAGAAATTGATGAGATGGAATCTACAGAATGATGCACAGAATCAATGAAGCAAAAAAAGTTGGTTCTTAGGGAAGTTTAACAAGCTTGACGAACCTCTAGCCACAATAACCCAAAAGAAGAGAAGACCCAAATGAACAGAAGTAGAGATAAAAGAGGAGATGACAACCGATTCCTTTTGGCTTCTGTGAACACCATGGACAGATCTGGACACTGTGCGAGGCTGTTTCCATTTGCCTTGGGTGTGTACCCAAGACCAGAGTCACTGTATCATGTGGGAACTCTATGCCCAGCTTTCAGAAGTCGGTGTACGGCTCTCCAAGAGGCCAGCCTACTTTACATCCCTGTCAGTGATGCACTAGGCACACTGTCAGCAACATGGATGCTGCGAACTGCACTTGGTTCCTCTGTGAGAGCTGCATGTGTTCTCTTAAGCACTGAGGTTTCTCTGGCCCCCAGCCTCCTTTTTTGTTGTTTTCCATTTTCATTCATCTGAAACTATTTGAGAGGCAGAGGCTCAGTGGGTAGAGTGTAACTAGCTCAGAGCCCTGAGTTTGACCTCAGTATGGTGTCACACGTCTGTAATCCCAGCTTTAAGGAAGTGGAGACAGGAAGATCAAAAAGTGAAGGTCATCCTCAGCTACAGAATGAATTCAAGCCTGAGTTACATAAGACTGTCTCAAAAATAAAAAGATAATGTTTCATAACTTTATTTTTCTATGGCTCCCTGATTGACAGTGTACTGTTTAGCCTCCATGGTTGCGCATCTCCAGCTCTATTCCATTGTGAGTTCTGACTTCCGGGAGGTCACACAACACTCCTTATCTGATATAAAGCCTTGCAAGCTCATGATTCTTGCTTCAGGAGCTAATCAAGCATCTGTCCTGCTTGGGCACCAGGGAAGCTACTGTTGCTGAGAAGAGTTCTCTACCCACACCTGCTAGGCCCAGTTACCAAGAGTGTATTCACATTCAGCTCTGTCTTGGTCCTCTGCAAGGCCATTCCACCCACTAGTGAAAGAAAATCTCATTTCAGTTACAGTATATTTCAGCTGCAGAATTTTTACTTTTAAATTAAAGTAAGTTCTTAATTGACATTGTTTATTTGGTAAGACATCACTCCATCCTTTCCTCCAATTTTTTCATAATATTTTATTTATTTATTTACTTACTTAGTGTGTGTGTGTATGTGTGTGCACGCGCATGTGTTTGCACATGCATGGACTCACAGGCACATGCACGCCAGTGTGGAAGTCAGAGGAGAACTTTCGGGGGTCAGTTCTCTCCTTGCACCTCTCTGGGGGAGAGTTTCTCTTCTCCAGGCTAGAGGGCCTGAGAGCTTCCTGGAGGTTTCCTATCTCCACCTCCCATCCAGTTGTGGGTATTCTGGGGTTACAGATGTGCACCACTGTATCTGGCTTTTTACGTGGGTTCTAGAGATCAAACTTGGCCCACCAGCCTTGCATGACCGGAACTTTTCTCTGCTGAGTTGAGCCTCTAGCACTAACCGTGTTCCCCCAATCCATCAGGCATGCTTTTCTTTTTTTTAAAGCGCTGACTTTGTTTCTGTTGTGACAGAGTGCCTGATGTAGGCAGCGTAAGGGTGGAAAGCTTCATCCGGGTTCCCAGTTTTAGAGTGCTCAAGCCATGGCAGCTGCCACACTGATTCATTGCTAATGTTTTCAACAAATGCCTCTGGGATAGGCGCACAGCATGCTCCAACTTGGGTCCAAAGACAAAACTTTGAATAGAAACTTTTTGGCAAGGAGCTGTCAGGTCAAATAGTGAAGGGGTCCCTGCCCACTCTGAGGGCCACTAGGCATCTCGTTTTTGCTGTCACTGTTCAAGATACTGAGAAGAACCAATGAGTTGGCTCGGCAGATTAGAGCTTGCCACAGAAGCCTAAGGTCCTGAATTTGATCCTCACTCCATAATAAGAGTCCTGAGGACTTACATACAAGGCAGGTTTATTTTGGGGGTTCTGCAAAATCTGAGTGTCAGCCTGGATAAAAGGCAAAAAATGACTGGCACTCTGATTTGACATAAAACAATGGATTCGTATCACATTTCTCTGTCCTCTTTAGATCTCACTGGCTGAGTTCTTTATGAAGGAAAATCTGCCTAAGGTCTAGTATTGCCCGTTCACATCTTCCCATCTATTAATCCCAGATGCAAAGCCCATTCAGTGAACACCCTGGGGCTGGAGAGTCCCTCCTTTCTGATACCTGGGCTAAGTCATAGCCCATTCAGTGAACACCCTGGGGCTGGAGAGTCCCTCCTTTCTGATACCTGGGCTAAGTCATAGCCCATTCAGTGAACACCCTGGGGCTGGAGAGTCCCTCCTTTCTGATACCTGGGCTAAGTCATAGCAGACTGCATGTAACTTTTTAACACTAAGATGAACTGAGCCTAGGCAAGTAGGCACCAACTGCCAGCTGGGGAAGACAGGGGCATAGTGCCCCCTGCTTATCTGTGGTTCTCGGATGAGCTCTGTTCTTGTTGCCTTTCTATTGCTGTGTAAGACACCATGACAAAGGTAGATTATAGAAGAAAGGGTATTGAGCTCACAGTTTTAGAGGGTAAGAATTCATGACCACCATGGTGGGAAGCATGGCAGCAGTCACTGAGAGCTCACATCTTAAGACAACAACCATGATGCAGAGAGAGAGAGAGAGAGAGAGAGAGAGAGAGAGAGAGAGAGAGAGAGAGAGAGAAGCAGAGATAGAGAATGGGGAATACTGTGGGCTTTTGAAACCTCAAATCCCAACCCAAGTGACACACCATCTCCAACAAGTCCGCACCTCCTAATCCTTCCCAAATAGTTCTGCCAGCAGGGGAACAAACATCCAAATACTACATGAGCCTATAGGGGCTGCTCTTGTTCATACCACCACAAACTCTTTAAGTCCATCATACACTGAAAATGGGCCATAATGATTTATTTCTTACAGTTCCCTCTTCTTAAAATTTTACTCTTATTGGACTTGTTTTCAGACTTATTTTAATTTTTTTAAATTGCTCCAACACTCTTTGACCCTCTTTATCAAAGGACCAATGCTCTGATCCAGTGCCAAAAGCATTAGATTATGCAGATGTGTTATAGGCATTTATTTATTGATTGATCTTTCAATGAGTTTTTCATTAGCCTCCTTATAGAAGGAGGAGTGCAGCATCCTCCTACAGTTAATATTCCCACTACCTACTACGAGGTAAGTTAGGAGTGAAGCATCAACCATTTCTATTTATTCAGCTATACTTTCAGCCAATCTATAAACGGATCATCAATTCCTGAATTTTCTGCTAATTATTTGGCAAGGGTAGTTAAACTTTCAAGGGCCTTGGTAATTGTCCCATCAGAACTGTATGATTGGGAATAAAAGTGCAACACCATCCACCAAACATAACATAAACATCTCCCTTCTCTGCTAGCATCATGTCGTGTGTGAGCCTGCTCACGCCTGTTCACGCCATTCAGCCAGTGACATCCAGGTGGCTAGATACTACCTTAATCATATCCTTGGTATAACTGATTAAATCTTTGCTTATCATTCTACACCCTAGTTTCCTGAATATAGCCAATTTGAATTCAAAACCTGTAGCAATTTGGTTTTAGCTTTAAATTTATTTGGAATTTCCTTGAGGATTACTATAGAGTTATTATCAACATCAAAGGACTCTGGTACTGACCTCTTAGCACTGGGATTAGCTAGGACATTAGCACCTAGCTTTGCTAGGAGGGGGAGAGTTGAAGGTCTGGGTAAAGGTATGGTTCATTGAACCAGTGTGGGATCCAGTCAGGCAGTAGGCTTGAGTTGTTCCCCCGCCCACAGTATCACAATATGTCAGTTCAGAAGACACTAAGTGCAGCATGTCTTCATTTGTCCCTCTGTTGCTTGAGACATTTAGGAACTAGGTACCTACTCCAAGTTTCCCCACTGGGTGAGAGGATCCATGCCTCATCATGTGAGACATGAGAAGTAATTCACCTTCCTACTGAGGAAGGAAGCTGTGTTGCACTGGCCTTTACAGCCTGGAGCAGGAGCTACGGACTCAGGTGAATCGCATTCTTCCCGTGCATCCTTATCCCAAAACATCCTTATACAAACTACTGCACTGGGTTCTGTGTTGTATCCAAGATGAAGGGTACTCCTTGGCCCTGGGAGTGTAAACCACTCTTATTGAGATATGTTCTGCCAACATTGCCCATTGCGCCCAAGAATTCAATTCTGCATCCTGTTTCCCCTTCTAAAATCCTTGATTTTAGCTATATTTATTTATTTTGTTTCTGACTTGCCACACAATGTAGACCGTGGAAGGCATCTGTCTTAGTTTCCTTTTCTAGTGATCTGATAAATGCTGTGACACAAAGCAACTTGGGAAAAGAAAGTGTTTTGGTTTTGGTTTGGTTTGGTTTGGCTTTAGGGGTTTTGCTGTTGTTGTTGTTGGTGGTGGTGGTGGTGGGTTTTGTTTTGTTTTGGCTTGCACTTCCCAATCCCAATCCACGTGTTAGAGAAGCCAAAGCAGAAACCCAAGCAGGGCAGGAACCCAGAGGTAGGAAGCCAGAGTCAGAAACAGAAGCAGAGATTGAGGAGGAGTTCTTCTTACTGGCTTGTTCCCCATGGTTTTCTTAGTTTACTTTATTTTTATACAACCCAGGACCATCTGCCCAGGAATGGCACAATCCACATCAATCATTAATAAAGAAAACGCCCCACACGTTTGCCTACGGGCCAGTCTGACAGAGACATTTCTTCATTGAGGCTCCCTCTTCCCAGAGGACTCCAGGTTGTCTTGAGTTGATCACATTTTGTAGTAAAGGGGTCTGTATTATAATTCACACTCTCACCTTCCCCAAAATGCTCAATCACCAAGGGACACTGGGCTCCTTATCAGCTTTCCTACTTGGGCTCATACATAAGGTCTGACTGGCTGTCATATGATGTTCCCCTTTCCCTGGTGAGTTCTCCAAGTACCTTGCATTAGTTTATACTCCTCTCAAACATTCTCTTGGGTCTTATCTGAAGTGCTGGGACAAGACCCAGATTCAGCAGAGTGGGCTGTCTAAATGTGGGGCAGGACACACCTCCCCCTCTCCAGAGACCAAAAGGTTCTCATCTCAAAGACATAAATCCCAGATGAGGCCCCAGATTGTAAGAAACAATGATCCTCATTCCATAATGAGAATGCTGGATACTCAGAATAGCAAAAGAGAGACAGATTTATTTTTGGTTCTATAAAAGCAGGGGCATCATTCTGGACGAAAGGCAAAACTGGCTGATGTGCTGGCTTGGCACAGAACAGTGGGATTTTCATGCCTAATCACATTCCTCTGTCCCCTTTAGTACTCACTGGCTGAGTTCTTTAAGAAGAGCATGGTCTTCTAGGGGTCTAGCTTTGCTCCTCGCCAGTTACCCACCCTCTTGGTTCAGGATGCAAGGCTTTATCTAATATATATCCATGACCTTAAGAGTTCCCCCTCTTTTGTTACGTGGGCTTAGTCACACAGCAGACTGCTGGAACTTTTTTACTCTAAGATGAACTGAGAGTGCCTAGACATGCAGGCTCCAGCTGCACTCGAGGGGCCTGGGCCCCTTGTTTGTCTTTGATGAACTCTAAATACACTTCGTACTAAAAATGGATTATAATAATTCATGTCTTGCATGAACACATATGTGCACACACATACACACACTCGGATAAAATATAAAAATAAGTTCATTGATTCTCTTGTTCCTCATCCTTCTGGCTGAGATCAAGTGTAAGAACAATCAGTGCAGTGTGCACATGCACAAGAGCTCCTGTGTGATTCGGGCACATACATGTGCATACACACATGTGCACACACTCTTTCAGTCACTATAGAGGTGACAGTCGGCCCATTTCAGAATCTCCCTGTCTGAGTCGCTTACTCACTTTGGGGTGGAGAGGAAGAAACAAGAGGCCACTGCAGAGGTGGCCTCCAAATTGATGGTGCCACTTAGATTTGCCTCGGAGGGGTATGAAAGTCCATAGCTGACAGCCCCTGGGCCAAGGCACATGAGACACAGTAGCCCACATATTCAGGAATATATGAATCTGGAACATGCTGCTCCAGTCAAAGGAATAGAAGACATCCTGCCATGCCAGGCCTTGGAACTGGGGCTTGCATCATGGACCATGAAGGAATTGGGATGTCAAGCAGGTCTCAGGAAGGGAGAGTGAAGAAAGTGTGACCATCCTGAGCCTGCCAACTTCTCTCTGTTACGGTGAACAATGTCCCTCCCTTTGCTCTGAGAGCCCCTTCTCAACCTCTTCCAGCAGGAGTCCTGCTCATAGCTTTCCCTGAATCCTCCACAGACCCCTGACCTGTTACCACATTCCGGGTGCTCCCTTCCACAGGCTGTGTCTGCAGATAAAGGCTCTCTCTGTGTCTCACCATCCATCCCCTGGGAATAGCTTCATCGTCCACTGAGGGCCACACACAGCAGACAGCACCATGTGTACAAAGTT
This sequence comes from Ondatra zibethicus, assembly GCA_004026605.1. Classification (NCBI taxonomy): domain Eukaryota; kingdom Metazoa; phylum Chordata; class Mammalia; order Rodentia; family Cricetidae; genus Ondatra; species Ondatra zibethicus. The sequence goes on from PVIU01000832.1 coordinate 106,216, forward strand.
GGGTAAGAGTCACATGCCCCCCCCCGCACCCACCCCCTGCCACCTGGATCATTCCATTCCTGCTGACACCAAAGGTTGCAGTTCTCCCAAGCTCACAATGCTACAATTTCGGACTTTTAAAACTATAGTTTCTTTTTATTATGAATTATTTTAAACACCTAAAGACTAATATAATGAAGACTTATCTCACCACTACCTAGTTTTAACTTATATTGGAATCATGTCTGACCTTCTTTAGCTCTTGCCTATTACTTATTTGAAGTTTGTGTGTGTGTGTGTGTGTGTGTGTGTGTGTGTGTGTGTGTGTGAGCATGTCATTGTATTTGCCACTCTTTAGTTGGTTTCAGGTTTTCACTATTTGGGCCGAGCTGGTATGTGAAGTCTGGTCCTGTCTGCTGTAGCATGTCTGCATTTAGGCAGGCAGGCTCTTGGGATGAACTTGGACATGGATTGCAAACAATTGTTTTCCAACACAATCGTATCACTTTTGCCTCTACCAGCAGCCTGCCAGAGCTCTTCCGGCCTATGCCCTGTGTCTTCACATAGTAGGAGGCTACCTGATGTGGGATTCCCTTCTGTATGCTATGAATATGATTTATTACCATTTTTAAATAAAGAAGCTGCTTCAGTCTATAGCGGGGCAGAATATAGCCATGTTGAAGAGATATATAGAGAGACATATATAGAGTCAAAGAGACGCCATGTAGCTGCCAAAGTGGAAAGATGCCCCAGAACCTTACCAGTAGGCCACAGTCTCATGGTGATACACAGAATAATAGAAATGGATTAATTTAAGATGTAAGATTTACTTAATAAGAATCCTGAGCGAATAAGCCAAACAGTGTTGAAATTAATATAGTTTCTGTGTGATTATTTGGGTCTGGATGGCCAGGAAACCAAAGCGTGATCTCCGGTCTCCTTACAGCTACCCAGAAGCAAAGTAAATAGACAATGGCACCAAGCGGCAGTGAACTTGAACTGCTACCAGACAACAGCAAGGGGAAGAAGCTGCCCCCAGTGTTCTGGAGCAATGCTTAGCCAACACCATAGCAACTCAACGAACACACCCAGAGGGTAAACACATTGTGTCCTGTGATTATCTTTTGTTACTTGTTATCTTTTAAAGGAACTAAAACGTTACAGATACAACTGAAAGCCTTCTCTAGATCACTCTCTAACCCAATTCCTCCTATTCTCTCCCTAAACTGCCCCCCAATGAAACAGTCTCAGGAGACAGGCCAGGCCACTGTCTTTTATAATCACATGTCTGTGATACACCACACTGTCAAAAAAAAAAACTGAGTTTTGTTTTTGTTTTTAGACAGGATCCCACTATGTGGCCCTGGCTGGCCTGCAACTCCAAATGTAGACCAGGCTAGCCTTGGATTCACAGAGAGCTGTTTGTTTCTACCTCCTGAGTGCTGGGATGAAAGGCGTGTGCCCCCAAGCATAGCTGCTGGCTTTTTTATATTTATGTCAACGGTGTCATACTGTCAGATGCCTCCATGATTTCCTTCTCTCCACTCACTTGCCGAAGCTTCCAGACAGCTCTACACCCATGGGTGTAGCTGACGTTCATGGCTTCTCACCAGTGCTCAGTTCTCTTACTTGCCATTTTCTGATTACTCTGCTCCTAGAGTCAGGTCTTGAGGGGTACAGAGTCTGGTTTCGACATTCAAAGGCCCATATGCCATAATATTTAAGAGACAGAAATCCGTTTGGTTTCTTCAGTCCATCCCGCCCCAGTCTCCCTTGGCCTCCTCAGCCTCATGCTGGTGGAACTGCAGCGAAGGAGGTGAGGGTGAAGAGCAGAACAGAGGGCGGGGTTCATGTGCTGGGAATAACAAAAGCTCCTTGCCTGTTGAAATTTGAGTTAGGCTCTGGAACTTTCTCCTGGCCCCATCTGCGCATGTGCAGTAAAATCCAGTTCTAGGAAGGCAAGTTAACATGAACCTCCCTCACCTTGGTATTTGGCAGTGTCTCCTCCCTCGAGCTGCTTGTTGGCCACGAACCTCACCTGTCCATGTTGCAAGCAGAGCTGAGACCAGACTCGCCCCACGGTGGAATCCCACCTCAGAGTGCTTGCACCTCTGAGAGCAGACAGAATGAAGCCATGTTTTATAGGAGATATCCCATAATGTTTGCTCTAACAGGAGAGGCCAGGTTCAGTTTACACAGTCCCAGCATCTAGGAGGTAGAGGCAGAAGGGTCGGAAGTTCACACTCATTCTCAGCTACATAGTGAGTTCAAGGTCAGTCTGAGCTACTTGAGACTCTGTCAAGAAGAAGGAAGAGGAGGAGGAGGAGAAGCTACACTCTTTGCTCTAGAAACCTACCCAACCTTCAGGACTGATGAGACTCATAGCCAAGGCTGGAGGACCTGAAAGCAGAAATGGCCCAGAGGATTCCGGGCTAGACCTCAGAGAAGTCCAGATTTACCGGATCTGATCCCATATGGCTGTTGCCCTGGGGCCCTGTGTGGTGTGGTGTGGTGTGGTGTGGGAATCTCTCATTGGAGAGATTCACCTAATTGGGAGGGCCTCACGGACAGTAAATAGTGCACCAGAGTGATCCACCATAGAGGGCCAAGCTAGGCAGGAAGTCACCATGAGCAATGACAACTGAGGCCAGTCATGGCCAGCTGCAGTTCCCCGAGGTGTTCTCCAAGCCCACAGCAAAGAACAGCTAAGCTTGCCTGTGTTTCCTCCACCCTTCAGGGCCTCAGGCTGGATACCCTGCTTTAAGAATCTAGAGAGTTGTGCTTCTGTATACCTGAGTATGGGTGGACAGTGACCCCACTCAGAGAGGACCCTGGGCTCCTAAGAAGACCAGTTTTTAGACTCTAGGACACCAAACTCCCTAAACCCCAAGGAGCAAGGAGAGTTTGGAAATAGAACAAAGTCTGGCTCAGAGCTCCTAGGGCCACTTGCTGATGTTCCAGACCCTACAGGATTGCTACTGGAAAGAACTGAGGTATTCTGTCATTTCAGGGCTCATAGTCCCAGACAGCTGAACCAGAGGGAAAACAAACCCAGTAAAGGTCTCATACATGCCCTCCTTCTTCCTGCTCCCCCAGCATCACCCATCCAGCCTGCATCATCCCTGCCCTGCCTTCAGCTGAGGAGAGTATCTGGGGTGGGAAGTGGAGGTGATTATGATGAACATCCATGCTCCTTGCTGCCCAAGCAGCTGTGCTTGGCTCCCCAGCTTGCCAGTCATTTTATGTCCACTCCATTAAACAAACCATGGAGGAAAGAAAATCATTTCTGTTTCTCTCCTGAGATGTGATTCATGGTGTCTGTTAGGTCCTTCCCCAGATAACACCTTCCATTTCCCTAGACTGCCCAAGGATGGGGTAGGGGATGGAGAGGTGTGGTACATGCACGTATGTACACACACGCACACACGTGTGCACATATGCAGGAACTCAAAACCCTTCCTTCGTTCTTGCCTAAGAGGTGTCTGAGGGGAGAGAAATTCTAATTTGCATTCACTCCTGGTGAATGCACTTTCCTCAGGGCAGAGCGGGGTGTGCTAAAAACTTAAATAAATAAAGTGCAAGCATGCAGATGTGGCCACAGCTTCAGGGACTCCTAGGAGGACAGGACCCTCTGCTGGAAACCCAAGTAGCGGGCCTGGCAGGATGGAGAGTGGGGGTCGGCGAGTGGGGGGCTAGGTGTGTCTGGGGACAAGCAGGAGGCAGTCTCAGCTGGGTTCTGAGACTCCAGGCTCAGAAGCATGGGTTCTAAAGCCAGACTGTCTGATGGACATCCTGCTGTGTGGCTACGAACAACTGGCTTACCTTCTCTGAGCCTTCCCTCTTTATTGATTGAGGATCAAGTAAGGTGTAGGACCTATTCCACGTGATGCTTCCTAGAGAAAAGGGGAAATAGGAGCCTGTGGGAGGGGTGCTGGGGCTTGGGTAGGAGGGAGGAGGCTGGTGTGGCCCTGGTCTGGTTGGGAAGAAAGGCACTACGGAGGGCTTGAGAAGGAAGGCAAGACGGAGCCATGGAAAGGTTTGGCAGAAAAATAGCCAGGACTCATGTTATGTGCTCAAACAGTCCACGGGCAGCAGTTATAGTGGGGTCAGAAAGGTCAATTTGGGACTTGAACCCTGGTCTCCCTGGGTATTTCCTGCATATTCAAGCTAGATGGCTAGTCTTGAAATCCAGGGCCCTACATGTCTAATCTCCTCCCCAGTTCTGGCTAGGTGCCCCGACCAGCCAGACGTAAGGACTGGGTCAGTAGGGTGGGGTCCGGCTTCAGAGCAGGGAGCTCATCTGGTTTAATCTGGTTGGAGCTGAGTAGGGGCAGCGGTCCCAGAGCCCAGCCTCCTGCCGAGGCCTGTCAGGCGTGCTTTACTCTCAGGAGCGGGAGCTGTCAGGCATAGTCAAACTGCGCTCTCGCTCTCAGCTGCCTCAATTTCGCATCCCCCAGGTAGCGCAGACACTTGAATGGACCGGAAATTGAATGCAAAATCAAAATGCAGCAAATAAATGGATGCAAAAGTCATTTGGAGGCAATAATAAGAACCCCCTCTGGATTGGGAAAGGAAGTTCCGCCGCCTCTGCAGGCTGGCCCAGGAGCGGACAGGAGGCCGAGTGCCCTTGCTGTCCCCTGTTCTGCTCCACTGACTTATATTGCTGGAGGGTCTCCAAGGTCACTAAGAGCATAGACAGCAAGACTGAGACTTGGGAAGAGGGTGGGTATAGCCAAGGTCCCCAGGGAACAAGGACCCAGGAGTCAGAAGGACCTGGGCTCTGATCCTTCAATTTCCAGCACACGTGACCTCTGGTGAAGGGCCTGCTGGGAAATTTCTCTACAAGGCAAATCAAGGTGCCTGAATTCAAGCTGGCCAGGGTGGTCCTGATGGCTGCTGATCCAACCCTGGCATCCCTGTTGCCTTTACACAGTAGGATGGTCCTAACGGCTGTCCCATTTAGATGTCCCCACTGCCTGCACACATCAGGGTGCTATGATGGCTGTTCCTCCCTGATGTCCCCACTATACACAAGTGCTTAATGTTAGCTATAGGCATGCAATGTGGTGGTACCTTCTGGGAAGCCAGATAGAATCTTGCTCTTCTTTGTTGGTGGATCCCAAGAGCCTTGCCTGATGTCTGTAGATGCCCAATAATCACACAGCATTGACTTCCCTTCCCCTGATTCCACTCACCAAAGGGCCCTAGCACTTTAAGACCCCAGGTCTGGGGTCTCTGTGGGCTGCAGACTGACTTCTCGTTCTCTTAGGGCAGGTATGGAAGGTCACAGCCACCAAGAAACCTTTAACCATTCAGAGCCCACATTCATCCATTGTCCTTCTTGCTCTTTGTCTCCTTCACAGGAGGAGAATGAGTGACGTGACTTCCCTGGGCTCACAAGACATGTTGGCCCAGTTGTTGGATGGAAGTGTCAAGTTCCTTTCTCTTTGACCTTGATATTTCTTCAACAAAGGAGTGATGGGTGCCTCCTGGCCTAGTACCTATTACATAGAGCCTCATGCTGGCACCGGTCCCCACTCTGAGAGCTATGGGAATAGGACACTGAAAACCAAGGCCCACGGTGGGCCACCAGGAGTTGTTGGGACTGGGAAATGAGAAACAAGCAGAGGAGCCTCTGGCTGGGGCACCCAGGGAGCTAGGACAAGTCAGAGAGAAAGGCAACCATCTATTAAGTACCAACTATGTACCAGGAACCCAGGCTACAGCTGGTATTCATCTCTTCCAAGTTGCAGTGCTCAAAGCAAGGACACACTTCCAGAACGGAAGAGGACACAGGGACAGCTAGGCCGGGTGTCAAGGAAGCCTTCCTGGAGGAAGAGGTACTTAGGTTAAGATCTGGAGGCTGTAAGGAGATGCGAAACTAGGAAAGAGTAGCACTAGAGAGGGCGTGTCAAGATGAGGTAGGTGAGATGGAGGAAGAGGCTGACAAAAGATGGCTGGCCAGGAGAAGGACCCAGAAATGAGAGGCGGCTGGAAAGGCAGGTAGAGGAGGAGAGACGCCAGCAGACTCAGCCAGCCAGGCAACAGTACAGAGAGCTAGAGACAGAGACTGGGTGGGGGGGGAGCTAGCTGGGAGAAAGGAGCAGAGGAAGGAGGGGAGAGAGGGGCTGCCAGTCACTCTCAGCTCCCACACACTTCTGTCTGGACTTTCATCTCTGACACAAAAGAGGAAGCGAGGCCCCTGGGGGAGGTAGGGGCGGGCAGGCCGAGCTGCATAATGCATTTCACATCGAAGCTGTTTTCATCTTCTGCTTGCCTGCTTGCCAGGGTCCTGAGCTAAGCAACTGCAGCTAGTGGGGCAGGCTGGGGTGCACAGGGGTGGAGGGATGGATGATCCTGCCTGCTGCTGGGGAAGACCTGACTGGGACTGGTACCGTGGCTACCCCACCAGGCAGGATGCTGGGGCAAGCTGCCTTTCTCCCCAGGCTGCTGGGCCCTGACTCCCAATTCCTGCCAACTGGAGGACTGTTGCTTTAGGAGCTGCTGTGGAATAAGGATATTAGCTGTGGATGGAAGGTTACCTGTGAGCAGAGTGCACACTGTTGACACGAGTGTGGCTACCCACTGAGGTGCAGCTTGCAGTTTCCCTGGTGTTAAGAGTTAGTGAAGATGCTTGTAAAGCTATACTCTCCTTTAACTGTGGCATTACTATTTGTTGGAGATGGCTACCGGGAGCACCTTAGTATTAGCATTAATAAGACTAAGGTACTTATTAATAGGGTAGTCACTCCGGCCTGCTTGGTACCTCCCTTTACTTGATGTCACTTTCCTCTCTCCCTAGTAATTTCTCAGTGCTTCCTCTCTCTAAGAGGCCAGGGTATGGTGACTTGGATTGACCGGGATAATCTTCCTCTAATTATTGGCCCCAGAGTCCTAGCCAACTAACAGTTCCAATCTCAACAGTCCATCAGTATGGACCTAGAGCACTTCCTGAAGAGACTTACATCTTTAAGAAGGGTGTCTGGAAGATTTGCATAGCCAAAGGACTGACTATAATACTGGAGAGACAGGCAGGTGGCAAAACTGTTTCTTGGCCCTAAAATCCTGAGACTGGAAGACCCATGGATGCTGGTAGCAAGGAGCCCCTGTTGCTTTGGGCTTTGAAGGCATGCTTGGGGACCAGCCAGGATTCCAGAGGCTTTCAGCTATGAATCATGCCCTCCCTACCTGCACCCAAGTCCCCGGCTAAAGTATCCCATTGGGAGTCCATTACTACAGTCCAGAATCCCTGCCTAGGCAGCCTCCTAGTCTGGGACTTGGCTCCACTCTCTGTCTTGAGGAAGCAGCTCTGGACTGGGACTGTCCTTCCACTAGAGACTATCAGCTCCATCCCCAGCCCTGACTTTTTCAGTCCTGGCACAATGCCAGGGACCAGGGGGTGCTCACCACTCACAAGCCTTGGCTATGGCTAAGAATCAGCTTAGTGCAAGAGAGAAGAGGAGCCCAGGCACACACTTCCCTCACTTCTGGATATGGGCAGCCTCTCCTGGTGCCCTGCCGCCACTCTGACATCCTGTCCACACCCACACTGCAGTAAAGCACACTGCTAAAAGCACATTCATGTTTCCCCAGGGTCTTGGGCAAAGCCCCCGCTAACCTCAGCTCTTCTCTCTGGCTGCCTAGCCTTCTCCTGGAGCCTCCTGAGCTCCCACTTCTCCAACCTTTGGGCCTTGGTACATGCTGACCCATGGCTGGATCACAAGTCCCTCCCACCATCCTCTGTGCCTGCTGAATGACTCCTATTTAGCTCTGGTGATCTCTCTGCCCCCATCCAGCCCAGCTTGGAACTCTGGGAGGAGAAAGAGGTAACAAGAACAAGCCACATGAGTGCCCTCTTCCTCCGGGGCGAGTGAGCATTATGAGGCCAGGGCCTGCTCTGTCCCCTACCACACCCCTCAACACACACCATGCCTGGCACAGGGCAAGTCAGTGGAACTTCGTATACACGAACACAACAAGCAAGTCAGGGCCTAGTGTTATTCTATACACCCAGTGACAGAAACACAATACACATGTGCATGCGCGCGCGCGCGCGCACACACACACACACGCACACGCACACACACACACACTCATACACACACATGTACATACACACAGAGGACAATAGACTCAGAATTTACTTACTTTCCCCTGACTGAATGACCCAGAGAAATCGCTTGGCCATTCTGGAATTCTCCAGGATTTACGGGGATAAATCATAACCGCTAGAGTGCCTTGGGGTTGAAATGGCCCAGTGGCTAGGAAGTACACCAGATCTGGCCCCTGTCAAGGATTCAGACACTCCAGACTTAGTCTGGCAGGTTAGCACAGCGTCTCCTGCCCTAGGCCAAAGCCTGGCTCATGGCCAGCACTCCTTGGCAATAGCTGCTGCTTCCAGCCCCCATGGGCTGGGCTGGGCTGAGTACTAGACCAGGCACCCTACCTCTTCCAGTAGCGGAGAGAACAGGTACCTGTTACTCTAGTTTGCAGAGAGCTGGTTTGAGGACACTGGGAGGACAAGGGAACTTTGTGTGGACCCCTTCTCTCTGCCATACCCAGGTCCTCCCACCCCATAGCTCATCAGGCATCTTCACCCACTCCTCCGCTTTCAGTCACATGCCCCTTCCCTGCAGAGGAAGGAGCTGAGTTCAGGAACCCCTGGCCAGGGCTTTGCCCTGCTGTGACATCTTCTGGCTGTGTGCTGCTGGGCACATTGCTCCACCTCTCTCTACCTTGTATTTTCCATCTGAAAAGTTGAAATAGTACCACCTAGGGTTACTGTAAGGACAGGACCAAGCCCTTATGGAGCCATGCCCTCCCTGCACACTCCAGGCCTGCTCTGTGCTCATTATGTCCCAGCCCCAATGTTTTTATACTAACAAGTAGCCCCCATTCAGGGACCTCACCTGGGACTGCAGGATGCCCAAAGTCCCTGTGACATCAGGCACCGCAGTGGGTCTTAGCCAGTGACTGACAGATACAAGAGTTTGAAAGTTCTGCTCTCACCGTACTTGACTTGACATGGGACCAGGTAGAGCATTTCCCAAAGTCCCCCTCTTGCTTGGGTCCCCACCTTCCTTAGGCAGTCCTGCAGCCTCACCAGACCTCTTGCCCGTCCATGCCATCCATTGTAGTAAATGTTTGCTCCCAGGTGTGCTCCTCAGACCCTAACCTAAGCAGCAAGGAATGTTGTCTAGTATGGCTCAGGATCCAGGCAGATGTTCAACACTGCAGCCACTACCAGTCCATCTCCCGGCATCTGGGTGGCCATGAGCAAACAGTTGTCCCTCAGTAGCCACAGGGTGCTGGTCCAAACTTCACCCTAGCATTAAAATCTGAGGATGCTCATTCCCCTTGTATAAAATGATGTGCTATCTGCATACAGCTGGGGCACACCCTCCTGGTATTTTACATCATTTCTAGATGGCTCATGATGCCTAGCACAGTGTAAGTGCTGCCCAGAGTTGTATTACACATAAACATTAGACAAGTTCGTATGTTTTTCAGGCCGGCTTCTAATTTAATTCTAATTTAGCTGAGGACAGCCTTGGACTTCTTATCCTCCTGCTTCTGCCTCTCCAGAACTGAGATTATAGTCTTTGGACTCACCAGATATATTATCTCCTCACCTGGAAGGGCAGGCTTCTTGCACCAAAGGAAAAGCAGCAGATTGGCCACACCCACCAGAAAGCTTTCTTGACACACAGGTGCTTAAGAATGTCCAGTTATGGAAATTTTAGATTTTGAACTCCTGCAAGGAGCATCCTAGTCTCCTATTATTTAGAGGCTTGCTTCAAGAGAGACTGTGTGAGCAAATGTCCTGTCTAACAACTTCTGCACCACACTTACAAAGCCTTCTGGGAGATCCAAGCTGGAGTCTCCACAGAGCTCACACTTGGCTGGGTGTGGGGAGCCTGCCTGCTTTTCCTTTGGAGCAGGAACCCTGCCCTTCCAGGAGAGGAGATAAAATATTTGGTGGAAGTCCCAAGCGATAGTAAACTACGAGTCTTTTGACCCTGGAATGTACTTGGGAAGCAAGTCATATGCCAAGCCATGGGGAACCCCCCAATCTGCTGAAGTTCTATATAATCATCAGAAATTAAAATCATAGAAATGTGGGACGGGAAGGGACGTCACAGTCATCTCCCATCAAATGATGAAACCTCTCTGGTGTCCTCATCCACTTGGCCTCTGTTTGGATTCCTTCAGTGTCCAGAGCTAGTCCCTGTAAGACCCTCCCTGAAGGTGACTTCTGAGCACCTCTAATCTGTTGTTGAACGAAGTCTTTCTGTGTCCCTGATCATGAACAGACAGCTACAAGGTGCCTCTCCTGCATACATTGAGGACACAGTGGAAGTCAGACCCTACCAGGGACCCTGAAGAGTCAGCAGCGAGATGAAAGAATTCTCTGCGCGGTCAGAGGAGGATCCCAACTCCTCAGAGCTGCCCTAAAGTGGCAGGTAACGTCTGAGGGTTCCTAGATACCCGAAATTCCCAAATCCAGTCCAAATCTCTCATGGCATAAGGTCAAGGTCATGTCATGCGAAAGCAGCACTCAGGGTGAAGCCTAAACCTGCTTCAAATTGCCTACACCCTTCCTCACTCCCCCATCAGGCGCCTCCCCAGACAAGCCAAGATAAGCCTGAAGACTAAGGTCTGACTTGAAGCCCCTCCCCACCCCAGCCTGCTCTTTTATTAGGTCTAGACTCAACTGTCTGGACCTAACTCCAGACTCTCAGAGCTTACAGGAAATCCAACGCAGTCCCAGGCCACTGGAGGGGTAGACAGCTGGGCTGGGTGATGGGTGGCTTTAATATTTAAACACAGCTTCCCGCTGTACAGCCACGGGCAAAAGCAGCTGTGTCCTTTTTCTTCTCCTTCTTCTGCTTCCTTCCTTCCCTTTTTTTTTTTAAATCTTTAATGTCTCCCGCCAGGCGCTGGTGGGGAGGCGTCGGGCCTATGCCATATATCAAAGGATTGCCACAGCTGGAGGGATATTCGGAGCATTCCCAGCCAATCCATTGTGTATAAATATATAGATATATATATATATAGGTTTCATTATCCCCTTCAAGGCTGCCAGAGAATATATTCTTTTAATATGTATAATATATTTGAGCTGCTGCTCGACTCAAGAAGGGAGGGAGAGCCCACCATTGGCATTTCCCAGGCATTACCAAGAAAAGAGAAACAGCTGACTTTGGGGAAAGGGAGGGGGTCCCATCAGCCAAGGTGGATCTCAGGACCCTGTTGTAGTGTTTCAAATGTAACCCCAATCTTGTGCCTGGGCCCCACCTTGGCATTTTCTTGGTCCTTTAAGGAAATTTGTATGATCTTCTTGAGTACCCATAGTTTCATGTTATTTAGGCGTGTTCTGCTCTAACAACAGGTTTGGGCTGCAGGGCACCATCTCCCGCAGCCACCACAGTGCATACCACTGGGAGTTTAAGGATGCCGTGTGACCTCAGGCAAGCTGCCTGCACTATCTGAAGCCCAATGCTTCATTTATAGGTGGAGCCAGCAGGCCTGCCTTGCGGCATGCGTAGAGATCAGGTATGAACATCACTAGCGTGAAAGGAGGGCTAAGCCAGGCTCACTTGTATCAAGAGAGATGAGACCTGAATAGTGAGTCCTACAAGGGTCAAGGGAAGAGAATGTCCCTTGGGTCTCCCCAGCCTGCCCAGGCAAGGGACATCTTGACCATGTGAAACCCATGTAGGCTAGGTCGTTGGTTACAGACTTGGCTGCGGCATCCCCCTCCTCCTCCAAGGATGGGTTCTGTTCTGTTTGCTGTGCCTGGGTGGTGCCCCTCAGACACTTTCCAGGGGACAAAAGAATCATGCTGTGCTCTGTAGTAAGGATAATTTAGAGAGGAGGTGGCATTCCCCCACCCTCAACTACCACAGTGGTTTCAGCCTCACCTGAGTCTGGATGAGGAGGACAGAAGTCACCAGTGTCCTAGTGGGTACAAATCCTAACTCTGGGGTGGGGATTTTCACCAGTCAGGGCAGCTGAGGACTTCTCAGCCTTACGTGGACTCAAGAAGGGGTCTGCCACAGTGCTGGGGTGATCTGAGGCCAGGCTGAGGTCTGGAGCCTAATGCTTGCAGATAGAACCACAACCCACCCACCCCCAGGGCAGAACAAAAAGAGGAAGGGCAACATCTGAGATCCTGTTCTGGGCTGCTTCCATTCCTGCCTATAGTTGATGCCAGTCCCCTCCCACCTTGGTTAAGGACACCTCTGTATACTAGTCAACATCACTACCTGCCCCCTCCCTCTTGACCCTGCCGAAACAGTCACATAGAGACCCCCCTGAATGGTGCCATCAGTTTCCTCTGGGCTTCAGGCTCCTGTCAAACCCCCACCCAGCAGTCACAGGACTTTTCATGAAAATGACTGAACTGTCCCTCTTCTGTGTCACTGCTTCTGCCTGGCCTCTGCATGGCTGACTCCATCTCATCGGTCAGCTCATGGCTCAAACATTGCTTCTTTAGCCTTTTCTCATGCTCAATCATTTTCTTAATTTAATTCTACTTATTTATTTAGTTTGGTTTTTCAAGACATGCTTTCTCTGTGTAACAGTCCTGGCTGTCCTGGAACTTGCTTTGTAGACCAGGCTGGCCTCGAACTCACTGAGATCTGCTTGTTTCTGCCTCCCAAGTGCTGGGATTAAAAGTGTGTGCCATCACTGCCCGGTCAATGAATTAATTTTTAAGACAGGATCTTTCTATATAGTCCAGGCTGACCTCAAGCGTGTGAGTTTTCAGTCCTAGCTGGGAGTGCAGATTGACGTCCATGGCCTCACCTAGTTCCCTGCTATTCTTTGCCTAGGCCCTTTGGGGCTTCTGTCATCACCACCTGTAACTGTTGGGTGCTTACTAGTTAGACCACCGCCCTCTCTCCAGAAAGCACAGTCCCTGGGACAAAGCCTAGCTTCCTTTCTTCCTACCTTACTCCCATCAAGCAGCAGAAGGCCTGGTCCACATAGAAGGTTCAGAGTAGAGGGAACGAGTGATTGCCCGGCACACCCTGAGGGTCAGGCTGCCAAGGAAGGGAAGACCCTGCCTTTAGCTCAGATCACTATGCCGCTGTGCCGCTGTCCGGAACAGGCAGGATCTAGATGCACTGTGATTGGACAGTACACAGTGAGTGCTCAGGATGCACCCAGCCACCTCTGAAGCCTCCCGGGGCCGAGAGATGATGAAGCAGAAAGGCTGGAGGCGAGCAGGAGGTACCTGTTTCCCAGCATGTCAGTATTACAGAAGAGGGGACAAAGAGGGTCGGGTGGGGATGGCTGGAGGGTTTGAAACTTCAGTCTTGCCCTTACCTTAGCTCATACTCTTTGTGGCAGCTTCAGATGTCTGAAGGGACAAAAGTCACTGAGTCCAAGCCCTTGCCTCTGAGTGGCTCTAGGCAGCTCAGCTAGGAAAAAGTACCCCTCTCGTGCTCATGAAGTCTAAAGAGAAGCTTGGTGTTATGAAACCGGGATTTAAAGGATTTAGCAATCTCCTTCCACAATCTCACTTCGTTTTTCTGAGCAGAGAGAAGGATGGTAGTCTCAGCCAGCCTGAGCAGGGCCCCTCTGCCCAAAGCGGCCTCTCCGCGGAACGTGGGCGCCCCCTACTGGAAAACTGTGAACACGCAGACCGGGCTCTCCAACTCCGGGAGACCCGGCTTAATTTGACAGGGCCTCCGGAACTTCGCGTGTAGAGAGATTAGCAGACACATACATAATACCCACCAACCTCAAAGATTCAGACCACTCTAAACGTATGTACGATTACAGTCCTCCTTTACTTGGGCAGATGGCATTCGTAAAGCAAAATGGTACTGTTAGCGGAAGTTTAGATAGGGCTTGGGTGCACGTCGGTGTCCACAGGCTTTGTGTCCTAAGTTCCCAAGGGGTGGGAGGGTGGAGACAGAGCCAGCTCTCCCCATGGAGAAACAACGAGGCAGGGGCGCTGCCCATCTCAGTAGCCCTCATTCAACTCAGGCTGTGGTTTCAGGCCTCGTAAGGGTGCTCTCCCTCTCAGGGACTTCAGCCTGCAGGAGAGAAAGAAGAAAATCGGGACTCAGCACGCGGGTGCAAGCCCTCAGATTTGAAATCAGGGCTACTGGTAGACAGCGCCTTGTGTTTGCCGAGTACTGCTTCTCAGCGGAGCACTCCCAACCCTGGCGCTGACCTTCGAGGGTATGGTCAAGAAAAGAAACTGAAAGCCAGGTCGCTAAAGTGAGATGTGGCTTGTAATCATCCCAGCCCTCGGGAGGTGGAAGCATAGATTAGATGGAATTGCGAACTCTAGGTTCAGCTAGAGAGTCTGCCTCAATAAATAGGATAATGAAGGAATACACCTGACCTTATGGTCACTCATGTGCGCGTGCGCACACACACACACACACACACACACACACACACGCAACAGCGTGGGGGGGGGTGAGCAACCACACAGGTAAAGCAAGGCTAGTCTATAACCCAGCGATTACTACTAATGTGGGAAAGAAAGAAAACCACACACCCCTGTGTGGGTTGTGTCCATACGGCTTGCCCCAGAAGCTCGCCGTTGAATTTAATCCTCATGGTGCTCTATTAAGAGGTGGGACCATCAAGAGGTGCCTGGGGCCCCAGCCTCACGGAGTAGGACTTATTCATGAGATTGGAGGATGAAGGGGCTAATGGTCTCTCCCAAGGGTGGGCTTGCTGTAAGAGTCAGTGTGACCAGGTCTGCCACTCGATCAACAAAGCCACTTCAGAGCTGTCCCCTCCCTCTCCCCCCACTCCTCTGCCAGAGCCGAGAGCTAAAACAAAGCTACCCTTCCTAGCTTACCATTTGCAAGTGTGTGTGTGTGTGTGTGTGTGTGTGTGTGTGTGTGTGTGTGTGAGAGAGAGACGCATGTTCACTAATGCTTTTATGTGTGGGTATATATGCGTGTTAGTTAGGGTTTCTACTGCCGTGATAAAGCACCATAACAAAAAGCAACTTGGGGAGGAAAAAGTTTTATTTCAGCTTACTGCTTTGAGGGAAGTCAGGACAGGAGCCTGGAGGCAGAACTGATGCCAAGACCATGAGGAGTACTTCACGGCTGGCTCAGCTTGCTTTCTTACAGCCCTCAGAGCCACCAGCCCAGGGGTGATATTGCCCCAGTGAGCAGGGGCGGGGCTCCCATTGATCCGTCAATCAAGGAAATGCATCACAAACCCACAGGCCTGTCTTGTGGGGTTCCCTCCTCCAAAACGACTCCAGCTTGTGTCAAGTTGACATAAGGGGGAGTGAACACGCCATGCTGGCAAGTTCTAGGGTTAATCATCGTCGAGAGACCCTGCTTCAGTGAAGAAGGCAGAAGAGCAGTGGCGGGTGCCTGACAGCATCAACCTGGGGCGTCTGCAGCAGTTGTTCCCAGCCTTCCCACCTCTGCGACCCTTTAATTCCACAGATTGTGGTGACCCCAACCATAAAACTATTTTGTTGCTTTTTCATAACCATAATTTTCTACTGTTATGAATCGTAATGTGGATATCTGATAGGCAACGCCAAAGGGGTCGCGACTCACGGGTTGAGAACCACTGCCCTGCATGCATGCACACACATTGGGAGAGGGAGCTGAGACAGAGTCTCCTGAGGGTGCAGCTAAAGTTGACCTTGAACTCCCCATCTTCCTGCTTCTGCTTCCTGAGTGCTTGGATTGCAAGTGTGCAACTGTCACACCCTGCTGCTTTGGGGTTCTCTGTTCTGATCTGTCCCTCTCCTTTTCATGTGATGGGATTGTCAGGGATGGAGCCCAGAGCCACATACACCAGGCAAACTCTCTGCCTCTGAGCTGTATGCTTGTCTGTTCCATGTCTACCCCCCTGCAAGTGCAGCACTCTCTAAATTCTTATATATCAATTCGAGTAATTCCTCCCACTTTGTTCTCCTGGGTTTTATTATCTGGGACTTGTGCCTTTCTATATAAGCTTTAAAATAGGTTTGCCTATGCCTACAGAAAGCTTTTCTGGGATTTTTATGGGAATTGCACTAAAAATGTAGATCATTTGGAGAGAATTGACTTTTTACTATGTTAATTCTTGTGATCCACGAGCACAGTCAGCCGCTTGGATCCTCTCTGGTTTTATTCTTCAGAATTCTGCGGTTCTCTAAGCACAGACTCTGCAGGTGTGTGGACCCCTCTCTCCTTGGAAACACTGAACACGGTATTGTTTTCATCTGAGGCCCCATATGCTTGTTTTGTCTGAAACAAGTCAAAGTTCCTTGGTCTTAAGAGACTGATGTGCCCGGGGTCCCATTTCCCCAGGGAATGGGCAGCTGTGGCGGAGCATGCTCCCTCCCAGCCAGGAGACAATGACAAATTCCTTTGCAGAACAGTGGCTTGGAACTTTTCCTGTATCCATCAGAGAACTGAGGTCACATGGTTACCAAGCGACTCAGATTCTGAAGGGTGACTACTTGCTTGAAGAAGCATCAGGACCCACTGCAGGGTCTGTGCAAGGTGCCCTAGGGACTAGCACCACCCCTGCCGGGAGCCTGTGGAGCAACTTACACACACACACATACAAACTCACACTTTTTCTCTCTCTCACACACACACTCTCATACATACTTCATCTCTCACACATTACATAAAGTGATCTGTGACCTCCGGTCAGCAAAGGTCAGTCAAAGGCTAGGGGTCACAACTAGTGGGTCTTCCCCAGTGACCTGAGTTAGATGACATCTCATATACAGGTCCCACTTACAGTGCAGCCAAGGAGCCCCAGAAATCAGTCCTCTCAGCTCTTAGACTCTTGGGACAATGTAACCAGCTGCACGTAGGTGTCTTAAGGCAGCCTCTAGGACAGGGACAGATAAATAAATAAATAAATTTAACAGTAAATCCTCCCTGAAGACTAGTGTTCATGGTACCAGAAGGTCTCATGGAAACTTTCAAAGGAGGGAAGCAACCAACAGTCCTACCCAACTATAACACCTATGAACCATACAACAACCAGTATGGCACAATAACTGTAAGGGTGCAGTAGTGGCATGTACTCCTTAGCAGTAACCCACACTCTCTAATTAGACTTAAGATCTGCTCAACAAGAGGGAAGCCATGCCTGGTATTGGAAACCTAAACAACTACCCAGGGCTAATTAGTGAAGTCATGGATTTTGAAGGAAAATATACAACCATCACTTTTTTAAACCAGACTAATCCCTGACTACATTCTTAATATCTGTGCTTATCCCCAGAAGATAAGTGTAGTCTGTTGGTAAAAGTTTCTGTCCCACCAAAAGCTTCCAAATAAACACACTGAGGCTTATATTAGTTACAAATGTTTGGCCAATAGCTCAGGCTTGTTACTAGCTAACTCTTATATTTAAATTAACCTGTATTCCTTATCTACCCTCTGCCATGTGGTAGTACCTTGCTTTCTTCAGCACAGCATGTTTATCTCCTGCTTCCTCTGCATTTGTTGACAGCTCCTCCAATTCCACCTTTTTTCTTCCCAACATTTTTGGTTTGGCTCCCCCACCTAACTTTATCCTCCTCAGCTATTGGCCAGTCAGCTTCTTTATTAAACCAATCACAGTGACATACATTAACACAGCGTAAAGAAATATAACACATTTCCCCCTTCTTTCTAATTAAAAAGGAAGGCTTTAACTTTAACATACTAAAATTATATACAACCAAAACAGTTACCAAGTAAGAATTAGTTACAATATCTAGTTCATTTGTATTTAGCAAAATTAGCAAAAATTTTCTATTATCTATTTTATCTTTTTGACTCTAAAGTTTTACACCTAATTTATCTTTTATCATAATTAAAGAAAACTTTAACTATGACTATCTAGTCTTCAATTTTGTCAAAGACCCCAGAAGGATGAAATGTTCCCTAACAACAGGGACATGGACTGCCTGGACAGTCACCCTAAGTTCTTCTGTAATGCTGGGGTCTCCATCTTTGGCTTCTAAGCTTAAAATATCTAACAGACTTTTCTCTGAAGCAGGAAATTTTAAAGGATTATCCTACCTTGTCTTGACAAAGTCTGGCAGTTGCTTTCTTTTGTGTCCTGCTGGTCCAGTTTGGACATTATACTGTCAGCAACTGAGGCAAGGATAGTTTCTTTGCCCACATAGCTAAACCTTCACCATAAAGAAAGCAAACTCCATATGGAGGTTCTTCAATTCCCATCATCCTCTCTGAAATAAACTGGTGTTGCCCGGAGCAGATATGTTTCACTGTCAAGAAAAGTCTTATGCTGCTAAAACATTTTAAATGCCATATTCAATAGGTATTAGAAGTGTTTGAAGACCACCTATCTCCTCTAAATATATTTGTGTATGACCTTGAAAACATACCTGACTATAAATTTGATTATTATAGGTGATTAGTAATCTGTTTTTCTTAATATACATACATTTTTTAATGAGTTGCACAAACACAATATCCCAAACAAGAACAGAAACATACATATAGCAAAAATAACTTTAAATTTGTATCAGTAAGCCAAAATCCATACCAATGTAAAAGATTTAAGACTAGTATTTGCTTTTTTATTTAAAAGTAGAATCAATAATCTACCTTTTTATCCTATCATTTCTCTATTTCCCCCTTTTTTTTTCAGAATGAGATCCCTGAATCTAATCTCTAATTTTTGGTTTGGCTCCCCCACCTAATTTTATCCTCTTCAGCTATTGGCCAGTCAGCTTCTGACCATTACCAATAACAATTTGTAATCAATCCCCCTTAAGTGATAATAAACATCCATAACCCATCTTTTGGGAATGTGGCTGTTGTTTTCTCTAGACTGTTTCCTGCTTTCTGGGGGTACTATCATCTGTACAAAATTTTGGACTCACCAAACTAGGATAGATAATGGAGCATTTTCTCTGAATTTGCCAAATTCAAATGGACTGGACATTGTGAATGTAATTTTTATTTTATATTTGTTCTTATTATATATAGTTTTTCTGCATCAGAGTTAAAACCATCCCTTTTTATTTAGACAAAAAGGGGGAAATGTTGTGTGATACTGTGATTGCATTCTGATGCTCTCAAGACTGTCAATAAAATTTGCTTTGAATCAGAGGGCAGAGCTAGCTACTGGCTGATTAAACTTAACTGTAGAGGTTTTGGAGGACTGAGACACAGAAAGTAGTAGAGCAGGCCTTAGAGGCAGTCTTGGCCCTTTTTGGATCCAAGAATAAGAGAGAGAGGAGGTCATTGGTCACTTCTTGGCCACTTCTCTGAACATTCAAGTTCTTACCCCAATATCTGACTCCCAAGTTTTTGTTGACAAAGAATAAGATAAAATCCACAAAAAAAATAAATAAAGGGACAGACTATTCCTAATGGGGACTGTTGCTATTCATCTCATACTCCTTTGGTTCTGGTTTAACTTTCTAAAACTTGATAAATTATAAATCTTACCTCAAGATTTGTAAGCATATTGGTTATGATTAAAAACATATAGCATCAATTAGGTGGGCTATGGGACATACACCTTTAATCTCAGTACTCAGGGAGGCAGAGGCAGGTGGATCTCTGTAAGTTCAAGACCAGCCTGGTCTACAGAGTGAGTTCCGGGACAGCCAGAGATACACAGAGAAACACTGTCTCGAAAAACAAAAGCAACCACACAAACAAATGAAAAGGTGTAACATCTGTAACAAAAGGGTTAACTTAAAACTCATAACACAGGGTTGATAGTTAAAAGTTTATACATAGTTAAATTTAAAAGAAACATATGGCTTGCACCATATTAGCTGCTGTTCCTAGGGTAGGAAAGGATGGACTTTTGTCATGTGACTTCACTCCCATTTTTATTAAAAGTCACTACGTGGTATAAACCAACCAAGAAAAACCACTCCTCCTAGCTATGAAACCCAAACCAGATGATTCTTTCACTGTTTTGAACATGCTAATGAGCCTCCCTCACCAGCCTCAACCCACCAGCCCTTCTTTCCCTCTTTGGCCTCTTTGATCTCCCTTTCTCCCTCCTCAGTGACATTTTCACTCAGGTGGCCACTTTCAGCCCACCGGAAGCCCTTATTCCTCCTGCTCTACCTTGGCATCCCATTTACCTCCCCCTACCTGGCCTAAACCAGCTACCATTTTCTCTTTGCAGGAGGTTGCTGGGGTGAACAGTTTGGTCATGGTACACATCCCCTTCTCATTAAGTGGACTCTCTCAAAAGAAAAGAGATTGGGGTCCTACACTGCTAATTCTTCTACCGTTTTTAAAGAATTCTAGTATATTACCCAATCTTACGAACTCACCTTCCATGATGTTTATAGGATTCTCACCAATAGCTTTTTCCCTGAGGAGTGCTGGAGAGTCTGGGAACATGCTGGGGTGCATGCAGACGAAGTCCACCAAACTAATGTTACCTACCCAGCCAGGGCTGAGGCAGTCCCTGACTGGCACCCTGAATAGAATTACAATACTACAGGGGGCATCCTTGCTAACATTCAATTTATAACTTGCCTCCTGGATGGTCTCTACAAAGCCACCCTTAAAGCAGTAAAGTTTGAAAAAAATCCAAGAAGTCATCCAACACGAACATGAAAACTTGTCTTAATCCCTATGCCACCTTACAAAGGCCCTCTTGCAATATACCTACCAATCTGGATCCTGGGATCCCAGGTAGAAAACAACTTCTTGGGATCTATTTCTTCTCCCAGAGTTTCCCTGATATTAGGGCCAAACTTAAAAGGTTTAGAGAAAGGACCCCTGACTCCACAGGCTTAGCAGTGGCCCTCAAAGTGTACTTATAGGAGAGATTAAAAATAAAAATTCCTGATATTGGCTATGGTCTTTCAGCCAGCCATAGCAGCTGCCCAGACTCCCAAAGCCCAAGAACCTCCAGGTCCCTGTTTCAGATGCATTCAGAAGGGTCATTGGACCCAGGTCTGCCTAAACCTCTGAGATAATATCAGTATCTCTTTCCTTCTCAGCAATGGGGTCACTTTTTTGGTCATGATGGAGTTTTAGGAATCCACCTCTCCCCATTCTGTGAGAATAGGGTGTCAGCCTCACCAGCCTCGCCAAACCCTACCACTCAGCCGTACTTTTAGGAGTAATCCCCTCCCCATTCCAGTATCAGCCTGTCCCATCCCCTTGCTGGGAAGGGATCTCCGAGCTAAAGTAAGAGCCTCTATTTCTTTCACTCCCCATATGCCCTTGACCCGAGCCTCACCAGCCACCCTCCTCTTTCTCCTCCAAACCACACAATCTGACGCACCTTCTCTCTTACCAGTTTCTCAGGTAGATCCCCAGGTATGGGGCGCTCCATAAGCAAACATTATTCCCCCTCACCCAATTACAAACCCCTTTGTTTCCATCCAGGGCAAAAAGAGAGATGTACCTTGCCCACCTGATTCTGGTTGTTTGGAAAGTTTTGTCTATCTGTTTTCTGTGTGCACATGGACCTATTTTCTGGTGTATGTGTAATTTTCATTGACAGCATGGAAGCTGAGATAGAACTCTGCCTGGCTCAACTGAATGTATGAATGATGATAACTACCACATGTTTTGCTTATGACTCATCTTTGAGTGTGTGAGCTTTCTTTTTTCTTTTTAAATTTATTTTATGTGCATTGGTGTGAAGGTGTCAGATCCCATGCAACTGGATCTTCAGACAGTTGTGAGCTGCCATGTGGGTGCTGGGAATTGAACCCAGGTCCTCTGGAAGAGCAGTCAATGCTCTTAACCACTGAGCCATCTCTCCAGCCCCGAGTGTGTGAGCTTTCTATGCTTTGTGTTTATTGGTTTTGTTTTTGCTTTCTCTGCCACTGCCAGTCACTGGTCACCATACTAATGCCCCTTGCCATGGCTGCTTTGGTGGCCAGAGCTGAGAATTTATCTCTGGGATTTCTGGTCACTGGATTCAGTTTACAAAAGATAGGATTTAAAAACAATGTTTGTTCAATAAGGTATTAAGGCTACATCTACATGCATTCATATACAAGAATGTACCTCTGGCCACAGCCAAACTTCCATGCAAATCAAAGAAGTTCACTTTCAGGTCACCTGTAACTTTTCTCCTCATCACCTGTCCCACCATCTCACATACAAGGGTCTCCAAACACTACCCCCTTCCCAAGTTTTCTCTCTTCAGGAAGCATTGGTAGAGGACATTACACTTACCCTCCAGCCTTGCTCACCTCTTAACGTTTCAAAGATCCCCCTTGACCCATTCCGGAATGCTCCCCACCTCTCTCTTGTATCATGACCCTAAAAGAGTTATTACATCACCCTACACATATACACGGGGGAGATCTACCTCAAGGCAGCGATACTTGGTGCACAGATAGCAGCTCCTTCATACACGGAGTGCAAAAAGCAGGGTATGCAATTCTTTTGAACACTGTAGTGATTCTGGACACTATGATGATTGAAGCACAGACCCTTCCAGCCTAAACCACAAACCAACAACCGTCCTAATGGGGTCAGGAAACTGCTCTCTATCGGGCTGTCCAAGGCTGATTCAGTCTCTTACATCTCTCTTATCCACCTTTCTCTTACTTCCTCCATGACCAAAAAGAATCTTCCCATAAAAAGTGGCCAGAAACTTAAAGATGCCACCCATTTTGGGTCTGCAAAGACTGTGGGACAAATCTGGGCTGTCCTAATTGCATATCCGTTGCTGAGTGATACTCTGCCTGGCAGTTCTGGAGAGCACTGGTTGTGTGTTCCTCATGCATCAAACTCAAGACCATTTGTGGCTTCACCCGTTGTCTTGACTCTCTCACTATGCCACTTGCTGATTGCTCTGAGCCAAATATCATTACCACCCCTTATCTCTCCCACATCTCCCTCTTCGGTATCACAGACTGCTTTAACTCCTGAGGAACATGCTTTGTGGGCACACTGTATTCCCCAGACTGCCACAATGCCTTAACTCTAGTCCTACCAGCCCCTGTGCCCAGACATTCACAGTACCTCCATTCTCTGTGGCACCCACCGGCTGGTCTAGGACTTGTGCCCTTGTGTTCCTTTTTCCAAAGCTAGGAGTGGTGCCTGGTGAAGAACCCTTGCCGATTCCCACCACAGAGTTTATAGTGACACAGCATGACAAATGAGCAGTTCAGATCCTATCCTTTCTCCTGGGTGTATCCACTGGTGTCACCACCGGAGTGGTGGACTGACTACCCCCCTAGATATCTACCATCACTTTTTATCTAAGATCATCTAGGATCTCAGAGGGGTGGCTCAGACCAATCTTACCCTCCAAGGCCAAATAGAATCACTTAGTACTACAAAATCAAAGAGGATTAGATTTACTAACAGCAGAGAGAGTTGGCCTTCATCTCTTCTTCAGGGAGGAACGCTGCTTCTACATCAACTAGCCGGGTATGGTAAAAGACAAGATCTGACAACTCCAGATGGAGCCCCCAAAATGTAAGAAACAACTCAATGCCTCTGGCCAGTGACTCAGTGACAGTCTAATGTGGAACCGGATACTGCCCTTCTGAACCCCCTTTCTCCTGCTTTCCTTGATCCTACTAATCATATCCTGCCTTATAAACTGCTCTAGATTTCTTCAACAACAGATTCAAAAGGTTTCTAACCAGAACTTTAGTCAGCTGTTATTACAGGATTACTAACCCCTAGCTCTGATTGTTTATCAATAGTAAACAAAAAAGGGAGAATCCAAAACCCTTGAGGAGTGTGAGTAGCCAGGTCCCTCCCCTGAGGACCTCCAATTCCCAGGTTCCACCCACAGAACACTCTAACTGCCCTCATGGCCCTACAGAGTAAAAAATCCAAGCTCAGGACTTGAAATTCCACCAATCTGTGAACTTGCCCCAAGCTCAAAATCCCACCAATCTCCACCCTGGAAATCTCCATCCTGGAAAGCTCTGCCCCCAAGAAACGCTAAATAACACTGTCTTCTTCCCAGTTTTCTGCTGCTTCTCACCAGAGCAGAGGCAGCCACTCTCCTGGGGTTTATTTTCCCTCCCAATAAATCTCCTGTGTGAGGTTTGTTGTGCGTTGTGACTTTGTGGTATTCTTGGGCTCCCCACTGCCGGGATACGTCTCTGAGCAGAGCTGTAACACTCACACTCACCCTTTATCAAGGAAGCTCTTTGCAAGATGGAGACCATTAAGGAAAACCACAGCCAGGGTGGTGCACACCTTTAATCCTAGCACTTGGGAGGCAGAGACAGGCTGATCTCTGCAAGTTCGAGGCCAGGACAACATGAAAGAAAAGAAAAAGAAAAACTACAACCCATTGCAGAAGGATGGGCAGAAAGAGTTTAGGAACCAGATGAACAGGGAATTTGGCTGTGAAATTGTGTCTCCTAGAAATGTCAGAACCAATGGCCATAAAGTCTCATCAACAGGACTGCCCGTACATGACCTAAACAAGGATGACACCAACAGACATGATAATGTGGACAGAAGGGAAGAGAGTTTATAAGGCCTCACTCTACAGAAAGAACCACGGTAGCTAAGGAACGCTGGTAGTGGGAGAAACAGTCTTCTCCAGGGAAGAAACTACATAATAGAGAGATCTTGTCTCAAAAGAAATACGTTTTTGTTTGTTTGTTTGTAGACAGAGTCTCCCTATGCAACTCTGGCTGTTCTAGAATTCACTATGTAGACCAGAGTGGCCTCACACTCACAGATTTGTGAGTAACAATAAATCTGTGCTATGGGAACTGACGCCATAAAAAGAAAGGTTCTTCTCTTTTTTTTTTAAAGGTTTTTTTTAATTTATTTATATTTTCTGTATGAGTGCTCTGCATGCCAGAAGAGGCCATTAGATCTCATTACAGATGGTTGTGAGCCAGCACGTGGTTGCTGGGAATTGAACTCAGGTCCTCTGGAAGAGCAGCCAGTGCTCCCAACCACTGAGCCATCTCTCCAGCCCCCGAAAGGTTCTTCTCTTGTATTGACCTATATTCTACATCCCTGTCCATGTCATATAATTGTGTAATTAAATTATCAATTTCTATAGAAGAATATTTTAAAATCTTGCCTGAGATTGTGCTTAATTTGAAGATCATTTTGGTGAGAAACAATTTCTGAATGCTGAGTCATTCAATTCATGAATATTGTATACTTCTGAATTCGTTTAGATGTATAGCTTTTCCCAGCAATGTTTTGAGGTTTTTAATACAGAGGCCTTGGACATGGTGGGTCACTTACATGCTACAGCACACACGGGGCAATCATGTTCTCTCCTTCCATATGTGGGTCCTGGGAATTGAACTGGGTATTCAGGCTTTTGTGGCACTAAGTCATCTTGTCAGCCCTTGGATAACTTTTGATAAATTCATTGTTGTGTTTCATGTTCAGCTGCAACTACATAAGCAAAATTTTTGTTTTGTTTTTCAAGTCAGGGTTTCTCTGTACAACAGCTTTGGCTATCCTGGAACTCTCTTTGTAGACCAGGCTAACCTCAAACTCACAGAGATCCGCTGCCTGCCTCTGCCTCCTGAGCAATGGGATTAAAGGCGTGCAATACCACCGCCTATCTAAGCAGAATTTTTAAAACCACTTCCGATTGTTGTTATTAGTACATATAAAAATGAGTTATTTACTAATTCATTTATATATTGTTAATGTAACTATTTCTTTGGAAATAGGCAAAAAATAGATAGTTCATGGAGAAATTAACAGATGATAATCAAGTGTATGAGAAGATGCTCCTTGCTTCATGGCCATTGGGAGGATGCAGATAAAACCCTGGTGGGATGCTGCACCTGTTTATGTGACTGTACTAACTAGCAATCATACCAAGTCTATGAAGATGCAGAAGATCCAGACCCTCACCGCCAGGGAGGGCAGGGGGGCTCAGCTGCGCTCACCAGCTGGAAGGTAGAGGCTCTTGTGTCTTTCCTTAGAACATCAGCTTCCAGGAAAGACGGAAGAGCATAGGATCGGCCCCGAATGAGCACCTGCCTCAGTGCTGCTTAGCCTTGGACAAGGACGTTCTATGAAACAAAGTCAACAGACGATCACAGCTTTTCAACTTGTTTGAACTCCAGCGAGCAGGGGTTGGAGCGATAGCTCAGAAGTTAAGAAGAGCACTCACAGGGTGTGGCTCATAGCCTTCTGAAACTCCAGTTCCAGGGGACTGGAGGCCCTACCCTGGCCTCTGTGGAGTACTGGTGCAGGTAAAACACCCATACCCATGAAATAAAGATACATCGAGCTTAAAAGGTATGTAAACAAAAAGTAACCTTCAGCCAGGAGAAGTGTTCCTCACGTAGATACACCCAAGCCCGCCCCCCCCTTCACTCATTTATTTATTCAGTCAGTGGTATTTTCTGAGTACCTGTCATTTCACAAGACGCTCTGCTGGGAACAGCAGTTACAGCCATGATTACAACAGGAAATGCCCCTGCTAACCCAGAACTCATCCTGGGTGGGGACTCATGATTAACAGTATACTAAATCAATTAATTACATAAGATGTTACCGGGTTGAAATGGAGCAAGGGAAGAGGTTGTGGATGAGGAAGGAGGGTCAAGTTCAGCTTTATTCAACAGATCATACTTGAGCAAAACCCACAGACTGTGTAGGAGGGGCTATGACAGTGCCCGTGGGAAGAGCAGTCCCACAGAAGGGATAGCCGGAGCACATTACTATAAGGAACAGGTCTGGAATCCATCAAGTAACAGAACCAGGTGGGACAGGAGGTGGGGTAGTGAGAGCTGGGAGCCAGCTTACAGGCCATCTTATAAGATGTGGGACTGAACTCTGGAAGAGAGGCACACTGACGATTTTAAAGATCTTGTTTTTAGCGAACCACCCTAGCCTCTACATCTTGTTGTTGTTGTTGTTGCTGCTGCTGCTGTTGCTGCTGCTGCTGCTGCTGGGAATACGGAGACAGTGAG
The DNA here is from genome assembly GCA_004026605.1 of Ondatra zibethicus. Classification (NCBI taxonomy): domain Eukaryota; kingdom Metazoa; phylum Chordata; class Mammalia; order Rodentia; family Cricetidae; genus Ondatra; species Ondatra zibethicus. The sequence goes on from PVIU01000832.1 coordinate 133,031, forward strand.
AGGCACCTGCACTGGCCCCTAGGCTGGGTGTCAGCAGTAGACCTGGTGGGCTGCTGGCTTCCAGAGCTGGGCACACCTCTATGCACTGAGTTTTAGACACTGGCAAGTTGTGGGGAGGGGTAGGGCGGGACAAGAGCAACTAAAGGTGCTTTACCTATGCAAACAGAGACTGAACGGGCCTAGGACACCAGGGAGGGAGAGTGGTGCAGACAGATAGGAGAGGCAGTTGCTAAGGATCTGCTCTTGTCTTGGGCACTGTTAACATTGAGAGACCAGCAGACACTGAGGGAAGGAGCAAGACAGGCAGTCAGCACAGTCTGGAGCTCTGAAAAGACAGACACCCTCTTCTCTGATAGACGAGGACACAGAATTAGTTCCCTAATCAAAATGATTTTGTGCCAGTCATGGCGGAACACACCTGTGGTCCCTGTTCTCAGGAGGTATGGGCAGAAGAATCAGAGGTTCAAGGTCATCTTCGGCTGCATGGTAAGCATGGGCTATGGTGGGGGGGGGAGTTGAAGGGACACTAATCACAAAAAGAGACCATCAAAGACCTGGCTCTCACCTTCCCTTCTCCCCAGACCTCCTTCATGACAACACCTAGAAAGTCCATCCATTCCTTCTGGGGAGTTCTAGGGCCAGCAACCTAGGCAGAGAGTGAGAGAAGACACCTGACCCCCCTCCCAGTTTGTGTACACATGCTTGTACGTTCACACAATGCTTGCTCTCTCTCTCACAAACACACACACACACGCACGCACAAATACAAGTAATATATTTTAAAAAGAACAAAACACTCTGATAAAAGCAACATAAGGGATGAAAGGTTTATTTTGGCTCAAGTTTAAGAGCACAGGACCACCTGAACAGGAAGTCAAGGCAGCAAGAACTTGAAGGACCAGATCACATCATATCTCATCAGGACACAGAGAGGGTGAACACAGGCTGTTTACAGTTCTCTTTCTTCATTCACACAGTCCAGGATCCCAGCCAGGGACTAGAGCCACACACAGTGGGTGGGTGTTCCCACTTCAACACAATCTTTGCAAGACCAAGGTAGATTCTTAGCCCTTAGCTCACTCCTCCCACACCGTCCACAGATTGTATATCTATGTTGTGTGTGAGGGCAAGGGTATGAACCCCCATGGTCTCCAATGGGTCTGACATAGAGGAACTAGAGTCTGGGGATTTAGACTTCAAGCCCATATGGCCTGAATTCAAGTCTAGCCACCACCTGTAGCTGTGCAGCCCCAGCTAATGGATCCGCCTTCCTGCGCCCATTTCTTCTTGTGTAAAATAAATAAAATAGTAGTTTTTGTGTTACAGGGTTATGTTGAAAGTTAGCTAACAAATTTCATTTAAATGTCTGGGACACAGTAACATCTTACAGGAGATGGAGGTTTTTAAAAAGTCAGGCAGTTCCTCACTACACCACTAGGTGTCACGACAGACTTGGCTAAAATAATCCTTCTTGCTTCCCAAGCCAGAGAGTCATAAAACTGAGGGAAGGAACCTCCCTCCCCACTGAAAGTACAGGCCAGCTCTGGAAAGGGCTACTCCATATGTGTCCCTAAAGATCACTTGTGGACAAAACCTAAATGCTGCAGTCAAAAGTTATCTGGTGAATTCATGGGACCAAGCTTTGGGGAAGTCATTAAACTCAAATGAGGTTACAAGAGGAAGGCCCTCATGGCGCCATTTCTGGCTAAGAACAGGAAAAGAAACTGACTAGTTAGTTCAGTCTCCCCCAATGCTGCCTTCCTCCCTCATTATGATCCAGAAAGAAGGTTCTTCCCACACGCCAACAGATGCCAGCACCGTGCTCTGTGATCCATGGGCCAGATAAACCTCTTTGATAAGTCACGAGTCCCAGGTACTCAGTGACGGCAACAGAAAGCAGACTTAAAACAGGGGCCTTCTCTGCTAGGCAGCATTGGTATAGGAGGGTAGACACCCTGATTTTACTCTCCGGTCTCCCATCTGTGACATAAGTTCCCTGTGGATTAGTCGCTGGGCCCCAAACCTGCATCATGGTTCTAACAGACTTCTATGACTCTAGTTACCAGCTAAGTAGGGGCTAGGGATCATTAAAATGGGGGGAAGCTGAGCGCGGTGAGATTCGCTAGCACTACAGGAGGGGGAGGCACGAGGAGTTTGAGGCTAACCTGGACTAGTCAGCTAATTCCAAGCCAGTCTCAAAATAAATGGCCCAGGAAAAACAAACAGCAGCAGCAGCAAAGAGTGGAACCTAGTCTACCGTGTGCTCCACGTGGTCTGGAGAACGATCTTCCATAACCATGATTCCAGTTTTGAGGGAATTTGTTAAGAATATAGCAAAAAGAAAAGAAAAAACAGTAGGCCCAGCTAGACATCAAGTCAAAACATCCAGCAGAAAGCTACGTGTACGGGGGAGGGGTGATCAACTGTGACTTCTCTTGCCTGTTGAGCTTTTTTCATCATGGGGTAAAGGTAGTAACATCTGTTGGAAATGGTTACTTTTCTTTTTGGGGGGGGTGGGGATGGTGTGATACAGGATTTTTCTGTGTAGCTTTGGAGCCTGTCCTGGAACTAGCTCTTATAGACCAGGTTGGCCTTCAGACTCTGAGACTCACCTGCCTCTGCCTCCCAAGTGCTGAGATTAAAGGCCTGCGCCACCACCACCGGGTGGAAATGGTTAACTTTTCTAGCTGTTCTGAAGAACAGAGTTTTGACTTGGGCTGCTCCGTTGTTCTGTTGTTCTGTCAGTTAAAGGGCCTGGCTATCTCTAGAGGAGGATTCTTGGAACACATTTAACAGAAACATTCTTGGGTCTGAAACTGGGGAGGGGGGCACTTTCAGAACCAGCTTCTTAGCATGTGAGTCTACCAATATAATGTATGCCTATCACACAGCATCCACCACTCACTGCCTTCTCCTTCTGCCCGCCCCCAACTGCCCTGTTGCTGGGCTTTAATGAGAAAGATCTCCCTAGGCTCATGTATTAAACACTTGGCACTGTTTGGGGGAGTTTTGGAACCTTTAGGACATGAGTCTTCCTGGAGGAAGTGCATCAGTGAGGGTGGTAGATGCTGACCGTTTACAGCCTGGCCCAACTTCCAGTGTGCGCTCTGTTTCCTATGAGTGGTTGAGATGAGATCTCTGTTTCCTGTTCCTGTTGCCATGCCTTCCCGGCCATTCTGGACTCTAGCCGCCACCACCATCTCCCACCCACCCCCACCTTCCCTGCCCCAACCAGAAGCCAAAACAAAGTCTTCCTAAGTTGCTGCTGGTCATGGTGCTTGCTGTACTGGGGTCACCTGGCATCCGAAGTGAGTCTGCCTTGACCTTGCACTAGCGCCCACCTAATCAGACGGGGTGGGGCGCTGTCCTCCTCACTGCTCTCTACGTGGTGCTTGGAGTCCTTGTGGGAGCCCAGTGGGCCAGCATTTGCTGACTGAAGGCAAAGGCTCGGTGGGGGAGGTACCAGTGGCCTTGGGGCTTTGATGACTGATAGGGAGGACCTTGACAGGTGACTTCAGAGGAAGGGGACACCACCACCAGAGGAAGAGTGACAGGGTTATCTTAGCAGGACTACCCTGGCTGCTGTGTGAAGGATGCCTGGGACTTCTGTTTGCTGTTGTGATTTTAAAAAAGACAAAAAAACCCTAACAGATCTACTCAAGGGAGATGTCACTTACAGTCCCAGGTTATCGTCTGTCAATGCACAGAAGTCAGAGTGACAAGAACTGGTCACACCACAGAGAAAGAAATGCTCACCTAACTTTCTCTACTTATACAGTCCAGGCTCCAAAACCAGAGAATGGTGCTGCCAACTTTCAGGTTGGGTCTTCCCGTATTAATTGAGGCAATGAAGGCCATCTTCCACAGACCTGAGTATAGGCCAACCTGGTCCAGATAGTCCCTCACTGGGATTCTCTCCAGGTGACTCTAGGTCATGTTGACAAAACTAGCAATTCCAAGGACTGTGCTGGGTGACAGGAGCCAGAACACAGAGGCCAGTGCAAGCCCCAGGGAGGAAGGGTGGGGACGATCAAACTTGGGCAGTGAAGACAAAAAGGTCTAAAGGGGGCAAGGGTACCGAAGGAAAGGACGAGTTTCAGAGGGAGCAGAGGTGAGGATGGCGGGAGTCCTGAGGGGTGTCAGGTGGGCAGGGACAATTTGGGAGGCCTCGGCAGGAAGTCATGGTTGGCTTGGCCAAATTTTAGGGCAGAAAGGGCTTCTGGGTCATTCAAAATCTCAGGACCCCAAGTGGAGCAAGCCTGAGGAAGGCAGGCACCGGGTTAGTGAGCAGAGGTCAGAAGCCCCACCTGCTTCGAGCTTTGCAGGGCTCTCATAAGAAAGTTGGCCACTGGATCTTTGCCAGTGCCCAGACCTGCCACAAAAGTACCAGAAACATACTTTCTGACCCTTGTCTGGGGTCTTTTAAAATATTCCTTTTTTTTTCTTGAGGAATAACCTATATAGAGTTTCCTGGCTTTCGGGCCAACTTGTTAGGGGGCTCCCCCTACCTGAGCCAAGTCTTTGCACCTTCCTCTCCTGACCCTCTGAAACCACTGATTTGATTGCTATCACCATAGACCAGTTTCACCTGCCTTTGAACTAGACCAATGGGATCATGCTGTTTGCATTGGTTTGAGCCCTGGCTCCTTTTAACCCACCGCCTGTATGTCAGAATAATCTGTAGTGTTTCATGTGTCAGTAGTTTGTCATATTTCTGTATAAAATACGCTTGTCCCTCAAAATTCAGAGGGGATTGGTTCCAAAGTCCCCAAATATGAGAATGCCTAGTCTCTCGCATAAAACGATGCAGCATTTACAGGTAACCCCCACACCCCCTCCCAGCTCTAGATGGCTAAGCTAAAAACCCCTAAGAGCCACATAAGCAATCCTTCCATTATGCTTTCTTAGGGACTGATGGCAAGAACGCCTGTACATGGTCAGTACCAGTGCAATTTTTTTCTTCCAAATGTTTTAGAAAACATTTTGAACCTCCCATCCAGAAGCTGTGGCTACCAAGTGTCAACCGTTACCCACAGACTGAGCACTATACCACGGATCGGCCCATTCTCCTGTGGATGGACACTGCATTGTTTCCAGACCCGCTAAACTAGGGGTTTCTCTGCTTCAGACAGTCTTGTGCTGGTATTTAGGCAGACCCAGACAGTCCACAGGGGTGGAGAATCTAGACACAGCACAGGGGTGTGATGAGTACAAGGGGATGCTGAGAGTTTTCTAGAGTGGTTGCACCACCATTAGCTGTGCACAAGAACGTTAGTTGCCCGGCCCCTGTCAGCGCTCAGCATACACACACACACACACACACACACACACACACACACGCCCGCACCCATCTAAATCAAGGACTTCCTGCCTTTCTGTTTCCTTCTGTTGTTGATGGAGGTACAGGGACACTGATCATTATGGACTCATAGGCAACTGAACAAGAGGGTCATAGGCCTGCTGTGGTCTCAACTGAAGGAAGAGTGAATACTGTCTTGACTCAGATGTGACACCTGGAACTGTGATGGTCATGTTGTGAGCACGCAGGACAACAGAGAGATGGAACGAACCCAGGCATTGCCTAGCCGTTCCATCAGTCACCCATTTCCTTGTTAAGCCAGTAATTTACAATGTTTTTCTTACTTTTAACTTGCAACATGAAGAATACAGGTTACAAACCCGTCTCATTCCCAAATCCAAGGTATCCCTTCTCTCCCTCAGGAGCCAGCAGCAGCCAGACCCACAGAGTATTTCTCCTACTGAATCCCTGCTTTATGAACCAGACTAATGCCTGCACCTCACTGTTGACCCACATCCGGTCTCATCTCTACTAGCTCCCTTAGCCACTACCTGAGTCACCATGACTGTCTGGAAAGCTGCTTAGCTGGTCTCTCATCCCAAACCACCCCCCCCCCCGCCATCTTCTAATCCTGAAAGTCTGTGGCCTTGGAGAGACCCAAATTCCTTTTTATTCCCCTGAAGAAAATAGCTTCCCATGCCTCTCAAGACAAAACTTCGAACTCACGACCAAGGTACTTGTCATATCCCTTGCTCACCTCCCGCCCTTCTAGGCTTATCACCTCCCATGTGTGGAACAAGACTCCTTCACTCACACAATCTCATCTGCCCAAGAAGTTCCTAACCCTCATTACTCTCCAGACACCAGGATCCCATTAATTTCTCTTAACTCTCTTTACTAGACAGCACGGAGCCTAATTACGTACTGGTATGATTAACAGTAGTAATATATAGTGATTGCTGGGTGACAGTCTTCTGTCCTCCAACACTCACTCTCACCTCTTGATTGAGAAAATTGGGGTCAGGAGCCGGATTCTACCTATTTAGCCTCTAGGATTGCGCTTGCGCATAGTACGCGCCCAGGAACGAGTCCAATTAGCTACTAAGTGAGCACGTTGACTCATCTAAACTTTAACAAGCCCGGGTCAAGTCATTTCATCATCCAGAAGGAACCACCCAGAATAACCTGGGTCTGCGCCCAAGGTTTAAAGGGCCAGATCTGAGACACGAGAAGTCTTCCCGGAGTGCACAGACGACAAGGTACAAGAGCTTAGCGGGAATCAGCGCAACTAAGCAACGCCAGCCCGCCCCGTTCTCAAAGAGTAAGGATCACAATCTGCTGCATATGCATGAGGAGGACCATAGGCCAGAGGTTCGGGGCTATCCAGACTGCGCCTGACTAAAAATTCTTCAGATTTGAAGATCTCAGCACCCCGTAATTTTATTCACGTGCATATAAAGTCTATAAAAGATCTTTTGTGGCGGATACTGAGGGAAGAGTGCCCGAAGGTAGCCCCACTTTGGGCCTGTGTATCAGGCGTCTACGACGGACAGCCTGATTCTGGACGGGGTCCTTGGGCCGCCCGACTTGAAGACGAAGGGGGCGTCTCCCCAGCTTCTGCGGCGTCGGTGGCGAGCTAAGGTGGAGGCAGGCTGCGGCAGCGAAGGCGACAGTGGCGGCAGTGCCATGGCGGGGCTCGCAGGTATCGTGGCGTCGCCCGCCTGGGCGGGGTAAGAGGTCCTCGGCGCGGCCGCGGCGCCATGTTGTCCGTCCGGGGTCACCTTAGGCGCCGCTTGGCCTCTCGCCGGGGCTTTCCTTCCGCGCGGCCGGGGGCGGGCGCACTCTTGTCTGACGTCGGGCGAACCGCCCAGCTTCTCCCCAACCTGGGCCTTGGGGGAGGGGAACCCTTCCCGTCCCGAGGATGGGTTCCGGGACTCCTGGCTGTCACTGTGGCCTCCAAGGTCAGCGAGCTCCCAGGATGGGACTGGGAGCGCGGGGCGCGACCACCACCTCCTCTGCTTGGGCCTTTGGCCAGGGGCTCAGCTTTTAAGAGGCCGGCCATTCTTTCCTCGCCACTTCAGTCTCTGTCTGTCTCTTTATATCTCTCTCTGTCTCTTTTTGTTTCATCCGAAGAAGTGTGGGGAGAAGGGAGAACCAGGCCCCGAACCCTCTCTTTGGTGACTATCTGCTTCGGGTCCCGGGTACTCTCCCACCAACTTTTCATCGATTCTGGACACCGGTTTCCTCTCCTCCGGTGTATGGGGAGTGGCCCTCAGGGGCAGCAGAAGGAATGGAATGCCTGTCATACTCGCCTTGGCCTGGAAAGGAAGAATGGGGGGGATGGGGACAATCGATTTTTCCTTCTCCTTCCAAACCACCTTTAGTTCTCTTCTAGCTCTCATGTCCGTTTTTAGTTGGAAAACTGCGACCTGTTCTGGTTTATAGGTTCTTTCTGTTTATAGGTTCGGATCCCTCTTTCGTCACTTTCAGGGAACTGATGTATTGGGTACGGCTTCTCTGCCCAGCCTGACATGGTCCTGTCAGCCTTCTGGAGTTCAGCACCAAAGCCAGGACCCAAAAAAGTTCCATTTTAGGTGCTCATGCCAAGTATTAAAGCGAGCTTACTTGTTTCTTTTAAATCACGATTCTTTAAATGTCAAGAATTCCTGTTCAAAGATTGGGTTTCTGGAGCCTTGGCCAGTTTCCAGGGATCAGATTAATTCTGTATCTGAAAATGGGCATCGTCGAGTTTCTACCAAAACAGTTTAACTTCTTGTCTGTTGTTTCTAAGGGGAATCAAAGTTAGGCTGTCCTCTCTTCTTGTTCTCTGTCTTTGAAACACATGCATTCCATTGCAAGTGTGCCACCGTGTGATCTACCAGGAGCCATGCATTGCCTTCCTCTCTGTCTTCCAGCTCTACCTTGGGAATGCTCAGGAATCCGTCCTGCTGTGGTATGAGCCCTGTGGAAGGGGGACAGGATCATTTCCCGAGAAGTTGTGGCAAACCTCCCTCTCTGGCGTGTGCAAGAAGTCAGTAGTCACCTGGAAAAAGAGACTTTGATAGACCAGTATTGTGTGTGTGTACACATTTAAATCTCCTGGGGGCGATCAAGTGCCAGCTGAGATTCTCCCTTTGGGATATTGGCTCCTGAAGAGATCCAAGTTTGAAAGTAGATATCTAGGAAGTGGCCTTGGTGTAATTAGGCTATCTTTGGCTGGCCCCATAGCCCAAGCCAAAAAACTTAATCCCTGTCCTGTCCCTCAAAGGAATCCCTTCTTTCAGCCACAGCTCAGTTCCTCTACAGATAGAGGTAACAGTAACCCAGAACCCACATTTCAAAAAGTTTGGTACTTAGTGACCTCCACCCTACTGAATTTGAACTGGTCAGTCCAAGAAATAGCCTTCTCCGGCATTAGTCCCTGGCATCTTTATGTGTTGCTAGATTCCCGTAAAGCTGTTCCACTTCGCTCACAACTCATCTGCTTGCCTTTGCCCCTGCTTGGAGGTTGCAGCCTCTTTAGGAAAAAGGGATATCTAGCTCTGGGTACTAAGGACTTTGCAATAAAAGAACACACCCTGTTGTTTTACGTGAGAATAAAACGTTTTAATAGTATATATAGCTTGTGGAAACATTGTATAAGTAAGGTATATTTGGATCAGGCTTGCAGGTATAACATAAGGATGGGGCATGAACACATTCCTTCTGCCTTCTCTAGGTTTAGTTTGCTTTCAGGACAACAGGGTATGGGGCAGGAGAAGAAAGTGAATAGTGGATATTTCACATTCTAAGAGCCACCAGAGCAATCCTTGCCTGAAAGTCTACACTTATCACTGCTGGAGGGTAGACGGAAGGAAAAAGTTTTGCCAAGATCATCTGGAAAGCCCTGGGGTTCAGTAGCCTCTTGGCTTGGGGGATGAGGGGACAAGATGCACTGTGTCCAGAGTAGCCAGACTCCTTTCTCCCTGCTTTGGCTGCCTTTGTGAACACAGCTGGCATCTAACCTGGGCTGAGGTTAGAACATAGGGAGCCGCAGAATGGCAGTATCCCCTTCACGTCTCCAAGGGGAGAGCCAACCTTCATTGGGAGCCTGTGTTGATATCTACTCATGGCTCAATGGGTTTAGTATAACAAACCACGAAAATTCCCAGTCATGAAGGAGGTAGGTGCTGACTGCAGATAAGTAACCCTGGGGCAAAAGACCTGACCTAACTTCGAGCCTTGGCAGCAGCTGTGTCCACCCTGCTGAGGAAGATGGAGTCTTAGAATGCATGTCACATCCAAATCCTGTGGAATCCCGACTGTCTCTGATGTGTGTGGGGTTCATCTGGACCTTAGTAGGGAACTAAAAGTGACCTGACAGGGTAGCCTAAACTGATTTGATGGGTGGTAAAGCCAAGGCCACAACCAAGTTCTACACTACTTGCCCCAATTTCCTGGTGCTGAATGAAATTACAAGTATCTTAAAAGGTGCCAATGATTGGCCTGAACACCAGGCTTTTTCAGGGGATAGAGACAGGTCAAGGTTCAAGGGAATCAAGGTGCTTTGTGTATTTGTGATGTGCCTAAGGGGTTTGAGGAAGTAGCAGGAGAGATTGTTGGCTTTCCAGCTCATTCCTTTAGTATTGACATAGGAACAGGTGTGCAGTGACAGCGATGAAAACTAGAGATGCAGCTTAAGAGGTGGCAGGGCTGTTGGGTGAGGCAACTGACACTTGCAGGAAGAGCCATGGCTAACCAAGGAGGAGACTAAGCAGCCAGCCCACTCTCCCTGATGCAGTCAACGGGAGAAGAAAGTGCAAACTAGCAACCTGATAAGGCTAGTAAGGATGTACCAAGAAAACTGGGGGCAGGGGCCGTCCAGCTGGAGGGTTGAGAAAGCCAGGCAAGATGACCTTGGGGGTGATTCTGGGGCCTGGAGCATTGAGCTGGTTGGAGGAGTTGCCAAGCCATGTCTTTGTCCAAGCTAGTGCCCCTTTCCTCCCCAGCAATTGTTTCTTGGGCTCCTGGGTGGAGTTCTGGGGTATAGCTTTATATTCTCACATCAGCCCTCGTGGTCCTCAGGATCCCATTTAGAGGGCCATCCCCATTTACTTTCTCCCCATCTTTCCCAAATTGATAACCTTATCTCAGGACCACCAAGTAAATGCACCCATTATCCTGGGGAAGGGGAAATGTCCCTTATTCTGGGACAGATGAATACCACTTTTTTGATTGGGGATAAGAAATAGTCCTTTATCTCAAGACAGTATTGAAATGAGGCAGGTTTGAGAGTCTTTGTTCATTCTTGTCTTCTTGTCACTCCCTCCCTTTCCTAAGTGGTGTACAATAGATACCTTGCCCAGCTTTAGAGATGTGTGACGCTGTCGCAAAAGAAGCCACAAAGGAACTTTTTGGTGCACCCCACTGCCGTGCATGGTCCTAACACTGTACAAGACAGGAGAGGTGATTTTTTTTATTTTTTTGTGGAGGTGGTCCCTGATCTCCAGGAGCTTACAATCTAGCTGGGGAGACACAACTAATGCACATGTAAACCAGTACAGTTAGCGACTACCACAATATTGACCTCAACTGCTGCGTGAGACCAGGGACAGCAAGATCAGTGAAGGCCCAGGGGTCCGAGAAGGTGTTCTGGTGAAGGTGTGATTCAGTTACTAGTTAAATAGGACCCAATCAAGTGACACATTTTGGGGAGAGGTTTGGGAGGCAGGGTTGAAAGGGGGAATGAGGGATCAAGGCAGAAATATGCGTGCCATAGGCAAGGGACAGCAAGAGGGCCCCACTGAATTTCTTAACCTAACCCACTTCCTCCCCCACCCATGCCCTCCAGTCCCACCATGGGGCATGCAGTTGATGGTTTCTCTTCTGTATGGAGATTCAGGGCTTCAGCTGGTGGTGTCAGAATGTCCATTCTGCTGGTTGTTGGGGCTTTGGATCTCTGTGGTAGGATCTGTCGTGTAGCTGAGATGGTGCTGTTACGACTTGGTTCAGATCAGAATGTGGTGCATGCGCCCAGATCTCGAGAATTTGCTCCCCTCTTCCCCCTCCTCTCCCACCCTCCGGTAGTGGGACAGGGTCAAAGGGGTTGAGAAGGGAACAGATATCTTCATCATTGTCGGTGCTGCTTCTCCAGGGGCCTACCGGCCCCTCACTGACCTTGGCAAGTACTCCTCTGACGAGGGAGCACAGGGGACCCCCCATTATTGCGCGGCACTGGCTCCCATGCTGGTCGAGAAGCACAGGAGCACCTGATGACATGGCCGCCCAGGGCTGGGATCTGGGCCTCAGTTGGGGGCTTGCTGCCTGCGCTCCCCCAGCACCTGCCGCCCGGTCCGGGACACTGTGTGTGACAGCTTCTGCAGGGAGTACCTGAACACCTGCGGTGAGAGATCCAGGACCCACCCTTAGAGAAGCACCCGTGCGTGACTCCGTGTAGTGCTGCTGCTACTGCTGCTTGCTGATCCTGCTGTGTACCCGCCCAGCCCCGCCGCCAGCCACGCCCGCCTGTCCAGTGTAGCCTGGAGTGGCGGGCGCGACACAGCTTGTCCAGGAGTCAGGGTAGCTGTGTGTGTAAGCTGTGCTGAGAGCTGCATGGCTGCAAGCTGATTGGCCCCACAACTTGGGTATACCTCACTTCTCGCAGTGGGCTCTGTCCCTGAAGGATTTCGAAAAGTGAATCCTACCCAGTAAATGGCAGCATTCCAGGAACACCTTGAAGGAAATGTGCGATTCCTTTGGCAAAGGATTCCTTGAGCAGGGACCTCTTCCTGCAAAGGGAGCTCTTGGGGTAGATGGTTTTCTGCACAAAGCGCCTTCTTCAAATTCGGCTTTAAGAAAAGCACTTTTGCGCGCGCTCTCTCTTTTTCCATAAAATGATTTGTCCCCTCTTTTTGAAGCTCTTTTCATTTTTTTTTCCGCGAAAGGCATTTTCCTCTAATTGTTTTATTCAAAGTGTGTGTGTATCTAGTTCTTTTTTCTGACCCTTTGTTTCTCATCCAATGCTCTTTTTTTTTTCATCCAATGCTCTTTATCTAATGGTTTTTTTTTTCCTACTAAGTGCCTTTGTCTGGTTATTTTTCCTACATTGCGCGTTTTCTTTATTTCCTCCCCTTTACTTTTTCCTCTTTTCGTTGGGTGTTTTTTTTTTCCCTGAAAAGTGCCATTTTCTAACTTATTTTTCATCCCACCCCACAAGTGTTGTATGTGTATACAGTGTATTATTTTTTAAAAATTTCCCGCAATGCGCAATTTTTAAAGCGGAAATTTTCAGTGGGCGAGTTCTAAAGTCTCGTAGCACAAAGTGCCCCGCCTCCCTCCTGGGGTCGAGTTTGAGTATAGCGGGTGATTCTTACCGCATTGGTCGTGATCGTCCACAGCGGGCGACTGCCGAACCCCTGAGTCTTTGTTCCCGGCCGGGCGGGGGCGCACTGGGGACAGGGTCTGTGCGAGGATGTGGGCACGCACGCGAACGGGCGGGGACAAATAGTACCACTGTGGCACTTTGGGTCCGGGTGCGCTTCGAGTGCCCTCTCCCATCCAAAGCCCGGGCATATACTCACCTGCAGCAGCACACGGAAGATGTACCAGCCGATGATTAGCAGTTCTGCCGAAGCTGCTGTCACTGCGGCCATGGTTCTGAGAGTGGGTGGTGGAGAGCAAGGGTTCGCTGAGATCTACCGTTCTCGGAGTCCGCTGTTAGGCGCACTGCCGCAGCCCTGGTGGCCGTGTACCCCCCCTGCCATCTAAGTGCGCATGCGCGCTTGGCCGGGAGGGCGCTGTTGAGGAGGAGGGGTGGCGGGGGGCGATCCTCATTCGCCAGAAGAGAAAAAAATCCGTCTGTTCTTTCCACACGGACCCCCACCTCCCGAGTCCGCTTGTAACACACCCTTCTAGAAGATTCTTCTGCTCTGCCCACTTTTGAAATTCAGTGTTAAATGGAGGGGAGTCATGGCTCTAGAGTTTAGAGTGAGGGTAGGGGTGCAAGCCTTTTGGTACGATACACCCAAGTCTGCACATTTTAAACTCATGCCAACTGTTTTGTGAAAGTCCTTGATTGTTATGTATCACTTTCTCAGCTGTTGCTTCCCCCCCACACACTCCGCCCAGCAGGCGGTAGTGGCTGCGGTCCCCAGTTGGACCAGCCCTCTGCTCTTAGTAGCTAAAGTGATTGTGTCTACTCTGGGAAGGATATAAGAAGGATTGATGCCCTTTGTGTGCGCCGAAGGAGCGAGATTTTTTGAAGAAATGGTCCAAATGTACTGGTTTTCTGTGGGACAGATGGTATCAATCTCTGTCTTACGCTCCCCTCCCCCAATCTCTAGTATGTCTGCCTGGGCTGGGTTGGTTCTTTGTACAGGTTGCTTCGCGGATGGAGCACAGAACAGTATTTTTCAATACCGCCAAGGGTTATGTCTTAATATGGCTACTGTCGCCTAGTTTCAAAGTAAAGCTAGTGTCCTTCTCTTAGTGTGATCTTAAAATCTCTAGTGGACACGGCTCAGGTGGAAAGACCAAATTGCATCAAGCTACTTGGCACAGAGGCCGAATGTATTTGCCCCTATGTGGACAGGATGGATATATATATATATGAAACTTACAGAAGCCCAGTTCTGTTCATTGTCAGTAACAGATGAAGGTTGTTTTTTGTTTCGTTTTGGTTTGGTTTTTTATTTTTGTTTTTTTTTTTTTTTTACAATGGCTTGAAGTTGACTGGTTTGGGCTAAATGATACTGGACTATTTGAAAAAAGCAAGCATGGCCCAGTCTGCCATCTTAAAATATTTGACGCCACTTGACTGTGGCTTTCCATAGCTTGCCAGGATCAGAGGATCTACTGTCTGGCATCTCCAGGTTAGCAGTTCACAGATAATTGCTGTAACTTGACGTACTCCCACTCTGGAGCTGCAGATGAGACTAGATACAGAGCCATTTCTTACCACATGGGGGCACAACACCAAGTCCATGGTGTCCTGTGGCAACCACAGGGCGGTATTGTGAGGTCTGGGACCTTTGAGGACGGGCCGCAGCCCCAGGAGGCGATACATGATCTCTGCTGGGCAGGGCCCAGGCAAAACCAGTCCACTGTGGGGACCGTGCCCTCCTGGGAGCCCCCAGTAGAAGCCCAGGGAAGACACACCCCAGGAGGCCGCCTAAAACTAGTAATTTGGATAAGATAGACATTCATGGGTGGGTGGGGAGGAAGGGGCATTCACATTTGCTGTTGTTAACCATGATCCATTTTCCCAAATAAGTATACATTTTGTTCCTGTTTTTTTTTTCTGTTTTGTTTTTTGTTTTTGTCTGTCTGTCTGTCTGTTCTTTGTTGTGTTGACTTTTCTCTTCAGGATCCTTGCTGCCTTGGTGATCCCAGGCTGACAGCCAGAGAGCACAGCGGCTCAGCTCCTGGAGAGAGAGTCGAAGAAAACGGAGGGCAGCCACCTGTGCCTGCTGGCTCCCATTAGGTCGGTTCCTGCAGCGGTGCCTGGCAGCCTTGGTGAAGGCCCTGCCCGGCAGAGATCATGTATTGCCTCCAGTGGCTGCTGCCCGTCCTCCTCATCCCCAAGCCCCTCAACCCCGCTCTGTGGTTCAGTCACTCCATGTTCATGGGCTTCTACCTGCTCAGCTTCCTTCTGGAACGGAAACCTTGCACAATATGTGCCTTGGTTTTCCTGGCAGCCCTCTTCCTCATCTGCTATAGCTGCTGGGGAAATTGTTTCCTGTACCACTGCTCCGATTCCCCGCTTCCGGAATCAGCTCATGACCCCGGAGTTGTGGGCACCTAACAGCTGCCGAAATAGCTTTCCGAGGAAGCAGAAGACGGGAGGGGAGGCATTGACATAGGTCATAAAGCATTGGATTCAAATCCCGCAGCCCTGCGGGTGCCACATTCCTAATGGAGCCTTTTGGCCTGTGATGTTTTATCCTTATAATGTGAATAATGGCACTGACCGGTGCTTCTATTGTAGCGTCCTGTAGTCGTGGGTGGTCTTATGATTGTGCGTTCTGTCACCATCTGGGTCCCGGCTGACGGATTGGCCCACCCCCTTGCTCACTCATCATTTTGGAGAATCTACACCCATCCTGGTCAACCACCCTTGGTGTGACCTGGGCAGATACAATGCTAGTCTCATTGTCACCTCCATGACCTTCATCAGGATCGTCCTGCTTCCCTCCTCAGTCCCTCTTCCTGGTTTCCCCTTGGTTCTCTCCCACCCCTTTCCTTTTGGGGGAAGCACCTGTCCAAGACAGGGCTTATTTTTGCACTTATCTCAAATTTGAAGAGATTGCTGACGCCCGAGAGCCTCGCTTTTTCATCCTTCTTTCCCTGTCAAGCAGGAGAGACGGAATCATGTCTCAACTGCTTGTTGTCAACAAACCTCCAGTATTTTCTCTGCCTCATTTTAAAGAAAGAAGCAGTGGAGAGACATTGTTCTTTGGCCTGGGGTCTGGGTTCTTGCCTTCCAGTCCAGCCTCTCTCCCTTTGCTCTTCCTTCTGCCTCTCAGCCGTCCTAAGGGGGCCGCCTCTTGTTTGCAGTGCATGCTCTTCAGGAGGGAGGTATGCAGTGTTCTTGTAGATCCAGTGGTCCCCAGCTGATTGAATGAGAAAGTATTATGTGTTTCATAGCAGCCACGATTCCCTTGGTAGTTGTTTGGGTATTTTTTGATGTGCTCTGTATATGTGTGCACGCATGTGTGTGAGAATGTGTGTTTGTGTGTGTGTATGTGCATACATGTGCGTACATATGCGTACATGTACAAATACATGTGTATATTCCTTTTGAAGAAGCTTTACTGAATGTGTTCTGATTTTGAGGTTTGGTAGTAGTAACTAGCTGTAGTAGGTCCCACTGCAGTTTTTATTTAGCATGGGGATTGCAGAGTGACCAGCACAGTGGACTCCAAGGTGGTTCAGACAAGACCCGTGGGAGCAGTGGCCATCACCCTCCTGCCAGGAGCCTCTTCGTCCCTGCACACATAGATTGTACACTACGAAGAACACACAGGACGACTTGGTGACTTGGTACTTGTTTTATATTCTCTGCGCTTCAGTGACAAGTGTTGACAAATGAGACTTTCCTGTTCCCTGCCCACTAGGGATCAGCATTGTTGTTCTTCCAGTCGGAAATGTCCTCTCTTGTGTGCAAGTGAGGGTGGTGGGCCAGGCATAGAACTGGACGCAAGCCCTGGGAAGTGGGACTTCGAGGCCACACTTGTGAAACACTCGGACTGCTGTTGTAAAGCTTTTTTCTGGTGTGTTCGTTCTACAGCTGTTTGAAATGTTTAATAAAGCTTTATAAACTTTACTTCGTGGTTTTATGTGACTGCAGCATTTGACTGAGTTGGGGGGGCAGGGTAAAACACACGGGGCTGAGTCCTTGGTGCCAAAGTACTTTAGCTAGAGAATTTGATCTGTTCTCTGGAGAGCAGATGGTGGGGCCGGGGGAGGGGCAGGGGCAATCCAGGCGGTGAACAGGAGAGAGTCTGAAAGTTTTCAGAGATGAGACATTTGCACTTCTCAGCTCCCATGACTTCCCACCTGAATCTTTGCTCCATAGAAGACTTGAGTAATGCATCCCTTGATAAACAATTTAGGACAGCTGGTCATCAAAGATTTTTGTGATGCTGCTTTTGAAGTAAAAATAAGTGAAACCCCTCATGGCATCTCAACTGGGAAAATAAATAAGGCTTGCCATTCACCCAGCATACCTTAGGTGATAGCTAGAAGCACAAAGGGGTAAGCCCTTTGCTGTGGGTGTGCACGTGTTAACTGTGGCTGTGACCTGGGACACTCTGTTGTAACAGCATGCCAGGGCCCTTTGATGGGTATCCACCTGCAAATCTCCTCCCTCTCAAAAAGCAGAACAGGAGTACTTCCTGAGAAGTGGGAGCTGTTGTGAGGGCTGCTAAGGTAATGTTTGAAGATGGTTTGGTGACTTTAGGGAAGTTCATATTGACCTACCTAGACATTTCCTTTATTGTGGGAAAGCTGTATGGGTTTATTCCTATTCTTCTGCCCCCTTTTACATTCCTGGTAGGTATTGCTGGTCCATGCTTTCCTCCTCCTGATAGAACTTTCCAAAGAGCCAGGTGTAGTGGTTCACACCTATAATCCTAGCAGTCAGGAAGCTGAGGATTGTTCCGAGTTGGCCTGAGCTACAGAGTGAAACCCTAGCTAATACAGAACAAAACAGAATTCCCAAAGATTTGTCTGTTTTAGAGGGATTTTTCTTTGAAGAATTGCAGTGACCATTCTTGGGATATCTTTTCTGTCTGCTTCGGTGTTGGTCTTCCCTCTTGAGGTCTTTGCTGTGAGTAACTGGGATTCCAAAGAGCTTGACAAGTTGAGGAGCTGGGCATAGGGAAAGGCTGGTTTGTTCAACAAATGCAGAGACCCTGTACAGGCTTGCTCGCGATTTCAGGACAAGCAGGCCTGACACTCCAGGACCCCATGATTCTAGCCTAGTGGGGAGACTTAGCAAAATAGACAACTGCAGATTGCAAAAACAAACCAAACAAGCAGATGCTTTTGTGTCCTTCTCCTGTGGAGGCACCTGGATGGTAACTGAAGCCAAGCTCATTGCTTATTTTGCTCTCCCTTGGAAAGCAGCTTTCTGTTTTAGGTCTTGTGCTTGGGAGTCACGTATAGGCCACCCTCCAAAAGTTTTGTGGTCCTTTCAGTGGGGTGCTAAGAACCCATCCTTGGCAGAGTGCTTGCCACCTGGGGGTTCTGTCTGCCCACAGGGCTCCCCATATCACCTAGGATGCCACCCCTCTCCCTGAGCTGTCTTCCAGGAAAACAAAGACACTTCATTTGCAGAAAGGCCTTGGAAGACCTCACCCTGCACTTCTGTTGCCACTGTAGCTCTTTGAGAAGGTGTCCTGCTTCCGCTGTCAGTTTCTGCATAGGTAAGATGTGGTCTTTGGAACAAGTACAATTTTCCCAGCCCCAGTGATCTGGGAGTCTTCTTCCCGAATCCTAGGCTCTTTTGTAGCCCAGCTGAGGTAGGTGGCTGGAGTGAGTTGGTGGCAAGGAACTTTGGGAGCTGCCTGCATGTACTTTGATCAGTGTAGCATGTATGCCCGGATACTACTTGTCTCAGGGAATTTCCCTTCATCTCTTTCCTTCTTTTGTTGAGAGTTTGTCTATGGCCCATCATTCAGCCCTCATGCATACTGTTGCTCAGGGGCGTCAGAGTTCCTTTTAAGAGACTGAACTCCTGGAGGGCGTGGCCCGTGAGTCCTGCTCAGAGGCCAGCCCTACTATTCTCCAGTTTTTATCAGAATCTCGTGTATGATGAGACCCTGGGACCACAATGGAATGATGGTGGAAGTCACAAAATAATCCCATGCTAGTTCAGAATTATGAATAATAAAGGGTTATTTATTTAGGGGAGACTTACAGATCACTGTCCTAAACAGGAACAGAGTCTAGCAGCCAGAAGCAAGAGAGCAAGGACAGGCTCTACAGCTGCATTTATAGTATAAGAAACCATGCCCAAGTGGGCTGGTATCTTAAAGGCTATTGGCTGAAGGAGCTCCCACAGCACTGTATCTTAAATGCTATTGGCTGAAGGAGCGGAATGTGCTCCCACAGCAGTGGACAGTTTGCACCAGCACAGTGTCCTCTTGGGTAAAGAGAAAGGGGATAGTATTTATCAGTCAGGGTGTCCTAAAGCTCCTTGACTAGGCACTGTGGTAGGGGTTCTGAGGGTCTCGGAAAGGAGCTGATGCAGACGTGAGAGGACTGGCTTTCAGACCTGAAGATCAGAGTGAATACTTGAGCAGTGAAGTAATAAATGAGATATTGCCGGATCACCATCTAATCCAGCATCTTGCTTACAGATACTGAACTGAAAAGTAAAATGAAGAAACACTAGTATCTGGCTAGATACTAGATACCTTAGAGATAGACCCCAAAAAGCTTCTGAGGAAAAAGAACAGTCTGTTTAAACCTAGAGCACTGACAGTTGGGGAGCACTAAGGGAGGGTTTTAAAGTTGAATTGCTGTTAGCAAGCCCCCAATCAGTCCTGAGAACTCCTGTTTCCAACTGACTAGGAGGCATCCCAGTATACTAGCAGCATGTGAGATAGGATTTGTCACTCAGGGATGTAGAGAAGGCCACGTCACTGGGAATGAGGAGAAAGGGCTCAGAAGTAGCAATGATGAGTTTAGCAAACTAGTACTGGGTGAATGGAGTATGTTGAAAACAGCATTGTACATCCTGGTCAGGCAAAGCCAAGTTGGGAATCCAGGAAAGGGACTTAAACACTAGGGTCAGGAGTGGACTAAAAGACTAAAAATAAAAAATAAAAACCCTGCTGTGAGGAGTCAAGGAGCCCTGGGTCTTATGCTCTGCCTTTGTAACTTGCACCTGTCCAGACCCCACCACCACCACCACCTTAATTTCCTCACCTTAAAATGGAGGCCAGTCGCATCAGCTTCAGGGCAGTCTTGGGTGCCACCCCTGCCAGTGGGACTGTGTGGGCGCTCCTGTTCCTTACTAGGCTCCCCAGAGCAGTTAGTGCAGGGGCATATATGAGGGTGCCTTGTTGGATCTGGTTGACCAAGACCCACCCTAAAGACCAATCTCTGGGCAGTCCCAGCCTCTCACCTCTTTCCCTGGACAGTTGTAGAGAACACACACTTGGACAGCTTGCCCATGTTGTTCTTCCCCTGTCCCATGCAAGTGGTGGCAGCCTTCCAAAAGCAGGGAGATGTAGAAGATTATAGGGCCCTGGACTTGATTCCCACCCCTTGGCATGTGACCTTGTTCTTTATTGTTCATGTTCCTTGAGGCCTGTTACCTCATTTATTAGTCAAAGAAGTCTTTAACATTTCCAGAGACATCTCCTGTGAGACATTGGTGACCTTTAATTTATTATTGTTACTTGAGTCTACTTGAATCTTAAAAGATGCTGGCTGAAAGTGTGTTAAGGCAATGAGGTATTTAATCAAAGGATTTTATATTAGAGGAATAAACTTGAATTTTACTCTTGGGTGCAGAAGTGCCAAGAATATTCATGTATAGTCAAGGCAGATGTGAAAGGGTCCATGAGGGAGGGAAACAGACAAAGTATTTCAGTGGTTCCCTGGTGCAATGGTTCCTACTCCTTAACTGTATCACTGAGGTCCTGCATGACCCTTAATCATAAAGACTTTGTCACTGAACCAGTCACAGAACCTGCCTGACCAGGCCTGGCACAGTGCCTGTCAGTCTGTGGCTTTATGGATAAATAGGCAGTGGCTCCGTCAGTGCTACACTCCCAAAGGCAGTAGGTGACGGGTCTTCCCTAGAAGGCAGGGAATCGCCTCTCAAGACTCCTTTTGGCAACTCTGAAGTGACGAGGATAATTTCCAGACTAGTATTTTGAGAAGAACCTCATCTAAAGCACACAGCCCACATCCTTTCTGTGGAGCAGAGCACATGAGGCAAGCCCCTGTCAGCCTGAGGTAGTGGATTCCTGATTGTATCCTTCTCTCTCCCTGCCCTGTGCCCTCAACCCCATGTACTTGGCAGTTTCTTCTTCTTACTGTCCCTTCTATCTGGTACATTGGTGAGCTGGCAGCAAGTGTAGAGTACAGACTTCCTGTTCTGCAGCCAAGCTCAGCTCTGGAGAGTTGCTCTCTGTTTGCTTACAGATTGACAGCGATCCACTGACTCTTGATTCCTGAGCTCTGATAGACCATAAACTGAGTTAGTTGTTGGCATTGCTCCTTTTGCCTTTGCCATCTCCTTTCCTCAAAGATCATGAGCATTGTCACCAGACATGGGCTCAGAACTGCCTCTCTTCAGCTTCACTCTGCTGCTGTATACCTGGATCTCTGCAAACACACTGCCCAGGTGTTAGTCTTACTCCAGGCCCATGCCCTCTGTAGCCCTCAGGCTTCTGCTCTGTAAGGCCACTTGCTCACAGGTGAACAGGGCTCTTTGTAGGGCTGCTTTTAGTATATGGCAAAAGGGTTGGTTGGTTTTCACTTACTGGTCAAGTATGAACTAGGTGTTTCCACACTCAGGGGGGTGTTATGTGGTTCCATTTTACACAGACAGGAACTATGGCCCACAGGGGCTTAACACACACCCAGCTCTTGCCATAATGGCCCTTGTGACTTTGCCCATCTACAATACTTGAATTGATAAGACTAGACTGGGCCTCCTCAGCTCTCATTAGCTGTTAATACTTCTGTACCTGTCTGTACGCCTTTCTTTCTGGCCCCTCTGTGTTTCCCAGGCCCATGGCCTTCTCTTCATTTGGATCTAGTCATTTCTGGCTGCTCAGTTGCACCTGTGTCTCTGAGGATACAGCCCAACTTCTTTCAACCTATGGTCCATGTAGCTATTGGGTTTCTCTACCACATTAGGACATGTTCTGTGGCACTTGGCTCAACTTTTGTCTTTCCACAAGGATGACATGCTCCCTATGAGTGGAGCAACTAGTGCTCACAGTCTGCTGGCACCTCTGTGCTCCTTGTCCAGGTGCCAATCAGAGACACTCACCTGTCCTCAAAGGAGGTGGTCCAAATAGGTGTCTGGGGTTGGAGTGACAACTGCTACCATCATGAAGACCAAGAAGGAATCACTGCATCACTTAGGGATCTTATCATCCCTCTGGGGTTAGCGAAGTGGGAGAGGCAGAGGAGGAGAGTTTGAAGGGAACAAGAGGATGAAATGGCTTTCCCAACTTTGGAGGAAGGGAGTTGGAGCGTGACACCTTTTGGACTGCTCTTTGTATGGCTGTTATTTGGCAAGTGCTTTCCTAGGTCGGAAGGCATGAGCAGCTGTCTGCAGGACCTCCTGAACCCTCATAGCACTCTAGTGAGAGTGGCACAGCCATGCCTGCTGTACAGATGCCTTCTAGATGTGAATTGCCCAGCAGTAAAAGCAGACCTGGACTTGCCCCTGTCCCATTGTCCTCCTCCCAGTCATGAGTGGAGAAGGGGTATGGAGCAACAAAAGTGAAGCATTCAAGAGAAGATGGAGGAGGTTCGTGGGAC
Organism: Ondatra zibethicus; assembly: GCA_004026605.1. Lineage (NCBI taxonomy): Eukaryota > Metazoa > Chordata > Mammalia > Rodentia > Cricetidae > Ondatra > Ondatra zibethicus. The sequence continues at coordinate 155,322 of PVIU01000832.1, forward strand.
TCCAGGGCTGGAATACATCTGCTCAGGAGGGAGGGGGTAAGAGGGTAGAGAACTTTTTAAAACAAGTCAAATTGGAAATAAGAACCTGTTAAAAGTTAGGGATGAGGGAAGGAATTAGAAAAGATATCTAAACTAAAAAAAGCAAAGAAATGGCATCAGGAGAGTGAAGGCCGACAGTAAGCAAGGACAAGTGATGGTCTATGTCCCGATGGCCTGGAATGGATTGAACTGTTTAATCAAAGTTAACTTGGAATAGCAAGCATGGAGCACCCACCCACCCAAACCAAAGTGGCTTAGCACTAGGACAGTGACCTTGTCTATTCTGAAACTGTTGCTGGGAGATACTAAATAAAAATTTGGTGATATGAAATGAACATCTGAAGTGAGAAATTACATCAGATGAAGTAGCCAAGCATAGAGACTCATGCTTATCATCCTAGCACTTGGTAGGTAGAGGTTGAGGGGTCATGAGTTCAGGGTCATCCTTGGTTGCAGAAAGAGTTAGAGCCCAGAGCTGTGAGGTAGTGGCATACTCCTTTAGTCCCAGCACTTAGGAGGCAGCTCTGAGTTTGAGGCCAGCCTAATCTACAGAGCAAGTTCCAGGACAGCCAGAGCTATACAGAGAAATCTTGTCTCAAAACAGACAAACAAACAAACAAACAAACCAAAAAAAAAAAAAGTAGAGGCCAGTGTGAGCTGCATGGAACCCTGTCTCAAATAATAAATAGTACACATTCAATTGAAACTGTCAGTGTTAAGCTGCTGATGACAGAAGAGAACTAGGGTTTCCATCTATTGGCTAGCTAGGTAGGGCTACCTGAGTCATTTGAATTAATACATACAGTGGTCAAGACTAGGAAGACAACCTTCCCTTTGACCACAGGTCTACATGGTATTATGCCCTTATGGTTCTTGAGAGTTGAGGATCCCCTAGAGATACTCACCCAGTCTTATATGAATTTGTTTTCATCACCTAGGGTTCTCAGTCATCCAGATTTCACATAACGGACCTCCAACAAGAACTAGCAAGAATAACCTGTCCTCTCTAATTGTAGCATCCCTTTCACACAATATGCCGCTTCCCCGGATAGATACAAATTTACTGCCTGAGTCTTATAGCTCATAGCTCCATTACATTTTTTTCTTCTTTGTTTTGTTTTTAAAATTTATTTTTATTTTATAAGTGTTTTGCCTGCATGTCTGTAAGTGCACCATGTGTGTACCTAATGCCCATGGAGCCAGAAACAGCATTGGATCCCCTGGAACTAGAGTTACAGACAATTGTGAGCCACCATGTTGCTGTCAGGAACTGAAACCGGGTTCTCTGCAAAAGCAACCACTGCTCTTAACCACTGAGCCACCACTCCCACTCCTGTGCTGTTCTCAATCAAAATTAATAGGCAAAGTCATCCTGCTTTTCCCAGTGAGACTGCATCTCCACTGACTTGCTGGGATACACCTTCACTCACTAGGTCCGTCTCCCCATCTGCAGAGGGAGGCAGCTGAACTAGATTATCCTGAGTTCCTTTTCAGAACTAGCATCACATCTTCAGATGCCCCAAGGCTTGTGACAGTGTTGATGGGGAATGAAGACCCCAGACTTGTCAGCTCCACATTTTTGGAGCATGGAGGGATCAAGATGGCTGCAGCCCCAAGAAGGTGAACTTGCCAGGAACTGGCTGAGATGATTCTGCTGCTTGTGGTGAAGTGTCTTGGCAAACCATTCAGGTAGGTCTGCACAGTTGAGGGAGAGGGTGGGGTTGACACTCTGTGGCCCTTGAGTAATGTTTCCTTGCAGGATTAGATGTCTTCATACTGGTAGATGCCAACTAGATGGATCCATCCATATTGGCAAAGTAGGTGAGCCTACTCTCCACACACTTTCCTGGCAGATTTTCAGTGGCTTTCTTACTTTGAAATGCTGTCCTGTATTCATTGTCATTGTTTCCAGTCATGCCTTCCGATTCTCTGTCCAGATGGCACATTCTTTGAGAACATAGCTCCAGAAGTGGTCATCAGTCAGTAATATCTAAACTCAGAACTGGAGCAAGAGGAGAAGGCTTGTCCAAAGCCAAGGTTCAGATTGTTGATCTGTTGTTTACTACAAGGAAAGCTCTATTCTAAATCCACCTCAGAGCACACAACTAAGGTGGCTTAGTTGATATGCTTGCTGTACAAGCATTAGGACCTGAGTTCAATCCCCAGTCCTGTATAAAAAAACAGAGATTGGTAGCACACATCAGATGACTAGAGAGGATCAGTGGGGCTTGCTGGCCAGACAGTCTGGCAAATTTTGAACTCCAACAAAAGAGTCACAGGAACCAGGCCCCAAACCGATCTGTGACAGGCATTCCAAGGGCAGTTGCAACATGGACCCTGCTGAGGAAACTGAGAAGGGGCCATCAGAAGAGACCACAAAAGCACATAGGTTCCTAAAGCTGGTAAAGAGTTTGCTGCACAGCTCTGAGAACAGGACAGAAGTCCCCCAAGTGGGGCACAGTTGACATCTATTCTGGCTGAGAGGAGGGAGAAGGGGGCTGGAGGGGCTACAGAGCCAGGAAGGCACCCGTGTTCATTGGTCACATCAGGATGGGAAGGCTGGGCCAGCCACCTGCATAGTAGAGACAGCAAAGGGCCCCAGAGAGTGGGATTAAGTGTTGATGTGAAGGGATTAGTCGTGTTGGTGGAAGAAGCAAAATTCAATCATGTTCCTTTTTGTGGGGAACCTGATCTCCATGTTCTCAGGGAGCCTTCATCTGCCCTGTGGGTTCTAACTGCAGCTCTAATTAGCTGTGGCTGCTTCTTGCCTGGTGGCTGGGGTCGTGTCCTAACATTCTTTGTAGCTCTGGGAACCTAGCAACAGGCAGTTGTTGATGTAGGGGCAGAATAATCATCATCTGTCTCAACTCCAATATCTGAATTGAAGATTCAGATAGATGCTTTTTGTCAAAAAGATTTACGTCATACAAGGAATCAACAAATGACATAACATTCATAATTACTTTATCTAGATCTCAGGGAATGCTCGCTGGCCTCAGTGTGGGCTCAACTTCTCAAAGTGTATGCTACAGGGTCATGGCTATTGTCTCATCTGATCACTACTGCCCTTCCCCTGCATATAGTGAGGCAGCCAACAGCTGTCCTGTTTCATAGGGAAAAAAACAGACCCAGAGAAGTAAAGCAAAAAGATAGAATGGTGAGAAGTACATGGCATGGGATGAGGGCACAGTCTTTAGTTCTTTGGTCTCTCCTAGACAGTATGTACTGAATTGTAACTATTTCTTCTATAATTGCACAGAAATCAAAATAAGTGAACTGTGGCTTAACTGCCTGAGCATGTGTCTTCCAGGACGGAGTAATGTGTTTTCTGCATAGTAGGGCAGCCCAGGTTCCACTTCAACTCCCTGGAAGTTCCTACCAGGAAGTCTCATGGGTGTTAGAGCTGTGTGAGGCGAGGGGGTGCTAGAAAGCACGGGTCCCTGACTCCCTTTAAGCATGGTCTTCAGAAGCAGGAAATTGTATGAGAGCCAGCTCTCAACTAGACTAGTAGGTTTGCAGAGGAATGGATCAGAACCTCATGGTAGACAGAAACCAGAAGTGCTTAGAATGGTTGTCTGTTAGGCAGTCAGGCTGGGGCTGGAGAGGTGGTTCCATGGTTAAGAGCTCATACTGCTCTTGCAGAGTACCCAAGTTTGGTTCCTAGTACCCATGCCATGCTGGGTCTTCTGACCTCTTCAGGCTTCTGCACTTACATACACATGCACGCTGACATACATTTGCATATGCATGCATACACACTTAGAAGGTCAGTCCTGGAGTGGCCCTCGTGTCTTGAGTGCAGCCCTGATGGGTTGGGGAACACAGTATTGTAAGACAGTCAAGAGACATTGGAAAGTGGCTCACATGGGCCAGGGTGTTAGGAACACAACAGTGGGTCTGGCAGACACCTGAATCCTAGGTGAAGAAAGACACAGCTGGCCTGGAGTTATTGCCACTCTGTAATGGGGACCCTAAGAAGATGACTTGCTAGGGAGCATGTGGAGAAGATGGCAGAGAGCCTAGGCCAAGGCAAGGAGTTAGAAACATTCAAGGAGCTGATCGAGGTGGCAGAAAGAGAAGGACTGAGAGATGCAACACACAACCAGGAGAGGGGGTTGCCTTGGCAAACAAGGTAGTAAAGAGTTTCAAGGAGAAAGTAATCAACATTGTCAAATGTGGCAGCAAATTCCAATCGGATTAAGACAGGAATTTCCCTGTTGGACTTCAGGATTAGCTGATTTGTACTGGACTTAAAAGAGCATTTGTGGGGAGTTGTAGGAACATGAAGGGGGGTGATATGACATACAAGGGGGTGTGAGACTGTCCCTAAGTCCTTTAAGGAATCAAGAAGGAAAACTTGGAGATGTGAAAGATGGGGGTGTAAAAGGTGAAGCTAGGAAAGATGAGTGCATTGTTACTAGCCAGTGTATACAGCCACACCCTCCAGTGTCCTCTGTTGTGTTTCTGGCAGTGTGCCTAACACAGCGGGTTCTTGGGGGTAAACAGGCAGTCAGTACAGTTTCTGGAGCAGTAGAGGAGAAAGAAAATCAGTCATGCTCATCCGTGTACAGTGCCCCATACTGATGGGTGCTCTGGCAGGATCATGCTCCAGATCAAGATGGGGAATCCAGCAGAAAGTATTCTGGGTCAAGGATAACCCTGTGCCAGAGGCTAACTCCAGAAAGGACAGAAGCACCAGAGGCAGACAGACAGGAAGGAGCTGGGGAGAGAAAGGAGCAAACAGAACCCTAGCCTTTTCCATCTTAATCGTGAAGGAAAGAGCAATACTGATAACATGGCTATTCTGGGCTGTGGAGCCAGAGTAATTGAACAATTAGGGACAGAGACAATTATTTGAAATAAGCTCCCAAAAGGACTGGGATGAAGTGCAGAGGAAAATAAATTAGTTTGGGGCAATAATGTGTGTATGACCAAATGTGGTCGAAACTCAATTATTTACCTTTTAGAGAGTAATATGATCCCATGTTCTTTTGGGAACTTTTTCATCTGCCATATATCCTGCCTACATGTCTAATTAGCACCAGTTTGATCCTGTTTCGTGGCGGGGATCATGTCTTAATATTTTGTGTGCAATAGACTGAACTCTTTAGGAGCCAAGCCAGTGTCTTCTGCCTTAGACTGGAATTCTGAAAATCAACATGTATTCTTGCTTCAACCAAAAAGTATGACTGTTACAGCACAAGAAAGGGGAATGGAGCCGTTAAATCTGGGGAGGCAGACATTTGGGTGACTGGGTGGAGAAAAAGTCAAGTCTGCCTCGCTCATCCTTGTGATCTCTAGGTTCACATTCACCGCCTCACATGAGCTTCATCTCTCTCACTAGATCCAGAGATGACACACCTGATCGTGCCAACACCGTATGAGGGACAAGACATGGTTGTAGATTTCCAGCCAGTGTGGCAGAACCAGTCTAAGAGAGACAGAAACAGAGGAGAGAAAAGAAAACAGAATAGGCTGGAGGTTCAGGCCGGCATACCCAAGCAGTAGATAGAAAGCTTGTCTTCCTGGAGCCCTGTCTATTCTAAAAGTGACCCATCAGGGTCCCATCTTACTCCACTGGTATGATCTAGAGACAGGATCCTCCCCAATGGCAGACATTCTGTATTTGCACCCAAACTCTCCAGTATCATTGCTGTGTCTTTGTGTTTGCTCCATCTGAGGCACAGTTTTTGTGATGTGACAGAGATGGAATCCGATGGACAGCAAGCTTGTGAGCTCCGCTCAGAGCAGCTCTCCTCACAGTCCTGCCCGATGTTCCTCGTGGACCCTGTGACTAGTCTCTTCATGCTGCTGATGAGCCAAGGCTGTATTTTAATAAGCAAAACTTTGAATAGTGTCTTAATACCTGATATGGTAAGTACCTTTACCCTGCCCTTTATTCTTTTAAAAAAAATTACCTTGTTATATTGCTGGTTTACTTATCTATCTTATAATTAACTTGTCAAAGTTCCATGGGGGGAAAAAATCTTATTAAGCAAGACTGCATTGGAGGGAAAATGGCATCATTAAGATGCCATCAGCTTCTCCCATCTGCGACAGCGGCACCATCTTCCATGGTCAGTCTCTTGTTTGTTTGGTTTTGCTTTGCTTTTAATGCCCTCTGATAAAAGCTGGTCCTGCAAGTTGCAGGCGTCCTCCACGTTTCTTAATGGCTTGGCTCCTGAACACCTTATTAGTTTTGTTGCTTTTGTGAATGGAAAAACTTGCCTAGTTTTTCATTTTACTTTCCAAGTTTTAATCAGTTTGCTAATCACTATGCCGCATTCACAGACACACACCAAGTGAGCATGCTTTGTCCCTGAACAGACAAATGAGAGCACAGCACACATGCAAATCTGAGCTAATTGGCAAAGAATGAATTTGAATGTTGGAATTAAATTTCAATTATACAAGTAAAACATGAATACATTTTTCTTTTAAATACAGTCCACATTACAGATGGAGCATCCCTGCTTGGCCCTTGGCCTCTGCCTCAGGTCCTTGGACATTCAGGGGAGGGAGCTGATGTTAGTACCCCTATTTGTCTAGTGTTTGCCTGTGCCCTTTCCAATATGCCTCTGTCCATTTGTTTCATCTGTCTATATAGGCAGGTGGTGTCTACATTGGAAGTGCTCCTGAGCTGTGTGCCCCACAGGATTCACCTCAAGTGGCTCTCTGCATCTCCATTCACTCCAGTGCTCCACTCAGCTGGCCGCACACAGCCGCAAACAAGCATATCACCTTCTATTTTAGTTGTTTCCTATTGATTGACTGTGAAAATGCCTTTGGTGGTGGTCATAACAAACACTCTGAGGTACCTGTGCATTAGTCCCTTTTGCTCACATACAAATAATTCTGTAAGACAAGTATTTGAAACTGTTGGACCACAGGGAAGACCGTTCTGAATTTAGATCAAAACAGCTACAGTCTTCTCCAAAGTGTTCATTCTCCTGCCAGAGCATCTCCAACTTAACATTTCACCAATTGGATGGGTAAAAATACTGTCCCAGGTTAGTGTGCTCTGTGTCATGCCACAGCCAAAGCTTTTGTTTACCTCCATTCCTAGTTTTCCGTCTGGACTGTGTGCCCAAGTCCTTCCTCCTCCTTTTCCTCTGCCTGCCTGACTGTCTCTCCCTTCCTTCCTTCCTTCTCTCTTTCCTTCTCTCTCTCTCTCTCTCTCTCTCTCTCTCTCTCTCTCTCTCTCTCTCTTTCTCTTTCTTCCATTATTTGAGACAGGGTCTCACTGTGTACCCTATCCTAGCCTCAAACTCAGGGTCCTCCAACCTCAGTCCCCCAAGTATAATGATTTGTTGTTAGTTACAGATGTTTTTCTACATTGTGATTCCTTTTTTCCCCCCCAAGATCAGGGTTTCTCTGTGTAGCTTTGGAACTCACTCTGTAGACCAGGCTGGCCTCAAACTTACAGAGATCCTCCTGCCTCTGCTAGGATTACAGGCGTGCACCACCACCTCCCGGCTTACGTTGCGATTCTTTTGTCATTTAGTTGAATTGCTTTTAGAAAAATTTAAGATTTTGATACAGTCATCTGTAGGTTTTTACTTTTACACCTTCTTTTGGCAATTTTAAGAAGCCTTCTTTAGCCAGGCATTGATGGCACATGCCTTTAACCCCAGCACTCAGGAGGCAGAGGCAGGCAGATCTCTGAGAGTTCAAGACTAACCTGGTCTACAAAGTAAGTTCTAGGATAGCCAAGGCTACACAGTGAAATCCTATCTAAAAAAACAACAACAAAAAAGGACAAAGAGGCCTTCTTTATATTAATTCAAGGCATTTTTCCTGTATTCTCTGGCATTTATAGTTTATATAAACATACATATGTATAGTTTGTAAATGTATATTTATGTCATGTATGAAGAATAAATTCCATATGCACAAATCTTATTGTCCAATGTCACTGCCCTGCTGTTTCGTGGAATGTAGGTGGTGTCACCTAAGCCTGCTTTCTTTACCTGGTACCACCCCACTGGCCTGGGGCACCGTGTAAGGCCATCACTGGTCCTCTGCCTGTCTGCTCCCAGACTTGCTCTTACCCTCTCTGTTATGCAGAACTGCTTCGGCCATCCTTGCACATTGGTCCCACCGTGTGAATTTTAAAATCTATCAGTTTTCAAGAGAACATTTGCTAGGAAATTGTGTTGAAGTTACACTGAATCCACAGATAAGTCTGAGGGAAATCAGCCTCTCTGACCTTTGCTCGTGGCGCCCTCCCAGCCCAGGGCATCTCCCCCCTCTGCAGAATATACCTGTATTCTCAGGGTCAGCTTGCCTTTTGCCTCTTGATGAATTTAATCCTCAGTCTTTTTTACAGGGATTTCCAGGAGCTCTGGATGGCAGGTCTGCTGTGCTCCTGTTCTCCATCTCAACCTCTCACTAATCGGTGAGCTTGCTCCACAGACACACAAAGTAAACGTTTTTCCTCCCTGGGCACAAACACAGGAGCACCGCTGAACACAGAGCTGGCATAATTAGCTGAAAACAATTTAGAAACTTCCCAAATTACACTTCAATTAAGCAAGCAAAGCATGAATACATTTTCCCTTTTAAAGGTGGAATGGCGTAGACCCAGCTGCTATCTCTGCCACCTGAGATTGGGCCCTTCTCCTCTGTGCAGAGCTTCAGGGATTTCTTTTCAGAATAACACACATCTCAGCAACCGTGAGGGAGGGTATCTGGAATGAATGTAGTTTGGTCATGGGTGTTACACGGTACTCCTCTCATTTACTGTCTACCTGGGCCATACCCATCTGCGTTCTGTTTTCCCTTCCAAATACCACCATCATGAAGTTATAGTTTTTCTTCAGTCAGAAAGAGCACAAGAGAGAGCTTCAAGGCCCAGGCTCCAGGAACACTTTCCAGTGGCCTCTAGGCTGTCCACTGTTTGTGGGTTTTTTTTTGGTTTTGATATTTTGAAACAATATCTCGTGTAGCCCAGGCTAGCCTCAAGCTCACTGTGTAACCCAGGAAGAACTGAACTCCTTATCTCTCCCAGTGTTGGCGCACGGTCCCACATACATTCTCCCTTCTAGAGGTGGATTACATGAGCCCAGCTGCTGCCACCTTTACCTAAGCCCTGTACCCCATCCCTCCACAGTTTTGTGTATCTGATTCTGGGCGTGTGTGAAATCCATGCGGGTGCTTTGAAGGAGTCCACTGTGCTGAGAGCTTGCCGGAGGCTGCATCTTGACTCACCTTAGTGTCTTTACTACACAGCCATGCTGATTCTAAAAGGTCTTGTCCTTTATCACAGCAGAGCACCCTTCCCCTTAGTTCTCCCAGTCTCCATCTCCAGGTGATTCTTTTGTTTCTGTTCTGTTCTGAGCAGCCTTCTCTTGGCAGTGATGCAGAGAGAGGATGCTGGGTCTGTACATTCTCGGTTTAGCAGACTTCCCCGGTGCTCTCCATGGTTTCTGTACCATGTAAGCATCTAGCCAGAGGCTAACTTTAATCCCCAGACTGAACAATTATCAGTGTTTGCCAGTCGGATGGGTGAAAAAGTTAAATCCGTTTTTAAATTTGTATTTTCCTGTTTGCCAGTGAGGTTTTCATGTGTACATTGGGCATTTGTATTATTTCTGCAGCTCTGAGCTGCCTGTTTTTACATTAGGCTCTTCATTGACCTGTAGAATGTTCTGATGTAATCAGGATAGTAGGCTTTTGTGCTTTTTAGACAAATATTTTTTCTGGCTCTCAGTGCTTTGTAGAATCCTGTGTTAGACAGAAGTTACCAATTTTGATCTAATGTATTTCCTCAATCTCCTTTATTCCTTTTTGAATATATAACATCTTTGATTTAAATGGAACCTTTATTTTTTTTAATGGTTTCACAGTTTTTGTTCTTGAGTCTTTCTTGCATCTGGAATGTATTTCTGTGATTGAATTGAGACAGCATCTAACCTTTTTAAAAATGTACAGCCAATTATTGGAACATAGTAGAACAGGTCGGCTTGTTCATCTTTTCTCTGCCACTCTGAAGAGATGCTTCCTCTAGACCAAGGCCCCAGTGCTAGGTGGCTTATCTGTCTGTCTGTCTATCTATCTATCTATCTATTCATTCATTTATTTATTTTTAACTAATCTGTTTATTCCTATCAGCACCAGACTTTAATTTGCCATTGCTTTTTACCACCTTTTGATATCTGTTAAGTAAAATGCCACATTTCACCGTGCCTCCTTGCAGCTGTCTTAGCTCACTCCTCCACACGAATTTTAAAAGCTGCTTGTCAAATACTGTGAATTCAGAGACTAACTCGGGCGAAGCTAACATCAGTACAGTGCTTTTGCCATTCACTGCATGAATGAGGCAGAACTCCATTTGTCCATCATGTCTTCCACATACCCAGCTTTCTCCTGAGAAACTTGTGGCTTCCCTCTTGGGTTTATTTCTTTGGTTTCCGTTATTGTTGTGAATGAATTTTCACTGCCCCCCCCCGTTTTGTTTGGCCTTTGTTTGCTATGTTTCTTTTTAATCTGCTTTCTAATCCCTGCACTTCATTCACAGACACACAAAGCAAACGTTCTTCCTCCCTGGGCACAAACACACAAGCACAGCCGAGCACAGAGCCAGCATAGTTGGATGAAAATGAATGGGAATTTTTCAAATTAAAGTTTAATGGCACAAGCGAAACATGAACGCGTCCTGCAGAGCACCGCTGCTGGAGCCTGAGTCCCTTCTGGCTACCTGCTCCTCCCCAGCGGCAGCCACTGTGATGGGCTTAGTATGTACTTTTCTAGACCTTTCTAAAAACCTGTAAATATGTATTACACACCCTTAGGAAATACAGGATTTTGTCATCAATACTCAGTTTTTACATTGAACATTATTAAGGCTATAGAATGTCAGTATTGCCACGTCTCCTAATGTGGCAGTGGGGGAGGGGAGCAAGACTGAGCAGCTGTGGACACATGGTGGAACAGAGGTCAATATTGCCACGTCTCCTAATGTGGCAGTGGGGGAGGGGGAACAAGACTGAGCAGCTATGGACACATGGTGGAATAGAGGTCAGTATTGCCACATAGCCTAATGTGGCAGTCGGGGAGGGGAGCATTGCAAGGAAGACTGAGCAGCTGTGGACACATGGTGGAACGACGGCAGATAGATTCCATACGGGTCAGAGATAGCCAGAATCAAACTTTAAACCATATGTGGGCATGAGACTGGCAGGAAGTAGTTGCTAAAGGCCCCAAAGCTTAGTCTGTCGTGTGGGACATAGAGGTCCTACAGATAAGAAAAGTGTATAACGGGCAGTTTTGTGACCTTCTATGAGCCCATTTCAATCCATGGGACTTAGAAGGGCAGCTTCAGCACCCCGCTTCACTCCCCTGCCAGAGATATGCTGGCTGCTTTCCTGGCCTCTCCCTTCCCTTTCTGTCTAGGTGCTGCTGGGTGAAAACATGAAGCATGGAAGTCTGACAGCCATCCTGCGAACAGCAGGGGACAAGACTGCTGACTGAGCCAGCGTGCCTGTAGCCACTGCCTTCTGGACTGCTCATGCTTGAGTAAATGTTCTTGCTGTTAGCTGCTCTTAGATTTCTGATGTTATGTTTTGTCAAAAGCACCTTTTCTAACACAAGAAGTTTTAGAGCTGGGGTGGGGCAGCCTTGAGGAGGGGAGCCACTCACTGGGTGAGGATCTGGAGGTTTTCCTCTCATGTCCCTCTGGCCAGCCCTCTTCCTCAGGCTTTCTGCTTCTCCTTTCATGGCAATAATGGATTTGGTGGATGCCAGTGTTTTACATTACTCAAAATTATGACCTTAAAGGTACCAAGGTGGTCGGGCTGTGGTGGTGCACACCTTTAATCCCAGCACTCAGGAGGTAGAGGCAGGTGAATCTCCAAGTTTGAGGCCAGCCTGGTCTTCAAAGTGAGTTCCAGTCCAAAAAAACAAAAATCACTGAGATGTTCCCAATGCGTGGGAGACTGCATGAGGCAGGATTGTGAGTTGGAGATCAATGTGGGTTCCAACCCTATTTAAAAAAAAAAATAAGACATGGACTTGGGAGTGCAGGAGTATGAGTCTATGCAGGGCAGTCTCCTCTATGAACCGATAGCAGTGCCCACCTCAGCATGTCACAAGGTCCAAGGAGACAGTGCCTAAAAAATGCTTAGCTCAGGGCTGACACCAAGCAGGTGTGCCAATGTCAGGTATGGTCCCAGAATTCCAAGCCAGTGCTCCCAGGAAGCAGCTCAAGTCAGGATCCACCCCTAACTGGTCAGTGATAGTCAATAAAGGCAGACTACATAATAGAAGATGAAGTCCAGTGTGGATGGAGAAGGGGTGGAGGCCCAGAGCCAGCTATCTGGTACAGAGGGAATGGAAGGTAGAAGACAGCCCAGGAACAGTCACAAAATGGAGCCTCCCCAAAGAGTGCTGCTTTGTTCAAGTTCACCACCCACCTCCATCACTTTCTGCTCAAGAGCACACACTTAGCTGCTTCCAAGAAAACATCCAGAGTTTCACCAAATATCTTCTTACTTCCAGTTTCTTCCCACCACACCTGCCTTTCTCCCCATAGCTCATCCATGAGCATCTCTTGCCCTGGCCCCAAGGGCATACTCCTGACGAAGCTACCTCCACCAGTGACTGCTGTTTTCCCCTGGCCTGAGGCATCCCTGCTAAATCTCCATCCTGACCATAGGCAGCCTCACCTACTACCTTCCTGATTGCTTGTTTGCTGGGAGAACATCTAGACCCTCAGCAGTCATTGTCTTCCATCAGGGGCGCTTGGTCTCACCAGTCTGCGCTAGGAGCCTTTGGTCATCTGTAGGCAGTCCTGCCCTGAAAAGAGCTGCGTAAGTTGCTCATGTCTCTGCAGGGTCCCTCTCCCACTGGCTGTTCAAACATTTCCATTTAGGCAGAAAGAGTAGCCCATGCCCTTCCCTTTTTAAATTAATTGGGTTAGCCTGAGGCAGTATTCTTCAGGAGCCACCCACCTTGGTTTTTTGATACAGGGTCTCACTGTGATCCAGAACTCACCAATTAGGCAAGGCCAACTGGCCAGTGAGCCACCAGGATCTACCTGTCTCCACCTCTCCAGCTGGGATTACAAACCAGGGCTACTTTGCCCAACCCTTGAGGTGGGCACTAGGGATCTAGCTCAGGTCCTTAAGTCTACAGTATGCACTTTGCTGGCTGAGCATTTCCGTGGCCCCTCTGCCTTTGATTTCCTCCTAACACCCAGACACAAACCAGATGCCTTCCCAGCTGTGGGTTTCAAAAGACTTTGGAGTTCGTTGACACCCATGTCCTCCCCCAAGCTCTGCTCCAGTCAGGAGAGAATGTCAGACCCCACTGTCCCTTCCTGCCCACCATGTATGTGTATACATCCACCATAGAGAAAATTCTTCTCCTTGGTGAAGTAGGCTGGCCTTAGTGACCTCTTTGACCAACACAATGTGGTAGAAAGGGTGTTCTGGGGTTGGTGACAGGGTCATAAGAAGCAGCTTGATTTTGTAACCCTCCTGGTGCAAGGCAGCTCTGTGCTAAGACATCAGACTGTGGTGTATTTGTGCAGAGATAGCTCATGGAAGTGTCTGGCCCTGCTGAGCCTCTTGGACGCTAAGCCCTATCAAGCTTTCAGAGGACTGGAGGCCTGCTGCCATCTCACTGCAGCTGGCACTGCTCAGCTATGTAAGCTCCATAGCCTTTAGACCTAAGTTATACTCCATACCATGGAAGTTTGGGGTAGCTTGTTACACACCAAAGCAAAAATGACAAGGCTGACCATCAAGTAATATGTAAAATAGTACTACACCACACAGCACCTAAGTAGACCATTACAATACAATATGGGGACTGCAGTAGTAGAGAGTTTATATGGCATGGAACATTACAGAAGAGGTTAGACTCTTAGTCTATCTTCTTTAAAATGAGCCGATAGGTGTAAGGTAAAGGGGACTGGCAAGACACTGTAGGCAGACGGACCAGTACATTCTATGCCATAGGAACAAGAAAACTTGAAAGACTGCCATGGTTCTGGAAGAATAATGAAATTCATGGGCAAAGGGCAAAGCCCAGGCTCTGCAGAGCCTCACAGCACCATGTGAAGACATCTGGTCACTATCCTACAGTCAGTGGGCCCGTGAAGGGTTTCACACCATAGTGGCAGGTCTGATTCTGGAAGATCACTGTGGTGGCAGATGGGAACACCATAGTTGAAGATAACAGCCTCTAGGTAAGAGGACCAATTCCGAGAATAAAGTCAGCAGTGTACCCCAATTGGTGAATATTGTGTTAAGAGGGTGGGACCGATAGTGATTCTCCTCTCAGTGGGACATTGGTGGACAGTGAAGGGTGTTGGAGCTGGGGTCCAGGACATGAGACAGTTAGAGGAAGGCATCACTGGGCTCAGTGTCAGGCAGAGCTAGGACTGGGGTACATCTAGGTAGACAGCAGGCATGGTGTCCCACCTGGGTTCTAGAAAGGACCAACCGAGGGATGGAGGTTGAAAGAAGAGGATCTGAGGAATGAGGGCTCACCAGGGAGAGGGTGGAAAAGCAGCTGATGGGGAAATCAGAGATAGATACACTTCAGGAACTGATGGAGGTGTGGACAGGCAATAAAGAAAGAGAGGAAAGGGCCTGAGTGATATGAGGAACAACTAGAAGAGGGGGTTGCTATGGCAACCAAGGTAGTGAAGGGTTTCAAGGAGAAAGTAATCAACACAGCTATGTGCCTGGATCTCAGAAAAATAAGAAGCAAACACAGTCCTTTGAATTCAACAATCAAGGGGCTATTGTGACAAGAACTGTTTTGAGGGGCAAAGGGCTAAAAGCTGGCTTTTCAGAGGCAATGGAGTAAATGGGTAGAGGAATCGGGTGGTAGTGAGAAAAATGTGGGTGATGAAGGCTTTCTAAAAACAGGAATGCCCCTAGGATTGAAAGAAGTACCAGCAGAGAGGGAGAGGATGACAAGATCTGGAGTCATCTGGCATCCATCCCTGAACCAGGCTGAAATGAAGTAAGAAGGTCTGATTGCAGATGGGCAATGGCTCATGGGAGGCAGGAAACACAGTGGGGTTCTTGTGGTGCCCTTTCTGGCCCTGATTAGGAATATTGAGGCTCACTGCACATAATCTGCCCTGTGGCTGAGATTTTCTCTTTAAATGGAAACAGGTGTGCTAAAGTGAGGCTGTTGTGCCTGGTTGGGTTAATTACTAGCCCCGAAGCTGCACTGTGTCCTTCTGCAGTCTTGCTGTGCCCTAGATAGCTGACCTTAAGGCCACCAGGCTCCTCCTTGCCCTCTGGCTTCAGTTGTGTTCCAGGGGAGAACACAGCAGGAGATGTCAGGGACAGCAGAGCAGGATACCTGGCTTTCTTCCCTGTGGTTGTGAGATGGCTGTGTGGCCTGATTTATGGTCATGGTGAGGTGGCTTTCTTAAAGTCCCCATTTTTCTCTAAAAGGCCACACCCGTCTCTAACCTTTTCAGGCTGGAAAGTGTGTTATCGCCCACCTGTCACTCATGCTGGGCACACTGTCATCTCTGGAACCTTGGCTCCATCCTGCTTTTGGATGGTTCCTTCTTTTTTTTTTTTTTTCCTTGACAAGGTTTCTCTGTAGCTTTTGATGCTTGTCCTAGAACTAGCTCTTGTAGATCAGGCTGGCCTTGAACTCAGAGATCCGACTGCCTCTGCCTCCTGAGTGCTGGGATTAGAGGCGTGCGGCACCACCGCCCGGCGGATGATTCCTTCTTTTAGTGTGTTTCAGGTCAAGCCATTGGAGTACAGTGACTGTCCTTCCTACAGGACACTGGGGGACTGAGTCAGGGGCCTGTGGTCTAAACTCCGTGACCAGTACAATAGGAGGGTGTAGAGTGCACTGTCACCTGCTCACTGACTGTAGAACTGCCAGGCCACGTGGGAGGCAGGTGTTGAGGGGCACATAAAAGCACCCATCATTTCATACTCTGATAGGTATAACCGGGAAACCTGGAGTGGAGTGGTCACTATCTGGGCATGAGGAGGACTCATGAAACAATAACTACAGGGACTCTTTGGTAAGAATGTGACACCTTCCAGAAACCAGAATAAAACTAGCACACCCAAGACACTTTCCAGGAAGATATGAGACAGAAGACTGGACTCAGAAGTATTGGAACAATAATAGATTTTATTATTATCACACAATGAGGACCCCTGGGGCAGCTTTAATGTCATTAAGGACCTATGTTCTGTTGGTCTTTTATTTCACTAAACCTCAGAATATGGATCCCTGACCCCATGGTCACAGCATGACTGCAGTCACTCCAGGCATATCCATTTCCTTATGCCTCTTTAAAGGGAGTAAAAGACATTTCACAGAAGACAGACAGACACTTTATTTTATTTTTATTTCATGTGCATTGGGGTTTTGCCTGCATGTATGTCTATGTGAAGAACTCAGATCCCCTGGAACTGGAGTTGCAAACAGTTGTGAGCTGCTTGTGGGCGTTGGGAATTGAACCTAGGTCCTCTGAAAGAGAAACCAGTGTTCTTAACTGCTGAACCATCTCTCCAGCCCCCAGAGTTACTTTCTAAATTTCATTTAAAAAGACGTGTGTATGTGTGCATGTGTACAGTCAAAGGCAAAGGCAGTTGTGAGCCACCAGATGTGGTCCTGGGAACTGAACCCAGATCCTCTCGGTGAGCAGCAAGTCTTCTGACCCACTGAGCCACCTCTCCAGCCCCACCTAGGGTTACTTTTCATGAACCAGATTTGAATCACCTGTTACTCATAGACCAATCACTATCAAAAGAGGTGGGCATTATCAATCATGATTCACCACCCCAGAGGGACCAGGCTCACTGCTCTGCAGGACATGGAGCATGGCCCCTGTTTCCCAGAACCAAGGAGGAATAACCTATGTAGGTCTATGCTGGCATAGACATGGTACTCAAAGGCTGGAGAAGTCCATTTGCTCTCTTCTTGGAGGCTGCTGAAAGTCTTGAAGGGAGAGATGAATATTAAAATGTATGTATTTCAGAAAAAAAACATTGGCTGCTTCAACAGGGGTTGGGGCAGAGGGGGGAAGAAGCAATCTAAACAGACCATGGAGCAGGCAATTACAGAGGGTCAGAGCTGTGGTGACAGCTTGGATTGAGCTATCGGTGATGGCCAGCTAGAAAGTATGACCATCTGTTGTCAACGTGGTCATGCAGCAGGCAAAGCAAGGGGAGACTTACTATCTCCCACCATGGCACTGGAACCATCCCTCAAGTCAGAGCACCAGACAAGGCCAAACTGGACAAAGACAAGTTAGAAATTTGAATGAAGAGAGACTATCGGCTGGAAAAAGGACAGGGCCTGAAGGGATAGCTCAGTAGCTAAAAGCATTTGCTACTCTTGCAGAGGACTGGAGTTGGATTCCCAGAACCCATATCAGATAGCTCACAACCGTCTATAATTCCAGCTCCAGGAGATCTGAGTCCCTCTGGTCTCTGTGTGCACCAAGCACACACGTGGTGGACATGAAAACTTTTTGGTCATACTTACATAAATACCTTTTTTTTAATGAATGGAATTTAGCTTGAGGGATGTTGGTATGTGTAGGGAGTGTTGGGATGTCTCCGTGATGTTGGGGTGTGTAAGTAGTGTTGTGAAATCTGGATGGTGCTGGTATGTCTTGGATCGTGTTGGGAATGTCTGGGTGGTAATATCCTGGGCAGCAGATATAGGGGTATCTAGGTAATAATATTGTGATGTCTGAGAGATAGAGATGCTTTTGTGGTGTTGAAATGTCTGGGAAATGTGGCATATCAAGGTAGCGGGGGTGCTGGGTGTCTGAAAGGTGTTGGGATGTCTGGGTGGAGTTGGGATATATAGGTGGTGATGCTGGGATACTTGATGGTAGTGTTGGAATGTCTGAGTAGAGTGGGCCTACATGGTCATATTGAAATGTCTAAGGGAATTGCTATCAAAATCTGTGCTCAGGGGAGTTTGGACCTGGAAATGGACAGGTGGTAAGACAAAGGATGATAGCCCAGCACTCAGTACTGTTTTGGGAAAGCCGCCTCCTGAAAGTGAGCAAAGCTTTAGTGCCTCTGGCTGCAGGAAATGACACCCAGCAAGAAGGGCAGATTCCATGGGATTGGCAGATGTACAAGACATGGAAGGAGGCTGAGGGAAAGGGAAAGGAAGGATCCAGAAGCCAGGGAGGAATTTCTAGAAGGATGAGTGGCCACTGATGGGCCATGTTCCCAGCGCTGAGAGGAGAATAAGACACGGCTTTGGAGACCTTTGCTGCACAGCTCTGAAGGCAGAGCAGAAGTCTCTCAAGTGGGGGACAGTTGACCTCTATTCTGGCTGAGAGGAGGGAGAAGGGGGCTGGAGGGGCTACAGAGCCAGGAAGGCACCTGTGTTCATCGGTCACATCAGGATGGGAAGGCTGGGCCAGCCACCTGCATAGTAGAGACAGCAAAGAGCCCCAGAGAGTGGGATTAAGTGTTGATGTGAAGGGATTAGTCGTGTTGGTGGAAGAAGCAAAATTCAATCATGTTCCTTTTTGTGGGGAACCTGATCTCCATGTTCTCAGGGAGCCTTCATCTGCCCTGTGGGTCCTAACTGCAGCTCTAATTAGCTGTGGCTGCTTCTTGCCTGGTGGCTGGGGTCGTGTCCTAACATTCTTTGTAGCTCTGGGAACCTAGCAACATGCAGCTGTTGATGTAGGGGCAGAATAATGATCGTCTGTCTCAACTCCAGTATCTGAATTGGAGATTCAGATGGATGTTTTTTGTCAAAAAGACGTGACAACTGTATGTCAGGGTGGCAGGCAGAGAGGTGGCGGCTGAGCTGGAAGGGAGAGTCCTCCTGGCCATCCTGTCTCTAGAGCAATCCTGGGTTGTCCTTCCCCACAGCCTCCTGCTTTCCTGCTTCTGCTCCCCCGCATAGGGAAGCACGTGTCTAAGGAGTCCGAGGAGTCACATGGGGTAGGGCCATCCTCCAGGGCCCTCTCACTTGCCCCTAGGACAGAGGCCCATGCCTCCCCTCTCGGGGGTCCTTCCAGGTTCCCCAGCATGCACATCTGCCCCTTCTGGGAACCCTGGCACCTACTCTTCAGTCCTCCCAGCCTGGCACTGTCTCTGTGGACTCCGCGAATGCATTCCCAGATACCCACTTCTCAACCAGTTGGGTTCAGCCTCAGTGTCCCCACAGGGAGCCCCCCACAGCCACTCCCATCTTTCTTCCCCAGTGTGGCTCCAGGACCTGTGGACAACCTCAGCGTTGACAACCCCTTCCCTCTCTGAAGAAATAGGTTCTTTCTCACAGGTTGTGAATTCCCTCCGCAGAGACTTCCTCATCCTGCCAGCTCTCATCCTCCTGTAGCATCACATTTGGGCTGAGTGAAGAATGAGACTGGGCTGACAGCCTCTGACTCCCATGGGCCTCATGACCCCATGTTACAGACCGAATAAGTGATGTGTTGTGGGGTGGCCCACCACTGCACCCAGCTGCCCGGGACAGACTCACATCTGTGTCTCCTGGCCCTGCCTGTGACTCCAGAGCTGGGCCCACCACTGCCCTGTCTCTGTGGTCTGTCTTCAGGGGGAAGAAGCAGCTAGAAAAATGCGTTTGTGTGAAAAGTGACACAGAGAAATAAAAGGTGAGACACCAAGCTGGAAATGAGACGTGGAGTGGGACTCACCAGCAGCTGATCAGATAAGAGATGGAGAATTGAGCTGGAAATGAGACGTGGAGTGGGACTCACCAGCAGCTGATCAGATAAGAGATGGAGAATTGAGCTGGAAATGAGACGTGGAGTGGGACTCACCAGCAGCTGATCAGATAAGAGATGGAGAACTCAGAGTTTCAAATGCAAACAGATACTCAGGCATAAAGGAAAAGGGACTGATTTTTTTTTTTCAATAAAAGAGAAAGCTATCTCCACGGAATGTACTAGGAAGTCTAGAGCCAATCCCAGAGTCTAACACTGTAATGATTGTGTGGGCATTCCACAAATTGCTGAGCTCATCACTAAGTGAAGCTGTGTGGTTGTTTTCTCTATTTGGGAGACAAAATACCTACAATCTTCATCTCCCTTTATACCAAGTACCTAAATCAATATCAGGTAGTTTAAAGGCAAAACCAAAAAAAGCCCATTAATAACCACCCAGAGTGGAATGGCTCATGTTATGAACTGTGGGAGGCCACTGTAACTGTCACAGCCGTAGAGAGAACTGCACTGGGAGATAGAAATATAATTGACTAGAGAGAATGTGTGTCAGAAATTCTCATAAATAAAACATTCAGAGGCAGAAAGGATTTTCATAACAAAATGTTGGCACAATAAAAAGTGTTGAGTCTATTTATGAAAGATGAAGTTCAAAGGGCAAATTCGGTTATAAATTTTGAGCTTACCCATAATGAAATCAGTGTGAATGAAGATGCAGAGATGGCACTCTGGGGCTATCTGAGGAGCTCTTTACAAACACGAGCCCTGGCGGCTGTGGCCTCGGACCTCGCTCACACAGCTAGCCCGACTGAAGTCTAGAAGGCCATTTGCTCAGACGTGAAGATCAGGACTGTTGGACTCTGGACTCTATTTGCTCAGGTGTGAAGATTCGGACTCTTGGACTCTGGACTCTATTTGCTCAGGTGTGAAGATTTGAACTGTTGGACTCTGAGCTCCATTTGCTTGAAATTCATTCTGAGAAAATGATCGAAAGCCGTGTTCCAAGATATGTGCAAAAAAATGTGCCTTTTGCCAAGAGAGACAGAGAAAGAAAGAGGCAAAAGGAGGAGGAGGGGAAAAGGAAGCTGCCAAAAGCTCCAGCTTCAGGGGAGCAGTTAACCAAATTATGTTCCATTCATTAGCTGGATTATTAAGCAGTCATTAAACTCAATAATTACAATGACTGTTGACTAACAGGGAAATGTCTAGTATATAATCAATGTAAAGCTATGGTGTAGGATTATATAGATATATAATAAAAACATTCGGCATAAATGAGTGTATGAAAAGAGATGCTTTTTGGATGTGTCCCCTAGAACCTGACAGTGGGTGCTGGAACTGTGAGTCGAGACTTTTCAAAACTCTCCAAGCTCCGCGTAGCCTTCAAACTTTGTGCCATGTTCAAGTATCATTGCTTTAATGGCAGCTTATTTTTAAAACACACGAGAGTGCAAGGGTGGTAAAATGGACACACCTACCATCCAAGTTCATGAAGTTCTTGCACAACAGGAAAACTCGAGTTCGGTGTAGTGGCACATACCTGTGACCCCAGCACTCGAAGGAAGATACAAGAGGAGCAGAAAGAAGTTCAAGGCCAACCTTGGCTAGAGAATTTGAGACCAGCCTGGGCTGCCTTCGACCCAAGAAGAAAGAGAACCTGAACAACAGGACAATTCAGAAGAAAATAATGGGTCACCTTAAGGAGGTGGTTCTCACATAGGCAAGTTTTGCGGGCATGGGGTGGAGTGTGGGGACTCGGGGAGGAAGGAAACAGTCCAGCCTGAGGGAGGTAGCCAAGAACTAAGGAATGAGCACTTTTGATATCCTTTGAGCTCCTAGATTCCAGTATCCACTGTGTGAAAGGGCCTTCCTCATCTCTAGCAAATATTCCTCGGCCTGACTGACACTAAAGTCTTCAGTCCTCTCTTCCTCCCTCCCTCCCTCCCCACCCCCTCAGCACCATCTCCACAGTCCCGTGTCATCTCTAGGGCAACTCCAGACCTTTTCCTCCTACTGTGTTCCCAACCCTGTTTTTCTCTTAATATCATCCTGGCTGCTTTTGGCCATTTCCTCTACCATATGGTTTTTAAGAATCAATGTATTAAATACCATTAAAAAAAAGACGTGATGTTTTGATTAGGAAGGCGTCAAGTTTGTTCATTAATTTGGGGTGAATCAACAGCTTCGCAATATTGAATCCTCAGGACCCTAACATTTCAGGGGTGGTTGAGTCAGAAACTCTGATTAATGAGAGTGGGGAGGAAAAGTCGTCTTAGAGATGGTTTAAAAACAAGGAGAGGGGGTTGTCATGGAAACCAAGAGAGCAAGAGCTGCTGAGAAGGAGAGTGATCAACAATATCAAACCCTGCAGAGAATTCCAATAAGACAGGGATGGAAAAACACCCACTGGAGGTGGTAATTAGGGGGTTATCAGAGCCCGCAGCAAGAGTGGTCTCAGGGGTGTGATGGAGCAGAAACCTGGCCATGCTGCCTGAGGATGACAGATGGAGGCAGGGACGGCCCTGGTGCAGAGGTTCAGATAATTAGGAAAGTTTAGAGCAGGATTGTCTTAGAGATGGAAAGCAACTTGTGAATCGAATCCAAGAGAGTTTTCTCCTTTTTATCAATTATTTTTTATTGTTTTTGTTGCACTATACATTTTTCTCTGCTCCCTCCCTTCCTCCCCTCTCCCCTTCTACCCTCTCCTGTGGCCCTATGCTCCCAAATTTCTCAGGAGATCTTGTCTTTCTCTCCTTCCTCTTTAGCTCCACGTATGTCTTCTTAGGGTCCTTTTTGTTGTCTAGGTTCCAAGAGAGAGTTTTCAACTCAATTCTATACACGATCTTTGAGCCTCTCCAATGGGTTGACGGGGAGACCGTGGGGAGGAAACAGTCTGCCCTCGCGGAACTTTTAGTCCAGATGGGAAAACAGACCCTTGTCAAACCAGCAGACTAAATGGTGATCATGAACAGGGCTAAGGATTTGCTGAGGCTTCCCTGAGAGCTGACGGATGATGGGATCAAGCAGGACTCAGGGCAATGGAGGTCATCCAGTTTGGAAGGTTTGGCACTTTGTCCCAGAGCATGAATGGACATTTAGGCATGAGGACATGTCCTGATCCATGTGTTGCAATCCTCCCTCTGGCTTCTGGTGAGGGAATCATGGTGGGCACAGAAGGGCAATGTGGAGGTCTTCGAGGAGACAGCCTCTTATCTGTCACCCAGACCTGGACTGGACACAGGTGGAGAAACAGAAAAGAACTGAAGGGTGGGGCACCTGTGGGAGGTCAGAGCTTTGGAGTAGACAGGGAAGGAGCAGTGACTGCAGAGAAAGTCCCCTGGCATCCACTGGTCAGTGCTGTATTTCCATATGAAGAGAGACTTTGAGGAAGGGGTAGGCTGGGGACAAAGAGTTGTCTGTTGAATACCTTGAGTCTGAGAGGCCTTGGGGACTAGGGAGGAGGACTCAGGTGGAGACAGAAGGCTTCAGGGAAGGTGGTGAGGCAGGAAGGGTGACATTAAGAAATGAAGTATATACCTGGCATGGTGGCGCACGCCTTGAATCCTAGCACTCAAGAGGCAAAGGCAGGAGGATCTCTGTGAGTTTCTGGACAGCCAGAAGTACATGGAAAGACTCTATATCAAAAAAATAAATAAAAAGGCCAGGTGATGATGGTGCATACCTTTGATCCCAGTACTCAGGAGGCAGGAGGCAGAGGCAGGTGGATCTCTGTGAGTTCAAGGCCAACCTAGTCTACAGAGTGAGTTCCAGGACAGCCAGAGTTGTTATACAGAGAAACTCTGTCTTGGGAGGGAAGGAGGGAGGGAGGGAGAGAAGGAGGGAGGGAGAGAAGATAGAGAACTGGGGAATTGGCTCAGTTGGTGATGTGCTTGCCACTCCAACACGAGGACCCAAGCTTGAATGCCCAGGACCCACATAGAAAGCCAGGCAAATCCAACTCTGGGAAGACAAAGACTGGAGCATCCTGGCTGAGCTCCAGGTTCAGGGACAGACCCTGTGTCCAGAAAATAAGATAGTGATTGAGGGAGACACTTGATATCAAACTCTGGCCTCCACACACACATGCACATACATGCATGAACACACACACACACAGAAACAGAGTTCATACAGGACAGAGGCCCAGGCCTTCCCAGACAGACCAGCAGGGGCTGAGTTTGGAGGGGAGAGAGACAAGGGGGGACAGAGGTCTCTGCCCGGAAGGTCCCAGGAGCCCAGCAGGGAGAGTGCTTCCAGAAGAACAAAGAGGCCATGCCAGGAGGCGGGGGGGGGGGGGGGACACCAGGGCTGACTGGTGGCCCTAGCCTTAGGCTTTGGGACCAGTTTGCAGTGTTTCAGAGGGCCTGAGGGGAAGGAAGAGTCAGGAATGAGGGTGACCTAGGGACCACTTGTGTGGGGGAGAAGGCCAGAGAGGACAATGGGATCTAGAAGAATATCTGCATACCAATTTTCCCAGAGGAAGATACCTGTGGGACCCAAGTCACTGAAGAGCAAAGTGCCATTAGCTAAATGAAGTCTTCCAAGGGAGGAGGCCACTGGGGAAGGAGCTATCTTCCAGATAGAAGTCCATGTGTGGTTTTTTTAATAGAGAAACCTGTGCCCCGCTTCCTTCCAGGGAATGTACATGTGACCCTTTGTGACTTAAGTGTGTCTTCCCTTTGGCAGGAATCTGTCCCGTTTGTGTTTGAATGAGACAGCCTGGGACAGCTGATGGGTGGTTGCCAAAGACGTATGTTCTGATTTGAGATAAAATGCCTGAAATGTAAGGGTCAAAAAATCTTAGCTTAAAAGCTTGCGATCAAAAAAAAAAAAAAAAAAAAAAAAAGCTTGCGATCGGTGGAACACACAAACACCATGTATGCAAGCTAAGTGTGGCCAGGACCTTTTCTGAGGGTGGAGGCTCAAGCAGTATCAGGTTCTAGAAGAATCTTTTGGATGCCCTGCTCCTACCCAGGTCTTACCTACCCCTCCCTGGGGTGCAGGATACAGTATTGTGAATTATTCCCAGTCTGTTCTCTCCACATAGGCTCTGCCACTTGGTTTAGCTTTGACTCCCATCTTAAAGCTTTGGGGACTCCCGAACCTTTGCTTTTTCAAGCCCCAGAGCCAGCCCTGGAGAGCTGTGGGCCATTGTTTAGACAATACTCCTAACAACTGCTTTCTGTGCCTGGAACTCACAAAAGCCCACCCAAGTGCCTCAGCCCAAGCAGGGCAGAAGACAGAGGTGCCAAGTCTACAGAGCAGTGTGCCCAGAAGCTCACACAGAGAGTGAGGAAAAGGACATGAAAATCAGAGTCCAAAGAGAGAAAAATCATCGCATACTCCGCACAGTGTGATAGGGGCTACCCCACCCTCAGCACACTCCGCACAGTGTGGTAGGGGCCACCCCATCCTCAGCAGTGAAGAGACGGTATTAGAGAAATGCTGGAAGGATCCGGACGTTGTTTGAAAAAGCAAATCCACGTTCTTCTTTGTTTTATGTCATATATTAGCATCAAGTCCAGCTGGATTAAAGATTTCAATTAAAAAACAAAAAAAGCACACTTGAATAAAGTAGAAAGGCTCTCCCGGAATTCTCTGGATGGGACTCCTAAGCTTCAAAGTAAACGAAGCAAGTGAAAAGAAAAGAGAGAGAGGGTTTGAAATTTCTACATTTAATTGTAGGAAAATTGAAAATAACATTGGGGCCCCATGGAGAAGCTGATATCCTTGGTGTTTAAGAGCCCATACAAATTGAGTTTTAAAAATTCAAGTCACTGCTGGATAAATGTGAACGGGTAGGAATACTCATTAACAGAAGATTAATTTCTTACGGCTCATAGGTTGAACCTATTTTCTAATGTCTAATTATTTTTTAAAAAGTAAATTAAAACAACAGCAAGATAACACTGCCCGTCACTGAGTGAAGAGGGAAATTTTAATGAGAATACCCCATGCTGGCTCGGGTGTGAGGAAACACTCAATGCTGGTGACAGGAATGTAAATTACTACCGCCTTTGACCCAGTAATTACACTCATGGTACTTCATCTGAGGGAAATAATCTCAGATTGACAAAAGATTTATGTACAAAGAGAAATGTGGCCTTGTTTATAATAAAAAAATGAAAAGAACCAAAATAACCAACTATTGGGAACATGCTAAGCAGATTGTTTTATATCCACTCACGATTCTTTAAAGACTAATTGTTTTTCTTTACAAAAAGCTCTAGACTATTCTTCATGGACTAATTGTATTTTTTTTAAATAAAAACTCTAGAAAATTCTTACAATATATATTTTTAAAAGGTGAATAGCAACAGAGAAGCCAGGGTGAAAATTGTATACAGGCTATAATTTCCAATGTGGAAACAAAAAATTACATCCAGAAAAAAAAGTACTTGCAAATGTGCTGGGACCCTGAAGCAAAGAGTGAGGCACGGGTGCCATGGTGGTGTGAGAGCGCAGGGCTAGAAATGGAAGGTGCCCAGTGGGTCCTAGCTGCAGTCTCCAAGTCAAAACCGTCATCTATGGACCGACCAGAAGGCAGCGGAGTCTTGCTTCAGCCCGGCTCTCTGGTCCAGAAGAAGGGTTGCTGTGCTACTGAGCTTACAGAAAAGAAGCTGTTTGGTCAGTGTGTCCAGAGTACAGTGCTTGAGAAGGTGCCAGAGAGGAAAGGGGTGGCCAGCTGGGCCAGGACACTGTAGCAGGCCCTTTGTAGGGAGCCTGGGATTTTAATCCAAAATCAAGGAGCCAGGGAAGGTTCGGGCTTTTGCTTTTCACACAGATGACCATGTTACTGAGGTCTCT
Organism: Ondatra zibethicus; assembly: GCA_004026605.1. Taxonomy (NCBI): domain Eukaryota; kingdom Metazoa; phylum Chordata; class Mammalia; order Rodentia; family Cricetidae; genus Ondatra; species Ondatra zibethicus. The sequence goes on from PVIU01000832.1 coordinate 181,831, forward strand.
CTTCTTGGCAATACCAAAGCCCACTAACTCAGCCACAAAAATAAAAGCAGAACATAAAATGGAGAAAACCAGAAACTGTGGAGAACAGAACATACGAGAAAATGTATACCTCCCAGAGTTAGGCAAACAGTTCTTAAACTGACCTTGAGAGGACACAGTGATAAAAGCAGGAACCCTGAAGGGACAAACTAACAGGGCTGAGATGTGCAGTAAAGAGACCTGTGGTCCTCGAGACCCACATGGTGGAGGGAGAGAACTGACCCCTGCAAGATGCCCTCTGACCTCCGCCTGTACATAGTGGCGTGCCTTTGTGCATGCATGCATGCACACACAATACATAAATAAATTAAATAAAAATGTAAAAGAACAAATTGATATATACCAGATCATAAGAATCAAGAAATTGGGGGCTGGAGAGATGGCTCAGAGGTTAAGAGCACTAGCTGCTCTTCCTGAGGTCCTGAGTTCAATTCCCAGCAACCACAAGGTGGCTCACAACCTAATCTATAATGAGATCTGGTACTGTCTTCGGGCCTGCAAACATACAGACAGACAGAACACTGTATACACAATAAATAAATAAATAAATAAATAAATAAATAAATAAATAAATAAGAAAAACAAAAAATAAAAACAAACAAAAAAAATAAAAAAAACAATCAAGAAATTTACACTGTGAGTTGGAGCAGTGGGAGAGCACTCTCTCAGCATGCCCAAAGCCCTGGGTTTGATCCTCAGCACTGCAGAAAATATAAAAGCTTAAGCTCTGAGAGAATCATTAACAGAATAAAAAGACCACAGACTGGGAGGAAATATTTGCAAATAATATATCTAATGAAAGACTTGTTTGAAGGCTCAAAACACAAATTAAAAAAAATTGCCAATAAAAAAATGAGCAAAAGATTTGAATAGACATGTCCTTCAAGATACACAGATGGAAACAAACACGAGAAAGCCTCAACACCATTTGTCAGTGGAGAAACTCAGGTTAAAACCACAGGAGGAGGGCTAGGAAGATGGCTCAGCAGGTGAGAGCACCTAGCTGCTTGCTCAAACAAGAGGATCGCGCTGCCTATGTTAAAACTGAGCATGGTCATGTGCTCTTATAGACTCAGCACCGTGGGGGCAGAAACAGGAGGCTTGTTGAGGCCTACTATCCACCCACTATCTCCAGGTTCAATGAGAGATCCTGGTTCAGTGTGTGGTACTACGACAGAGGGTAGGGTACCTTACAGCCTCCTCTGGCCTCCTCACACACGGCACGTACATATTCTAACACACATAGGAAGAAAAGAAAAACCACCGATGGTGCACATATTAGAATGTCCAAAATTAAAAACATTGACCTTGTCAAGTGTGGGTGGGGATGCGGGGCGACTGGCACTCTCACGGTTTGCAGGACAGGAGTGCGAAATGGCACAGCCACTTTGGAAAAGAGGTCGGCTGTTTAAGATCACATTTACGGTATGGTTCAGTCATTCTTCTGGGAATTAACCAGAGACCTGAAAGCACGAGCCATTACAAAGACTGGTCCATGACCATTCAGAGAAGCTTTATCTGTAAAAGCCCCAAAGTGGAAACTTCCCACACATCCATCCCTGGGAGAATGGCTAAGTCAGTGAAGGGGGATAAGCTACTCACCTCAAATAATGACACCGAGGACAGAAGCCAGACGAAACTCTAGTAAATGGGCTATGGGTCCCTCTGCCTAAAACTCTAGATTCTACAGATGATTTGTAGTGGCAGAATCAGCAGTCGCCTGGGAACGGAGGGAGAGGGGTAGGCGGGATGGAGTGTGAGGAGTCACAAAGGACTTAAGGAATCCCAGGGGTTGATGGGTATGGCCGTTTTCTTGGCTTGTGATAAGTGTATACAGGTATTAAAATTCATCTGATAGTACATTTTACATGTTGATTTATTTGCATGTAAGTTAGACCTCAAAACACATAATGATAAAATGGTTTCTATTATACATTCTCCATCTCTCACCTCTCCATTCAGTTTTACAAAACCTCAAAAGAATTCTGCTCTCCTCGAGCCAGTGAATCCCTGTGTCTGTTGCTTGCCATCAGAACTGTCCTGGGAAGAATGGATCTACCGCGTAGAGTGTGCCAAGAATGCAGGTGGGGAGTGCGGCCTCATTCTGGGGACTCGGAAATGGGGGTGAGCTGTCAGGAAGAGGTTTCCTAGAGAAGCTGCTACTTGAGTTGCTGCCTCAAGAAATGGGGAGAGAGACCAGAAAGCTCTCCGACTGAGGAGACCAAGGCACAGAGCAGGAACCTAGTGACAGGTGTTACAGCCTGTTAGGTGTCCCCAGAGTTTCAGATTAGATGGGACACAATGGGAAGGACAGCTGCAAACATCCGCGTGCCACAGTCTCTCACAGTTAAAGAACTTGAATCTAACCTTGTAGGCAATGCCAAGCCAGAGAAGACTTTTGAGTGGGCAAGACTGAGTTATGAGTTGTTTTGCTTTGTTTTATTCAGGGTCTCCTGTGACTCAGGCTGGCTTCAAATTTACTATGTAGCCAAGAATGACCCTGAGCTTCTCTCCTTCTTGCCTCACCCTGCCGAGAGCTGACATTACAGGCGAGCGCTACCACGCAGTGCTGGGACTTGAAGCCCGGGCTTCGTGCGTGCACACTGAGCTCATCCCCAGCCTCTGAGTTAGGTTTCATGGAGCTCTCCCTGGGGTTTGGAGAAGGAAACGGAGCCAAGTTGACTCTGAGAGGCCTGAGGACACCTGGGAGAACTGACCAGCAGGGACCTAGGTCTAACAGCTTGGCTCTCAGGATGTCTCAGTTGAGATAGGAGGTGCTCACTGAAAATCTAACCATCCTCAGGGAAGTGAAGAGGTAACAAGTCCCCAGGCCGCATTCTCAGGACCTTTACAGCACCATTTCAGAGGCTGGAGGAGCCCAGCAGCATCAGAGAGAAAGAAATGTCAGCACCACGTGGCACGTGAGCAGATCAGGCAGACCAGGTTGCCATGGAAACCGAGCTACTGAACCATTTCTAGGAGAATGGGATCAACAGGACCAAATGTAGCAGAAAATCCAAACCGATGAAGGCCGAATCTTTCCTTCTGATCTGGCAATTAGTAGGACACTGATGAGCTAATGAGAGCGAGTTCATGAGACCGCAGGCCAGGCAGGGTGTGGTGACAGAGACAGTTTAGAGGCAGGGTAGCGTTCGTGATGGGGCGTGCCCTGGAAGGGATGTGTCAGGCAAAACCCTTGGGCTTCTGCACTCCGAATGGACTGGATGGCAATGGAGAGATCCTGCCATAGCATAGGGCTTGCAAGTGGAAGACTGGGAGCTGACTCAGGACATTTGCATCTCGCACATGATGGACTCTGCCCCGAGAGCTTGGTTTACAGCAAAAAAGAAAAAAAATTAAGACAGGGTCTCATAGCTGACTAAACTTAACTCATCATGTAGCCAAGGATGACCTCGAACTCCTGATCCTCCTGCCTTCCTGGGATGCTGGGGTTACAGGCATGGGCCAGGGAGCCCAGGTTTTGAAGTGCCAGTAATAGGACCCAGAGACTGATGCATATTGGGCGAGCTGTTTACCAACTGAGCCACACCCCACCCACCCTCTATCATTTACATGATAGTGTCTCTTCAAACAGAAACAGGTACAGGAGAAACTGTCCTACATCAGGAGGGTGACAGAGGACAGCTCTGAGCCAGGCAATCCAGACATACATTGTGCCATCCCTGGGATAAACAAGCAGGGTGTCCTAGAGACAGATGGACTGGACCCTGACGCTCCATCATAAGCGCAGACCCCAGGTAGGACAGACACGGGTGTGGCCTGTACCCTGGAGGTCACAGGCTCCACTAGGAGCTGCAGCACCAGAGATGCTGACACAGGGCAAGATTCCAGAGGCTGGAGGAGAGGGACAAAGCGATGCCAGAAGACAGTTGTGGGCAGGAAGGCCTGCCAGCTCAGGACACAGAGCACCCCAAAGGCTGAGTAACAGCGGCCATGCCCAAGGAGACCAAGGAGCTGGCTTACCCATGGGGAGGCTTTGGGGATCTTTTCCAGAGCAGCTCCAGGGGACACTAGGGAACTCTGACCAAAGGAGACAAACTGGACTCTGGGATGAGGGATGCTAAACTAGGAAGTAGAGTCTTGGCTGAGTAGCCAAGGCTGGTCTTTAACCATTACCTGCTTGCTTCTGCCACCTGAGTGCTGGGATCACAAACGCCCAGACACTGGGCTTCCAAGGAGTTTTTTTGTTATTGCTGCTGTTGATGTGGTTGGGTTTTTTGAGACAGGATCTCACTATGTAGCCCTAGCTATCCTGGAACTCACCATGTAGACCACACTAGCTTCAAACTCAGAGATTAGTCTTCTTCTGTCTCCTAAGTGCTAGGATTATAGGTATGCACCACCATACCCAGCCAGGTAGGTATTTTTAAATAGACAATCTTAAAAATCAATATTTAAAAAAATAAAAAGATAAAGCCATGCAGTGGTACGCATACCTTTAATCCCAGCACTCAGGAGATAGAGGCAGGTGGATCTCTGTGAGTTCGAGGCCAGCCTGGTCTACAAGAGCTAGCTCCAGGACAGGCTCCAAAGCCACAGAGAAACCCTGTCTCGAAAAATCAAAAAAAAAAAAAAAAGCTACAGAGAAACCCTGTCTCAAAAACCAAAATAAATAAATAAGATTTATATGGTTCAAAATTCAAAATAAATGCCCAATGAAAAGCCTGTCTCCTGTCCTTCTTGCCCCTTGGTCCCCTTGACAGAGGCAGCTAGCACAGAAAATAAAACTCACGCTGTAGAAATCTGGAACCTAGAACCAAAAACTAAGCTTGCTATACTGACACTTCAGGGAAGGATGGCATTAAGTGAGGGGGGCACAGCGCAGCTGTGGAAATGAGTGTTGGACAAGGACATGCATTTCATTGAATGGCAAAAATTGAATCATTTTCCCTCTGCCAAGGAACATGAGCTGAACGTCTTCCGGGGCTCAGTAGCAACCGGCGTCCATAGCCTCCTGCCCCGCTCCATAGCTGGAGCCCCCGTCTTCCCTTTTGAAGGGCCCCAGCACCTGGCAAAGTGCACAAAGCCTGGCAGCTGCTGATAACTCTGACATAAAGTGAGTGCGGCTCAATCTTTCTTAATTACTGAAACCAGCTGAAGTCAGAGGGGCCATACTGGACCTTCTGGAGCTGGGGGAAGAGGGAGGTGAGGGAGGAGAGGCTATGCTGGGAAGAGGTTCTAGGTTTCTCACAACACTGTCCTCAAAGCCTCTGAGAGCCCCCTTCATAACAATGCCCTTTAATCTCAGTAGCACCCCACTTTGTGGAAGCAGGTGTTAGACTGGGGACAGTCATGAGGGTTGGGGGACCCAGGCAGGGGCTTCTCTGTCCCTCATCTTCCTCCTCTCTCTGTGACTCCTGGCAGATGGCTTCCTTGCTGTGGAGCTCAGTCTCTCTGCTAATAGTCTGCAGTAGACAGACATGACCTCCTTTTTTCTCCGTGTGGGTGCCCTGGTTCCCACCTAGGGCCCCATTGTTCTGCACCCTCTCATCCTGGAACCACAGCAAGAGACGGGTGGGAGTGTAGAGCGTCCCTGAAGACAAACTCCAAGAGGCTGATAGGTAGGAGCTGGGGCCTGGGTCCCGATGGCACCCAAGGGAGGGTGTTTCCAGAAGGTGGGCATGGTTACTGAAGACTGTGAGCTGCCTAGTCTGGCAGGAGTCAGAAAGGAACGATGCTCCTGAGTGTGGCCTTGGGGGGTGGGCTTGGGAGTCATTTGAGAACAACTGACAGAAACGGGGCGGGTCCAGTAGATACGAGTCCTCGTGGAGCAGGAGAGGTGAGCATGTGTGTGTTCTGAAAAGCGGCAGCCTGGGACATAGAGCAATTAAGGATGTGACAGTCAGAGAGCAGATGGAGCTGGGGTACAGATACAGGGAGTATTATCAGATAATCGCAGGGGTTAAGCTGAGCCTGACTTATTAAAGCTCTCTCTCATGGGGAACGTGACCCTGGTGTCCTTCCAGAGGCTTAGTGGTCTCCAGCTGTGGATGGGGATAGCCTTGTAGGTACCCTCTTGTTATTCTTCCTCTTCTCCCACCCCTGGCCAGCCACCTGTAGTGGTCAGCACAGTGACAAGTACTGGGTGTACTCGATTAGGTAAACATCTGGGAACATGTCATGTCTGACCAGTTCAAGGCTCGCTGAATCTTTAATGATGTTTGCATGCTATATAGAAATTTCTGCCGGGCGGTGGTGGCGCACACCTTTAATCCCAGCACTCGGGAGGCAGAGGCAGGTGGATCTCTGTGAGTTCGAGTCCAGCCTGGTCTAAAAGAGCTAGTTCCAGGACAGGCTCCAAAGCTACAGAGAAACCCTGTCGCAAAAAACAAAAAAAAAAAGAAAAAAGAAAAAAGAAAAAAAGAAATTTCTAAGATATAGAACAATTTCAGCCCTCTAGAAGGTTCTATTGCACCCCTTCCTGCTTAGTACCCTCCTCCCAGAAGGAAACTATCACCCTATGGCTTTGCTTGTTCTTGAACTTCATGTGATTGATTCAGTGGCTTCTTTCACAAAATGTATGTTGTATGTCTGTGAGATTCAGCCGTGTGTGTGTGCCTGTGTGTGAGTGTGTGGTGTGTGTGCTTGCGTGTGTGTGTGTGTGGTGTGTGTGTGTGTGCTTGCATGTGTGTGTGCTTGTATGTGTGTATATGATTGCATGTGTGTGGTGTGTGTGTGTGCTTGCATGTGTGTGTGTGCATGCACATGTGTGTTCCTGGGGGTAGATACACGTGGAGTCCAGAGGTCAATCCCGGGTGTTGTTCCTCAGGAGCCATCTTTCACCTCCCCAGTGCTGAGATTGCGAGTGTATGATACCACAGCCAGCTTTTTACAAGGGTCTTGGGATCGAACCCAGGGCCTCATGCTTGTGCAGTAAGCACATTATTGACTGAGCCATAGCCCCAGGCCCTATTCTTTCTCGTTTTACATAGGATTCCTTCATGTGACTACATCAGTGGACCCATCTATCTATCCATCTTTTGTCAGTGAGTGTGTAGGTGGTTCCCAGAGCTTGGGTGTGACACGTGAATATGTTATGGGCACTATGAATGCCTCTGTCCCTGGAGATCCTATACATCCAGTTCTGTTTGGCATGTTCTCAAGATGGAGCTGCTTCTGTAGGGATTAACAAAGCTGCTATACCAATTTGCATGCTACAGAGAGAGTTTTCTTTTTTAACTTGGTTTGGTTGGGGTATAATTTATATACCATGGCTATGACCTTCACTCTTTTGCTGTGCAGTTTTTTAACAAACACATATAACTACACAACCCCACAGATTGTAGCTATAAACATGGAGCTAAGGGTCAGGTCAGCAGTAGAACACCCCTGGCCCTGGATTCCCCCAGCACTACAAAAATAAAATAAAATAAAAGATAAAAGCCTGCACAGAATTTCAACATGGATAGCAAGGTCTAGCTAGCTAAATACATTTTTTTTAAAGGAGGCATGGTGGCTAGTCTGTAATTCCACACTACTCTAGAGACACAGGCAGGAAGGTCAGAGTTCCAGCATCAACTTAGGCCAGCAAGTCCCTGTTTCAAAAAGCCAAGAGGTCAGGAGGCTGGAGAGATGGCTCGGTGGTTAAGCGTGCATACTGTTCTTGCAGAGGACTCAAGTTTCATTCCCAGCATCCACATAGGGCAACGCTCAAAGTGACTGGACCTACAGCCCTAGGGGACCCAAATGTCTGTGACCTCCACAGGCACTTGCACTTATGAACACAGACACACATAGGCATAATTATTAAAAAATAATAATGAAATAAGCTGGGCAGTGGTGGCACACACCTTTAATCCCAGTGCTGGGGGTGGGTGCAGAAGCAGGAGGTTCTCTGAGTTTGAGGCCAGCCTGGTCTATAGAGTGAGTTCCAGGACAGCCAGGGCTACACAGAGAAACCTTGTCTCAAAAAACTAAAAAGAAAATAATAATAACAACAACAACAACAACAATAATAAATGTTTGTGAGCCAGAAGAGGGCAAAAGAGAGACACTCACCAGAGACAGTGTGGTTCGGGGACCAACCCAGGCAAGGCTTTGTGGTGTGAGAAGTCCTTTTGTATATGTGTTGCTTTTATTGGTTAATGAATAAAGAAGATGCTTTTGGCCAATATAGCCAGGCTAGAAGAGATAGAGAAAGAGAGTAGGCAGAGTCAGGAAGATGCCATGTAGCCACCTGAGGGGAAGGATGCAAGCTGCCAGCTGGAACCTTGCCAGTAGGCCACGAACCTCATGGTAAAATATAAAATAATGGAAATGGGTTAATTCTAGATGTAAGAGCTAGCTAGCAATACCCTTAAGCTATGGGCCAAACAGTGTTGCAAATAATATATTTTCTGAGTGATTATTTCGGATCTAAGCAGCTGGGAACGAATGAGCAGCTTCCGACAACAGCTTTGCATATGTTAGGCAACACTTTAATACCGAGTTACATCCCAAACCCTACCTTTTTCCATTTTTACTTTGAGATAAGGTTTTGCTAAGTTTCCTGGGCAAGCCTCAGATTTGTAATCTTCCTTCATCAGCCTCTGGAGCAGGTGGAACTACAGGTTTCGCTCACTACACCGAGTGTGTTGAGCAGCTTTGGAAGACTGGACCACTTTGCATCAAATCATGAGTATCCATTCCCCTTGCTCCTTGTCTTGGCAGCACAGCATCATGTTTGGGGTTGGGAGTGTTGCACATTGCAGCAGTGCTGGTGAGACTATGGAAGTTCTACTGTTCAGCCCACAAGTGTCAAGTCCGCTGGGAGGCTGCTGAGTAGGGAAAGGAACCATGGGTTCCCAGCTGGAGGGGGAGCGTATTAGCTAGGGTGACTTTCGCTGTGATACAACACCATGATTAAAGCAACTGGGGAAGGAAAGGGTTTATTTGGCTCACACTTCCACATCACTGTCTATGAAGGAAGTCAGGACAGGAACTCAAACAGGGCAGGAACCTGGAGGCAGAGGATGCAGAGGCCATGGAGGGACACTACTTACTGGCTTGATCCTCATAGCTTGCACAGCCTGCTTTATTATATTGCCCAGGACCACCTGCCCAGGGATGTCACCACCCATAATGGGCTGGGTCCTGCCACATTAATCACTTACTTAAAAATGCCCCACAGGCTTGTCTACAGCCCAATCTTATGGAGGCCATTTCTCAGTTGAGGCTCTGTCCTCTCAGATGATGCTAGCCTGTGTCAAGTCGACATAAAACTGGCCAGCAAAGGGAGTTAGACCACAGCAGACAAGCCTGGACCCTTGGGGCTGGGAAGAGCCTGGCACACCCATCAGGGTCATGGCTCAAGGACTCAGTGGGTGACAGAATCCCAACAGGACTCAGAGTGTTCCTTGGAGCTGACCAGTCATCAGAGCTGAGTTCCCTGACCCAGCAGAAGACTCTGTGACAAGAATTTGAGTGCCATCGATTTATTCAAGCCACTAAGGGCTTACAGCACCAGGGAGGAGGACAGGGGTGGGAACAGAGGGACCCAGAGACAGGTAAGAAATTAAGGAAGATGACGACCCTGGAACCTTGCGGAGAAGAACTGTTTAGGGGTTTCAGACACAGGAACACTTGACGACAACACTGGCCAGGGAGGTTTCAAATGCCCTGGGAGCTCAGAGTGACTTCAGAGTGGTTGTCAAGTGTGTAAAGCCAGGCCTAAGCCAAACCTGGGGCGGGGGGTCTGAAGCCGGCTGGAGACCCCACACTGACAGTGGTGAGACCCAGGCTGAGTAGTGGGATTAGAAGGGAACAATACCTCAGTGTTGGGCTGAGTGGCCGAGTGAAGGAATTAGGCCTCACTAGCAACTTTATCCCCATAGCCTAGAAGAACCTTGCAGGGGGTCCCAGGAAGGCCAGCTAAATCCTGTCTGTGGTCTTCAATAGTTGTCCCACTTCACTGTGCACCATCCTGAAAGTTCCCAAGAAGAAGGTGGCTGGGAGAGCTGGGAGCCTGGTGACCACTGAGACTGCCTCAGGGACAGTGGAGACTGCGACGGGAGAGTGAGACAGGATGGCTTACTAGAGAAACTTGCCCAGGAGGACGGCGGCCATGGACAGGAGCAGCTAAGCACTTGTGTGGGAGGAAAGGAGAAGAGAAATCAGAGGGAAAGGGTGTGAGGCCCAGGAGGAGATAGGCAAAGACATCTGGTCTAGGACACAGTAAGGTGCTGGCCTCTGACTGTAGAGGCCTGAGAGGGAAGGACTGGCCACAACAGCCTCTGTTTTCCCTCCCAGGGACACAGGCATCAGGAGAACAGCTGTGGTAATGGGAAGGGAAGACGCTGGGAGACCAGGGTAGGGGCGGTTCAATGGCCCTTAGGACCCAGCTGAGGTAGGAGGAAATTAATCTGTGCCAGCGCCAATCAATCAGGATGGTGATGTGATAGACATCCTTCGGCCAAAACCAGATGTTCCTCGGCTTCAACTCCACCACCATCTTTTTTAGTCTGCCTGGCAACCCAGCTCTTTGTCATTTGCAGAGAAACTGATTCCCAGGGAGAGGAAACCAAGGGCCTGAGTGCTGCAATACACAGGGGCAGTCCTGGGACCTTGTGCCGTCACACACCATGAAAGTATAACGGTCCTTCCCCAGATCTCCAGCCCAAAATGCACAGAGCCCACTCCCTGGAAGCCCAGGGCGGGGTTTGGTTCAATTGGACCAGATCGGCTCTCCAAGATTTCCCAGGGAAAGCTTCAGAGGTGACCTGAGGTTCAGAGATGATGTGTGAGAGATCTGGGTCACGTGGGGCCTTGAACAGCAAGTATGGTGGTTTTAAACTGTGTCTGCAAATTCTTTGGCAAGCCTCCCTCCAGAAGCAGAGCCCAAGGTGGCCAGGACTCTGTGACTCACTTGTACTAACAAGACAAAGCAGGACCTGATAGTGTGGAATTTGGGCATTATTACTTCTGTGGGGAGGGAGCCAGCAGCCATGCCCTAGGGGGGGCACTCAGAGAGCCCTGTAAAGAAAATTGCAGGCCAAGGAACAGCGGTAGATAAATGATATTTTGATATTTGGAAGTGGACAGCTACAGTAATGAAAACCTGAAGTTTGAGAACGGCCTCGGGAACGCATAGCTGAGAGAAGCAAGGCTGAAGAGAAAGAGAAAGAACCGAGGCGTCCTATGGGAAAATGTCAAAGGACTTTTCCTCAGGGGAGCCAGTGGTGAGGGCATAAGGGGAGAAGCGCATTGGAAATGGGGGCAATGGGGGCCTCAGAGGCAGTGGGTGACAGACTTTGTAACCCCACCGGCTCCCAGCAACATAAACAGAAACAGGCAGATGAGATGAGCTGGGCGAGGAGTTACAAGGTTTCCAGGCAGAATGTTGGAGATGCTGTCTGGTTTATTTCTGTTGTTCATAGTGAAATGGGACAGGAAAGAGATAAACTAGTAGCTGTCAAACATGGAGAAACCAGGCCTGCATGGTTCCAACATGCTAGGCTTCTCCAGGAGACCCAGTGCTGAGGCTAAGACTCAGCTTTCGACTGGGACGTTGTTTAGAGGTAGGACACTTGACTGGTGTGTCCAAGTAGTAGGGTCTATGCCCAGCACCAAAAAGGAAAAGAAGACGCGTTTGAGTAGAACGAAATTCAGAGAATCTTAGTCCACTCTGTGTGGCAGTGACCAGATCCCTCAGGCTAGACTCTTCACTTGTTTTGTTGTTGTTGCCTGTTCTTCTGAGATAGTCTCACTGTGTAGTCCTGCTTGTCCTGAACTCGGATCCTCCTGTCTCTGCCTCCTGAGTGTGGGGATACCCAGCATGTGCCATGATACCCAGTTATTTTTGTTTTGTTTTTGTTTTAAAAGACAGGGCTTCTCTGTAGCTTTGGACCTGTCCTGAAAATAGTTCTTGTTGACCATGAACTCACAGAGATCCTCCTGCCTCTGCCTTCCAAGTGCCGGGATTAAAGACGTGCACCACCACTGCCCAGCCCCCCAGCCTTTTTTTTTTTTTTTAAGGGATTTACTTGGCCAGTAGTTCTGGAGCACTAAGAACATGGACTGAGAAATTTCAGCCTGAGCATTTCTCAGCATTCACAGAGAGACTCAGGTTTAATGTCCTCTTAAACTAGTTCTTGGTTATCCAAGATACTAGGGCACGTATCCCGGCCCTAGTGCAAGAATAAACTGGCTCATGAATGAAGGCTGCTGGGGACCTACCCTTAAACAGTTTATTCATGGAGCTCAAATGATGAGGCAATTAACAAGTAGTTTGTGTCTTGCCAGTATTAACTAGCGACAAGGGAAGACCAGAGTCTGCAGTGTCTTAGGTCCAACCCAAGGTTTCTGGACAGGCCAAGAAACAAGCGAGCAAAAAAACAAATGTAACCCCAAACCATGAGAAAATTTTTTAAAAACAGAAAAAAAAATAAAACAAGCAAGCAAAAGGGGTGCAAAACAATGAGACAAAAATGTTAAAGGGTTTTAATGGCTGTATCAGCTGTGCACACTCCCAGCAGAGGCAAAGTCAAACCTGACCTGTGGTTTGGCTCCGCTCACATCCTCTACTGGATGCTGTTAAGGATGAGTCCTGAGTGAGATTTGTCTGCCCAGGGAGCCAGGGTGATGGAGAAGCCCCAGCCAGGAGGAAACAGAGAGATAACTGTATAAGGCCTGAGGCTACCAGGAAGTCATAGGGGACCTGGATCAACGGAGGTCAGTGGAGGATGAAGAGAAGTAGGAGCTCATGCTGAGGACAAAGGAGGTGCACAAGATGCTGCAACCTGTCAGGAGCAGGGGCTGAAAGGTCTTGGAGGGGGGCATGGAAGGAGGGGCTGTGGGAGGCCAGAGCAGGAAGAATCAGGATGGCTCGGGCTCCTGCTGTGACCTTCAGCAGCTGCAGTGCTAATGAGAAATGCACTTCATTGTGAGAAGTTGACCCTGTGTGAGAAGCACCTGTGGAGGGCTCCAACCTGGCAGGACAGGGAAGGGAGGCTGCAGCCCCAAGAGGAGGGCAGGATGAGGGCATCCCAGGAGTGTGAAGGGTAGGAGAGGAGAGGCAGAGCCTCCCAAAATGAATTAGGCTCACCCTGGGCAGCTGGAGGGATAGACCAGAAGGCAAAATGTCCATAAGATGGAGTGGGAGCCAACCCAGACCATGGTTTAGAAAGAGAGATGAGGCTGCCTGTATACATGCATGTACAAATCCTGCAAGTACAAATGCATGAATACACATGCGCATGCACACATGCATGCCCTCCACACATATTCACATAATCCCCTGTATGTACTCATGTATATTTTGTGTATTCACACATATACAGAAATGTCATACATATAGACATGTATGCCAGGTACACACACACATATACCAGTGCACACTCATGCATACATGTATGCCCTGAATGCATACATGCATACGCACAGCACTCCCTACATGTACACATGCACATCCACTCTACATGTGCATACATACATAGGTGTACACACCCTTCAGAACACATGCACACACACATACCTTGCATGTACAAAATAAATATACATTATACACACACAAATATAGCATAGTCAGCATGGCATATACATGTACACAGCACTCATGCATGCACATACACATGTACATAACACATCTTGTATACATATACACACATGCACACACAGCTGGAGTGATACACAAGCAAAAAGTCGAGTAGGCTCCTCAGCAGGGCAGTACAGTATGTGGCTGAGTAAGACAGGGAGAGAAGAAGCTCAAGCTAGACACACACAGGCAGGCTCTGGGATGCACACAGGGGAGGGGTTTGTGTTCATTTTTTCATCCACAAGAAATCATTTGAACAACTTAAGCTTTATTTGGCTCATGGTTTCCAAGGAATCCATGCACGGTCGGCTAATCTGCTGCTAGCGTCTGGGATAGTGCAGATCACTGAGGCAGCAAGAGCACACAGAGAGCAAAGCTGCTCACCCCAGGGCAGCCAGAAAGCAGGGAGAACAGAAGAGGCCAGGAACAAGGTACCTTTCAAAGACATGCCCACAGGGACCTATGTCCTTCAAATATGCCCCGCCTCCTAGTTCATCACAGCCCAGTAACTACCAAATTTTGAATCCATCTACGGATCAACCAACTGATGAAGCCAGAGCCCCCATGGTTCAGTCTCCTCTCAGTGACTGACTCTGCCAGCTGGAGGTAAATATGAACACATGAGCCCTTTAGGAGTCCCTTGCCATCCTACAGGTCCACACATGCAGGCCATTCCAGTTGCCAGGTTCTAGAAGATGCTCATGGTTTGAGGTAGGCAGATTGATGGATGCCAGGATGATTGGGGGCATAGGACTTTCTAGACCCCAGCAAATGACAATTAAAATGTGAAAACAAAACAAAAAATCCAGCTGCATGTAGAAATAGTGATAGGTGTGGGGTGGAAGACAGGCATGGCTGTGGTAGATATAAAGGCTGGATCTGCAGGGAGGATGGACAGTGGGTGGGGCGCAGAGAGAGGTGTGAAGACCTGGAGGAGCACGCGTGTGCACTTGCAGCAGGCAGGCAGGCAGGACAGACACATGCTGGCCTGATGATAAAGACTGGGCGGGGACCAAAGGCAAGCAAGGTAAGGAGAGAAGCCATTCACAAAAGCTGCTGTCACCTTGTCAAAAGGGCAGGGGACCCGATACTCCCTGACAGGGGAGGTCAGCCTAACCAGGCTGCACCTGGTGAAAGAGGATAAAAGAGGGAGTCCGGTCTAAGTTCTGACAAGTATGAGGCCACAATGCCTTGCTGGATGAGGAGGTCTGTTGCCAGACTTACGTTCAGACTGCAGTGGCAATGGCCAGAGCAACACAGGAGAGCTGTGCCACCTGCCTGCCTGCCTTTCTTCCTTCCTTCTATCTTCCCTTCTTCCTAGTATGTATGTATATATCTGTTTTCTATCTACCTGTCAATCATTGTCTATTCACCTATTCATCTACCAGAACAACTCACACCAATCTAATAACTGAATCCTAGAGGAAGATCAGTCCTAAGCCCACACTTGGGAGGGAGTTCAAAGCAGACTTTAATCTTTCCTATGACGTTTCAAAGCTGTTTTTAAGTCAAACATGTTCACACCATCACTGAGATAATGAACAATTAATTCTTCAAAGGAAGAGAACAAAAAAGGAAGCCAAAGGGAATAAGAGACAGCGTGGGAAAAGAGCCAGCCCCAGACAGACACTCTTGTCTGTCCTGCCATCCTCCCTAGCACGTGCCAAGACCTGGGGACAACTCAGACAGACCCTGCCCTGGAGATGCTTGTGGTCTGGTGGGAAGAAAAGATCTCCAAATGCACACCTGGGCCTGGCTGTCAGGAGCGTGTGCCCGTGGTCTTCTAACGGTCCTTCATCAGCTAGTGAAACCAAAAGCTAAGAACAAGTGCAAGGACTGGCATGAGGAGAGACCAGGAGACGGACATAACCTGCACGCAGGCACTACCTCTAGCAAGAGGTTCCTGTGGCTGGGGACAGAGTAGAAACCTCAAAGCATGGAAGGACTTGGGTTGATCTAGAAAGCCATGAGGCAAAATTAGTCAGCTTGAACTTGCCCAGGGGTGCAGTGAGGATCTGGCTGAGGCCAGTT
Source organism: Ondatra zibethicus (assembly GCA_004026605.1). Taxonomy (NCBI): domain Eukaryota; kingdom Metazoa; phylum Chordata; class Mammalia; order Rodentia; family Cricetidae; genus Ondatra; species Ondatra zibethicus. The sequence goes on from PVIU01000832.1 coordinate 197,432, forward strand.
AGGCTGAGCTCAGATGGGAGAGTTAGAGAACTGGTATGTTGGTTCCGGTCAGTGGTTAAGGGCAGTGGCCGCTCTTTGATTCCCAGCAATCACATGGTGGCTCACAACCATCTGTAAATTTAGTTCCAGGAGATCTGACAGCTTCTTCTGGCTTCCATGGGCACAAGGCATGCATGTGGTGCCCAGACTTCATGCAGGCAAAACACCCTTACACATAAACTAATAAATGTTTAGAAAGAAAATGAGCAAGCATGCATGCATTCAAGCAAGCAAGCATGCAAGCTGGTGTGAATGCAAGGAGTGAAGCTGTAGAGGGAGGCAACACACAGACAGCGTGGTGGCATCTGCTTAGGAGCCAAGCACTGTTTCTAGGCACTGGGGAGGAGCCCTGGCTGCTTTGGCAGGACTGCACGTAGCTGGAGGAATCAAAGAGGTGCCTGTAGCTTTGTTGTTACACTACAGTAAGGGGCTGGGCAGGTAAGGGTAAAGACGTGAAAGCCAATGTAAAGAAGGAGAAGGAACCTCTTCGGTGTGCACAAGCTCTTGTCCTCTGGTTCATGTTCACGGGCATGGGTGTGCAAACGCAGCTCTGTGCCCACAAAAAACACAAGGCAGCAATCATTGTCTCACAGGGAGGAACTCTTCCCTCAGAAGCCAACAGGAAGAATATTTGGAGCAGGGATACCCACGGATGGGAGAAAAGCCAGGAGGAGATGGTGGATTAGGCAAGGGTGAATTCTCACTATCCACTGGGGCCCGATGGGCCAGAGGGGATGAAGAGGCAAAAGGTAGGTGCGATTTGGCTACCAAATAGGCTCTGGGGGATTTTCTCAAGATCCTGGGTGGGCTCTAGGAGGGTTGGGCTCTGTTACCAATGTTGGTTTGAGTTTGGGGCTGGAAGAGAATTGAGGTTTCAGGGTTCCTTTTGAGTCTCTCCTGTGGTTAAGAGAGGGCATAGCAAGAGAGGAACAATGACTTGCCAGGGCATGGCCTGCTTCATATTGGAGGAACATGGGCAGAGGAGGAGACCATGCTGACCACGGGGTAGGGGAGGGCAGAGACAGGACAGGACAAGAGGGTGATGTGGAAAGTCCTTCTGTATATGTGCTACTTTTATTGGCTAATGAATAAAGCTGCTTTAGCCTATGGCAGGGCAGAATATAGCCAGACTGAAGAGATATAGAGAGAGAATAGTTGGAGTCAAGGAGATGCCATGTAGCTGCTGAAGCAGAAAGACACCCAGAACTTTACCTGGTAAGCTACAGCCTCATGGCGATCGATTACACAGAGTAATAGAAATGGACTAATTTAAGATGTAAGAGTTAGTTAATAAGGAGCCTGAGCTAACAGGCCAGACAGTGTTGTAATTAACACAGTTTCTGTGTGGTTATTAGTCCTGGGCAGCCGGGAAACTAACAAGCAGCCTCCATTTACAGGAGGGAAGGTGGTCATCAGTCTGAAGGGTGGCAGGGAGGGGCGTGTCTGGGATGGACAGTCGAAGCAGAGGTGGAAGACTGGACAGGGCTGAGAAGAGGAGAATGGCTCCACAGGTCTGCAGATGGCGCTGAATGAAGGAACGGGGCTTATGAGTGCAGCCATGTATGGACTGAGTCCCTAGTCCCCTGGAAGCACTGTGACCCAAAAGCACATGAGAGAGGGACAAATAAAGGGCCTAGCCCTGAAGGGTGCTGCCGGGGGGCGGGGGGGAGATAGATACATAAGAGAAGGGCAGAGGGTGTGGCCAAGGCAGACCCAGGCAAAGCACACATATATGTACTCACATGCACATACATGTACACATATGTGAGACCATGCACACACCTAGTAAAGCTGAGAGGGACTGAGAGACTTCAGGAGTTCCTGTCAGTCATCTTCTCATGGTAGTAACTGATCTTTCTTGTCCCTGAACTCCTTGGGTCAGAAGCCTTGGAATTCCTATCCCCTCAGAATTCCCAGGGGCCCTGCAGACAGCAGTTGATGGCTGACTGAATGGTAGCCATTCATTTACCACAAAATGCCACAGCAGGAGCTGGGCTCCAGCAGTGCTCAGAGAAAGATGGTGGATGAAAAGGCAGAAGTGTCATAAGCGCCTTTCGGGGCTGTGGGTTGTGGCACACCCTGCATTAATAATAGCAAGGAAGGAGTTATTGGGGTATGGAGACCATGAAATGAATTTGAGCCCTGAATCTGTGGTGTATGCCAGAGAAGGTGGGTGGAGAGCATCAGGGGACAAGAAGAGATTGGGGGTCCTCACAGACAGCAGGAGGTGAGCTTGCGAAGGAAGGAAATATGAGAGGAAGTGAGCAGGGGGTGCCAGGACAGACAGACCCTGGTTGGGGTCATGAGTCACTCTGTAGCAGGACCCAGCCTCCAGCTTGAGAGATGTGGCTCACATGCAGGGGCACGAGCACACGCTCAAGCATGCTGGGAATACAGAAAACTGCAAAACTCTACAAACTCCAGAAAGAGAGAGAGAAGGAGCTGAAGGGGAAAGTGCTGGACACACACACGCATGCACACACAGACACACATATGAACGGAGCAGGGATGACACACGAACGAATCCAAGCCAAATCCAGTAAGTTATCTGCTGAGAGGAGGGAGCATGGCTGAGTGAGATGAAGGCAGAAGCTGCAGGGGTGAGGAGGGTGGAACATCAATAATGAAGTTACAAAAGAAATTGAAGTGGGGAAGAGTGGGACCCTCCAGAGGCAAGGAGGCAGGCGGACGCGTGCCCATGGAGGATGCGAAAGGGAAGGAGGAAAACAGAAGAGGAAAAACCGTAAAGAGAGAGGTCAAGGTGGCTCCACCCACACGTTCACCAAAAGCAGATACCAGGTGTGACCTCAAATGCGGAGAGGAGAAGGTGTGAGGTAGGAGAATGAAGGGAAGGAGGTGGTTTGCGCATGCTCAGATAGACCCACAACCAGAAACATGGTGGACAACACCCTGGAACCGAGAAGAACGAGGCAGAAAGACCTGCCCGAGCACAGGTGTTGGCAGCAACCTCCTGCGCCCTGAAGGGAAAAGAAAAACAGTTCACATGCACAGGAGGGCAAAGCAAATCCAGGCCACCTTTCCTCTGGAAGGGCTCTGGCAGGTGTTTAAAAAGGTATCCTGTGTCGGCAGCAAGTTGACAAATTGCCCCGGTGAAGAGGAAAAGGAAAAAAGCTCCATTTTGTATATCTGCCCTTTTCCACCACTGTGACCAATTCAAACCAGCGACACACCAGCGCTGAGTTAGGGGAGCTGGGGGACGCCCACCAGGACCTCACCACGCTCCATAGAGACCGAAGCTAACACCAGATTTAAAAACAACTCACTGGCTGGGCTGGGGAAGTGGTGGGTAAGAGCACTTGCTGCACCACCATGCAGCATGAAGACCTGAGTTCGAATCCCTGGCACCCACATAAAAAGCCTCGCATGTGTCTGTAACCTGGTAGTGCAGAGACAAGAGGATCACTGGAACTTGCTGGCTGCCAGCCTAGCTCCAGGTCCAGTGAAAGACCCTATCTCAAGACACAGTGTCCTCCTCTATCTTCTGGAGATGTCGGCATGCATACTTGTGCTCATCACACACACACACACACACACACACACCACTCTTATTTTAACCCCCCAACACACACACAAGCAGCTGTGTTCACCCAGTGAGAAGGTACTTCTGTGTGGGTGGGTGGAGCTGGTCACTGTACCGTCCTTGGGGAAGGAAAGGAGGAAGCATCAGCCCTGTGCCATGCTTTAATTCTATGCCAGAGAATTTCTTTTCGTATCCCGTAGATAATTAAAAACTTTTGTGTGTGTGTGTGTGCTCAGAAGGCTAAAGCAGGGATATCTCAAGTTAGAAGCCAGCCTAGGCTATATAGGGACACCTTGTCTCAAAAAATAGTGCGCGCGCACACACACAGGGGAAAAAATCTTAAATTTTTTTTTAATCAGTAGGGAAATAGAGAGGAAAGAGGGAGTGTGAGCTGGCAGAGGAGAAGGGAGGGCTCTCCAGATCGTTGGACCCTCTGTCTCTCCCCTAGCCACAAGTGGTCCCCAACACTCCATGGATGCTGACCCTGCCCTTGAGCAGCCTACAGAGGGTGGAGAAGGTACCCCCAAAACACACATCCCTGGTTGTCTGTGTGGATTTGTTTGAAGATTACATAGGGCTTCTCTTCTTAGCAGAGTTTCTTGGGTGGGAGAAGGGGACTCTGAGTGTGGGCAGCATGAAAACAAAGACTGTCTGTAATAGATCAGTCAGGGCAGCACGGAGCTCCGAAAGGGAGGGTGGAGCCTGGGGGCGTACAGGAATAGGTGCAGGACAAACAGAAGAATGGCCTGAGAGACAGGTAATAAAGTAGGCAGAGAAAGACCTCCAGCATCAAAGGTCTTGTTGGACCATAGGATAATGGGCTGGGGTGGACCAGGGATAAGGGAATCAGCACAGCCACAGTGGAGTGCCTGTCTCCAGCGGTTCTATAATGCCAAGAGGACAGGAGGACATGGAGAACAAAAGGTCAAGGTCTCCTCAGGTGGGAGAGAGATGAGCAGGTCCACCTGCTGAGAAAGTCCAGGGGAGGGGGGGAAGGAAGAAGCATCTGTTGCTAGGGCAACAGCACTGTCAGAGAGCAAAAGGTGATCAATGGAAAAGGTGGGAGAGGGGTCATGGTGGTGGAATGAGCTAGGTTAGACGTGGAAGGTAGCTGAAGGGAAGGGCTGATGTGCTTCCAGTCCTGGATCTGAAGAAAGGAGAGAAATGCAGATGGTCCACCCTCTGTAGGCTGCTCAAGGGCAGGGTCAGCATCCATGGAGTGTTGGGGACCACTTGTGGTTAGGGGAGAGACAGAGGGTCCAAGGATCTGGAGAGCCCTCCCTTCTCCTATGCCAACTCACAGGCATTTGTCCTCTCTACTTCCCTTCTAATTAAAAGAAAAATTAATCATACATTTCTCTTCCCTTTCCCCATGGTTAATCTGTGCTACTGATGGAGATCTCAGGGATTGTGGGGTTGGCCCAACAGGCCCCAAATGCCCTGGGATTCAATAGTCATGTCTGCAGTGAACCCAGAGATGTGGGCCATCACATGCTTTCACACACACTGTGATGCTTAAAGTAAAAAACATAAATTGCATTTATCATGCTATACTCTTACTGTAGATAATGAGTCTGCTTCCTTCTGGGACTCAGGTCCAAGATGTGTTGTGACCTATGAGATCTAGATCCTCTAAGAATGACCAACAAGTGTGTTCAGTGTGGGATGGATGGATGGATGGATGGATGGATGGATGGATGGGTAGATGCACAAATAGATGTGTGGACAATGGGTGATAGTTTGGTAGGTGAATGGATGAATATATGAACAGACCAATTAATAGACAGATGGATGATGGGTGGGTGGTATAGGAGGTCCTTCTGTATTTGTGTTGCTTTCATTGGTTGAATAAAGAAACTGCCTTGGCCTTTTGATAGGGCAGAAATCAGTTAGGCGGAGTAGATAGAACAGAATGCTGGGAAGAAGGGCAGTGTGGCAGATGACATGAAACTCCTGTCTGAGACTGACACTGGTTAGGATCTTTCCTGGTAAGCCACGACCTCATGGCAAACACAGATTAATAGAAATGGGTTAGATCAGGATGTGAGAATTGGCCAAGAAGAGGCTAGATATAATGGGCCAGGCAGTAATTTAATTAATACAATTTCCATGTGGTTATTTTGGGGGTTAAGCTAGCCAGGCTCTGGGAATGTGGCACTCTGATACCCATACCCCTACACACACATAATAAATGAATGTTAAAAGTTTTTTTGTTGTTGTTGTTGTTGTTGTTTTTTCGAGACAGGGTTTCTCTGTGGCTTTGGAGCCTATCCTGGAACTAGCTCTATAGACCAGGCTGGTCTCGAACTCACAGAGATCCGCCTGCCTCTGCCTCCCGAGTGCTGGGATTAAAGGCATGCGCCACCACCGCCTAGCTAAAAGTTTTTAAATAGAGTAAACTGGCAACATGGGTGCCACTGATGACCGTGACCTGGTGGGAAATCTGGTAGAGGCTGCTGAAGAAGGGCCAACTCTCTCCCAAAGCTCTTCTGAGAAGGGAGAAAGAAAAGCGCTATCCTTGGAGACCCAGAGTCAGGAGAGGGATGGCTCCCAAAAGTCGGAGCGCTTGGCCTGCCGCTATAGAGAGAGGACAAATTGTCCAGAAGGTAGCCCTCCTTCAAAAGGGATCAGATTCCTGATCTGAGAAAGGGTGTGGGTGGCTTAGAGTTCTGAGGACAGAATGCCTCCAGGGTCAGCCATTCCCTGGTCAGGGAATCCTGGATAATACCACTGCTTTAATCTCTAGTAAAGGCCATGTGTTGTGTGCCCGATCCTGCCATACGGTCCCTGTATGTCTGACTAATCCCCAAGACATCTCAAGAGGAACATGTCGCTGGTGTTTACAGACTGAAGGGACTTACGAAAGTAGCAGGTATCTGAGCAAGAAGTGGAGGGGCGAGGGTGGAGGTGGGGCCAAAGTAGGGGGTGCTGAGCATCCCTGGGGTGGGGTAGAAATGCAGCAAGTGGGGCAGATGGGTGGTGGGTGGCAGGAGCTAGAGGGGTTGAGGGTGACTCGGGGCTTTGACTGCAGCCCAGGCGCTAATGAGAACAGGAGGGGGGAAACTGTTGCAGAGGCATAGTGGCCGGTTTGAAGCAACTGTGGGAGAACCAGATGGAGCTGGCTTTGTGTCTTTGTCTTTGGGGGCATCTGGGAAGGACTCAGGGGTTAGCACAGCACAGAGTTATCAGTGCCCAGCAGGAAGGAACTGAATGAGGGTTCAGGGGCCCAGGGCTTGGGCAGGAGATGCAGAAGAGACTCTGCCGCCTTTGACACTGTGAAAAGGCTTTACACCACATCTCTCTCTATGGCCTTATACCCTCTGGAGTCAGCCAACCTTGGTTCAGTCCCACCTCGGCTATTACTGGGCCTTAATCTTTCTGAGCCATGGTTTCCTCTTGTAGAAAACGGGGATAAAGATAATGTCTACAGTCCTGTCCTGAGGACTACACAGCCATGCTACGTATACAAGGTACTCAGGGGTATTTCCAGCGTGAAGTAAGTACTCTGGGGAAATTCACTGGTTCGTTGTTTTTTTTTTTTTGTTTGTTTGTTTTTGGTATGTTTCTTTGTTTTGTTTTTTGAGACAATCTTACCATGTAGCCCAGGCTGGCCTTGAACTCACAGAGATCCTGTCTGCCTCTGGTTCCCAAGTGTTAGAATTAAAGCTGTGTGGCACCACAGCCAGCTTACTGTTGTTCTCAAGGGCTCTCTCTGTCTTGCTCTGCCCTTGAGCACTCAGAACTTTAGAAGGGCCAGCTTAAGGGCTGGAGAGATGGCTGAGCAATTAAGAGTGCTTCATGCAGGCGGGACAGAAAATCAGTGCAGGTGATTGTCTTAGTTAGGGTTTTCATTGCTGTGAAGAGACAACATGATCACGGCAACTCCTATAAAGGAAAACATTTAACTGGGGCTGGCCTACAGTTTCAGAGGTTTAGCCCATTATCGTCATAGTGGGAAGCATGGCAGTGTACTGTCAGACACGGGATGGAGAGGGAGCTGAGAGTTCTGTATGTGGATCCACAAGCAGCAGAAACAGACCACTGGGTGGAGCTTGGGCACTTGAGACCTTGAAGTCCGCCCCTGTTGACACACCTCCTAATAGTGCCACTCCCTATGGGCCTATGGGGGGCATTTTTATTGAAACTACCACAGTGGTGGCAGGGTAGGGGCACCTTGATGGTTGCTCTTGGCTGTCAACTTGTTTGGTTCGAGAGATGAGGGGTGTTCATGAGGGAGTTCCCAAAGGCAATGAGATCATCGGGACTCTGACCTAATCAATGGGTTCTTTGATTGATGTGGGGTCAATATTTAAGTAGACTATTGGGAAGGGGTGGAACTGGGGATGGGGAAGGTGGAGCCTGTTGGAAGAAGTCACTGGAACATATCTGTGGATGCTAAAAAACAAAACAAAGCAAAAAAGAAAAAAAAAGGTGCTTCATGCTCATGCAGAGGACCGGAGTTTGGTTCCTAAAAGTTCACAAACTCCAGCTCCAGGAGATCTAACACCCTTTTCCATCCTTGGCACACACACACGCGCGCACACACACACACACACACACACACACACACACAGAGAGAGAGAGAGAGAGAGAGAGAGAGAGAGAGAGAGAGAGAGAGAACAAGGAAAATCAGTATAGATAAAGGACACACACCACCATGCTGTGGTCTACACTTTGCTTTGCTAACTGTGTGTCAGCCACTTGCTAACAGGAGACATCTTAGCAGTTGACCTGGGTTTTGAAGGGTGCACACGAGTTATCCAGAAGGAAAGGAAACTTGAGTCATCCTCTCAGATGTTCTGCGGGGTCCCAGCCGAGAGGGAGCCTGTGCCAGACCTGTCCTCAACATTCCTAGTCTGTGAGGAAACCAAGACAGACGAGAGAGCTGCTCACAAGAGAATGTGGTCACAGCAGCCATAGTGCAACACCCAGGGGTCCTGGGATCCCCAAGGTAGGCTGCCCACCTGAACGGGGGTGGTGGTGGTAGGATGGGACATATGAGACAAGGAATGGAAAGAAAGCTGGGGGCCCAGCAGAGAGAACAGCCACAGCACAGCTAGAAGTTGGGGGCCTGTGTTGCTGAAAGCACTGGCGATCCCAATCTTTCTGATCAGCCCTCCTCCATCACCCTCATTACCCACAGGCCTTCAGGATTTCTCTTATCTGTTCTCGATCCCCTGAGCGCCTAGGAAGAGCCACACCTGAGCAAAACAGCCCCTTCCTCCCTCCCTGACTGGCACCCAATCCATCACACAACTGTTCTTCACCTGATGCCTAAGGCCCCGTTCCCAAGCTCCGGCGTGGTCACGGGGTCACACTTTCACACTGCAGCCTTTGCTAGCCCCATGGCCAGTGGGTTAGAGCACAGACTCGCCATGGCTGCCAAACCATGCCCTAGGGAGTCACAGATCTTTCCTAGCATTGGTCCAGACTCACCCCTCTGGTGCTAACTCCCCTTGTCACCCTGTCCCCCCTGGGCACCTCCCTTTTAGGATCTTGCTCCAAGCTTATTGTCTTTCTTCGTCACTCTCTGCACACTTGTCTCTCTGTATTTCTCCTTTGGTTTTCTCTGCCTCCTTCCATCTGTCTCTTGTTCTCTCTCTAGCACCTCCTGGCTCCACTTCCAGGCCCTGAATCAACCCCACCCCTGCCAGCACCTGCAGGGCAGACTTGGCACTGCTTCCTAGGCTTTGTACTGGGCCTGAGGCTGCCCAGCAAGGTCATCCAGAAAGCTCTGCCCCCTTTCTCTCACTGCTAGAGTCTAAAGCGGAATTCAGTTTCCCTCTGAGCCTAGCTTTGCTGTACGAACGCACACAGACACACATATACACTGTACATCTCTTAGCCAGCCTTGGCCAGGTCAGGTCCCAGGAGGGGTCCTGTGTTACCCACTTACAGTCACACACACTAAAGGCCAGTAGGACCTAGGATCCCAGTGGAAAGGGCAGGGACAATGGCAGAAACATGCACAGCCCAGGAGGAAACATCCAGGAGCACTGGTCCCGTGCCAGACCCTCATCTAAGTCCTCTGTGAGCATCGCCATCCATGCCACTCCTACCCAAAGGGCCACTGTCAATTTTGATCCGGTCTGGAGGAAACTGAGGCTCAGAGTGAGGAGCCTGCCAGAAGCAGAAGTAGGGAGCCTGAGATGCAGACCTGCCTGGTGCCAACTCCACACTCCATCACCCAGCTGCTGCCTGAAGTCCTATCAAGGGTCACCTTAGCTGGAAGGCGGAGGAGGTAGAGAGGGGCAGAGCTAGCTCAGGGTCAGCATACTGAAAACCTCTGTATCTTCTTGCCACACTCCTTCATGGCCTCCTCCTTGGCTCCCTCTGCACAGCAGGCACTTCCAAGGAGACCACAGGCTACTGAAGGGGCCCACACCAACCAGGGCCGAGTCAGAACAAGGGAGTTGGCTAGAAGCCAGATTCCACGGACATGCTCTGGGAAAAGACTGACAAGGGACAGGGCAGCCTAAGCTTGGGTGGCAGAGGCCAGGGTTCCAGAGTCCCTCCTGCCATGTACCGACAGCATAGGGTCACTTCAGACAGCCTGGTTGTGAGAAGGTGTCTGAGGGCATGAGGTGCCTCATGTGCTAGGTGTGGGGGAACTGTGATGCCACTGAGCTGTAACATAGAGCAGGGCAGGGAACTGAGCTGAGCCACCAAAAAGGTAGCAGTGGACTGTGGAACGGGGCAGAGGGGACAGAGATGGCTGGCTGGGACACACTACCATGATCCAGTCAGAAAGGAAGAAGTGGTGAATGCCACCAAGCTGTTATCTGGCTGTGTGGCCTGGTATCCACTCCATCACTTGCCACCATGCAGGCACCAAGCATTCCCCACACAGACTGCCATGTTTGGTCTTGAGGCCCTTCCTGTCCCCACTTTGCAGGCCAAGACACTGCTCCAGAAGTGTCACTTTCCTGAGGACCCGAACAAGGTTTGCACCCAGGGTGTCAGACACTGGAGGCCTGGAGCAGTTGGCAGAGGCGAAGCAAGATGGACCTGCGAGCATGGAGGGAGGACCTGCAAAGGACAGGGACAGATGGAGAGCCACTGAGTTCTCCCAGGAAGCCTAAGTGAAGATGTTTTGCTGTCTCCTGGGGCGAGGCATGGGTAGCTTCCCCTTAGCTCTCCAGGGAATCTTTTAGGAACACCTTGAAGCCTCCTGACTTCCTCAATTCTATTCCCATCCCAAAGAACAAAGGGGGAGCACAGAGGGACCAGGGCACAGTCACATCCTTGAAACATGAGTGAGCACCAGGAGAGGAAGAAGACACTAATCTGGGGTGTCTCCCCCTATCACCCCTGCTCCCCACAACATAGACACCCCAGATAGAAGCAGACATGTCAGACAGGTGACCTTCCCAGACAAAGCTAATCTCCCAAGTTGGGGCTCCCAAAGGCTTTAGCAGGGGTGCAGAAGCGAGGAGAGGGAAACAGAAAAGACCCACATGAAGAGGTGGCGAGGCACCCCGAGTCACCCAGTCCCTCCTCACTGGGAGGTGGATACTGTGGCATTTTATTTTATAGTCATCTGCACGCACTCCTGGCTTATCTCTGCTTTTTCTGCAGCGAACACGTTTTCTGTCTGAAGCCAAAGGAAAACAATGAATGTCATTTCACACAGTACAAAGCTGTCTGTGGAGAGGGAACAAAGCCCATGGAGAGGCTGCTGAAGCAGTGAGAGTGGGGGAGGTGGAAAGCACACAGACAGACAGACATACAAACACACACACCCACACACCATCCTTCAGTATCATAGCATGAGCAGAGAGAGTGAAATTCCAGAAATCTCTAAGGGAGAAAAAGGGTAGAGGAGAGAGGGACCACAAAGAAGGAAGCTGGGGAGGGACAGACAGCCACACACTTGTATCACCCCAGCCTTCACAACTCCGTAACAATACTACGGAGGACTCAGTCCATCCTCATGGTGGTGTGGGCGGTGATGTTTGTTTGCTTGCTCTTATTACAAAGGTAACAAAGCTTTTTGTACTCAGGGCCGACAATTTGGAAAAAAATTGTGTTCTAGTTTTTGAAAAGCAAAGGCACCTGTGAGTGCCCCAGAGAGATAGAGAGAGCACCTGGGAGGAAGCTACAGAGAGACAATACATGGAAACACACAGCAGAAGTGAAAAGGGTCACAGAGACAGGGAGGCAGAAGAAAGACAAGCAGACAGTGACCAAGGGACATATGGATGCAGGCACTCCAATGTCCTGCGAGGACCCCAGAGTAGTGGCTAAATTCAATGAGGTTTGAAAGAGTGAATGAAGAAATGAGTGGGGAGGGACCCGGGGTAGAAGCGGACCGGGCAGGGAGAGAGTCTCAATAACAGACCAGAGAGACAGCGACAGAGGCAGAGAGGGACAGAGTCCTGACTGGAATAAGAGAGCCTGAGATGAAGCAAAGGGGCAGGCAGGTGGGGGCAGGACACACGTGCCCCTTCCCACACACTGACAGCAAGTGCTGTGGACAGACCCTTGCCTTGGGAGAAGGGACATTAGGAGACTCCTGTTTTTCTCTCTGTATCTCCTACATGTTCAGCCATAAAAAATAGATTTGTTCCTTTCACATCAGGCAAAACCACGTGCCTGGAAAGAAAACTGGAGCGGAGCAAAGTGAAGCTAGAAAGAACGAGACAGGGGAGCCCTACACACACACACACATGCACACACACTCGTGTACAAGCGCACACAGGTGTGGGAGGACTAAGCGGAGGGAGACTTGGAGAGAAGTGAACCAACAGGGCCTGGAGCTCTAGAGCCCATGTATGTGGCCCTCACGCCAAAAGAGACAGCGCCTTTGTCCATAGCCTATTGTATGCAGGCTTCTGAGTTAGGTTGAGGCTGCAGCTTGTTCCCCTGAAGATCAGAGTCAACTGAGCTATTAAGTCTAGCCTGAGCAGATGCCAGGGATGGCAGTGGTCCTCGGAAAGAGAGCCCCAGGGCCCGGGATGCAGAGGAAGGGAGGAAAGCCGAAAAAAGGAGAACTGCTTGCCAGGCCCAGGTCTCAAACTTGCAGGAACAGAAGGACATAGTGAGAGGGGAGGGGAAGGGCATGGTGGGGAGCAGGGCACCACCTGCCCACACCCGCCCTGGCCGCTGGGCCAGGAGGCAGCTGTGTTCTTTACACATCCTAAGTCTGATGTGGTTGGCATTGTGTGGGGCATTGCTGCTCTACAGGAGCTCAGAGAAAGGCGGACTCAGAGGAAGAGGAAAGGTCCTTCCCGGCTAGGCCAGGTGGTCTTCAGGGAGGAGCTGCAGGGAGAGGACTGAGAGAAACTTAGGAGCATTCTGAGGGATGGGAGGGATGGCTGGCCACCAAGGGAATGACTGGTGCACACATCTGCCTCTAGATCCTGTGTCCGGAGCTCAGGAGGAGGGGCAATGTGGCATGAAGAACTCGGCACCCAGGAGTGGATGAAGCACAGTGGGGCACAGGGTGGCAAGAAGACAAGGACTCTAAACTGCCTGGAGGAGCCTGATAACCGGGGCAGGCAGAGGGAGTGGAAGGAAACAATAGGCTCTCTCTCTCTTTCTCTCTCTCTCTCTCTCTCTCACACACATACATACACACACACACACGCACACACACACACGCACACACACACGCACACACACACACGCACACACACACGCACACAAACACGCACACACACACAAGCTGGATAAAGAGGAGAAGACAGAGCCTGAGGGGGAAACGAGTGAGGGAGCCGTGAGGCATAAAGTAGTCAGACGTAGCACATCTGGAAAAAGTGATCTGGGAGGAGACAGGCCAAGAAGAGAAGGAAGAGGAGCACTGAGAGAGAGAGACTGAAGACAGAGAAGGGAGAGGTGCTGACAGCTCAGCCCGCACACAGAGGGCTTGCAGAGAGGAGTGGAGGACATGCAGGTGCAGAGGGAGGGGGCCAGAGAGCTAGGGGACACAGTGCCGCAGCCTCCCAAGTGACACCCTATATACAGAATGAATCAAGGGAAGAGCACCATGGACACACACACACACACACACACACACACACACACACACACACACAGTCCTACTGAGAGGAGAGACCATGCAGCGGGAACTCCTGTGTGCACACACATCTCTGATGCTCACTCAAGGTGTCCACTTAGACTCTGGAAAAGGGGCAGAGTGGGAGAAGTGCTGGCCTGGGACACATCCCCATTGGGGACAAGTCACCCACTGGCTTTCTCCACAGTTGCTGGAGGGAAGCCCATCCTGGTCACTCGAATGCTAAGTGATTCATGGGCACCCTGATGCCTCCAGCACATAGCAGGGTGGAGCTCTTCCCTCGGGGATACCTCAGAGGGGAGATGCTAACTGTACGGGTGTAGAGAACCAAGGGATGCAGAGCATCAGAAACCACTCAGAGGTGTAGGGAGGGGACTTTCAGCCAGATGGCAGCCTAAGGCAGGTCAGGCTGGACACTGTGGCCAGGGAAGGTAACAGGTACAAAGACCCTGAGGACAAGAAGGTGTGGGGCTGGCCACCTGGATATGGGAGGCCATCCCATCCCAGCTGGGGGCCATCCCATCCCAGCAGGTGACAAAGGAAGGCGAGATGTGGAAAGTGTGCCACCACCAGGCTAAGGCCTGAACTGCATCTGCCCTAGAGCTCCAAGGGACAGATAGATCAAGGGTGTGTTGGAGGAGCTGGTGTCTAGAGATGGTGACAGAGGGATCAGGGCTAGGTGGACAGCCAAGGGTAGCAGGAGAAACTGGCAAAAAAAAAAAAGAACAGCAATAACACCAAGGGAGTACACCAGAGGCAGCTGGGGGAAGGAGGCTCGTGAGCCACAGCCTCAGAGGGTCATGGTCCAGGGTGACCTGGATCATCACAGCCAGAGTGGCCAGAGTGGGGTTCATAAAGATAGTAAAAGTCATGGGCCTCGGGAAGGGGTGAAACAGAAAACCCCAGCTTCCCACAGGGGTGAGCCCTCAAAATAGCAGTCAGTAAAGATGTCACTCTGAAGTCACAAGCTGAGATCCCATTCACAGGGTGTGTCCAGAACAAATGTCCAGGGGACAGTGCACAATGTTTCCAGGGACAGGGCGGGTGTGGAACTGGTGAGAGGCAATGGCCGTCCACACTGAGAATGTCCTGAGTTGTTCGCCTCCAGAAGCCAGTTTTAGGTGGTATGCAATTTCATCTCAATTTTAAAGTTTTTAATTAAAAAAGACATAGCAAGGCCAGGCGGTGGTGTTGCACGCCTTTAATCCCAGCACTCAGGAGGCAGAGGCAGACGGATCTCTGTGAGTTCGAGGCCAGCTTGGTCTACAAGAGCTAGTTCCAGGACAGCTAGGACTGTTATACAGGGAAACTCTGTCACGAAAAACCAAAAAAAAAAAAAAAAAAAAAAAAAAAAAAAAAAAAAAAAAAAAAAAAAAAAAAAAGACATAGCAAAATACTTTGGAATCCAATAAGCAGGGACAGAGGGTGGCACCATCAATGGTGAGGAGGCCCCAACCCCAAGTCTTGGACAGGTGAGAGGCTCAGGGAGCTGGGAAACCGGTCCCTGAGGAGAAGGGATCCAGAGGGACAGGCTAGAGGTGGAGAGCCAGCGGAGGGTAGTGGTGAGCAACACAGCTAAGACAGACTGATGTGAGAGACAGAGAATACACCCAAAACAAATGCAGAAGCTGAGAGCAGAGAGGTCAGGCAAGGAGGGTGCTGAGCCCAGCAGAGACTCCAGGTAAGGCCTCTCTAAAGAGGGTCACAGGAGCAGAGACCTGAAGGAGGCAAGTGAGGGCAGCCAAATCTCTGGCCACTGGTTCTAGCAGGGAGAACCATCTACACAAAGGTCCTAAGGTAGGAGCAATTTGTCGTGTTTAAGGAAAGGTTGGGCAGGGGAAAGCACAGGGCTGGTGACAAGAGAGGCTGAGGAGAGGAAGAGAAGCTGGGCTGGAACCCAAGTCCTCCCGTACGTTGGTTGTGGTTAGTACTGGGAATTTGATTCTGTGATGGGTGACCTGGAGACCTTAGGAGACCAGGTAGAGGGAAGAATAGAAGGTCATGAGAAGCCCCTGACCAGTTCCACCCTTGTGGGAGACTTAACGGAAGATTCAGATGAATCCAAAAAGTTCTCCCATCACTGACTCTGCAGCAAAGACAACCAAAGGGCAAAGTGAGGAGCTAGGGGCAGGGGACGGGGGAATGGGGCATAGACAAGGGCAGGAAGGAAGAAGAAAGCTTGAGAAAGAGGGAGGGAAGGAGAAAAGGAGAGAGAGAGGGACCTACCAGAGTGGAAGCCTCAAGGCGAGAGAGACCCCCCCCCACCAGGGCTCAGGATGACACACACACATTGAGCCCACGCTGAGCCATCTCAGCCAGAGCTGTGACGCGCTTCGCCTGCAACAGACACTGACATGCAGACCCCAGCAGAGTCCCCAGGAGAGGGGCTGCAGTGAAGGAGGGGCACGGGGAAAGGGTAGGCAGGGTAGGAGGGGAGCAGACACACTGCAGACAGAGAAAAGAAAGGACACACAGCCGTGCAGACAAGAGACAGACACCCAAGTTGCCACTTGCACTGACAGAATGACCAATGACCCCCCCTACAGATGGGCAAATACACCCCAATGCATAGAGTGCCAGACGCATTCCCACTGACACACGCATGTTAGATGCATGACTGACCACAGAGGGACATTCCTACACCCAAAGGTGACAGACTCCAGTCCTCAGTCTGGGGCAAGGGCTCACAGTCCCTTCCTCTGTAATAGATAGGGCTCATGGGGATGTGGGCAGCCACCAGACATACCTCAAGGATGAGGCAGGAGGGAAGGGAAGGGGAGCTGAGGAGGTGGGGAGATTCAGATGAGGAGGAGAATACAGAACATGCGCTGTGTTGTCCCACCAGCTCAAGACAAATGTCTACCTCCCTGGGCTGCCCAGCAGAGACAAGACAGCTGTTGAACATCCTGATTTGCCTGGTGAAGGAAGACCACAGGTAGCCCCTGTACCAAGTGAGAGATGGTAGGGAAGCCAAGCCCAGGAGGGGAGACAAGGTCTATGGGGGGAAATCTCATAGACAGGACATAGAGAATGTGTTGGCCAAACAGGGGTTCTAAGTGGATGGTAACGGCTATCGTGCAGGCCTCTGGGCAGGACCAGTACAAAAGCAGCGTGACTTAGAAGTGAGTTCAGAATGCTGGGAGACCTGCATTGGTGTGACAGACACTGGGGTGGTTCCTACAGAGTGGGTGCTGAGCCCTAGAGTGGGGACAGGGGTGCTGGGCAAGATGAAAAAGCAAGAAGGAGCCCTTGGGAGTGGGGGAGGCTGAGCTGTTGTTCCTAGACGCTGGAGGCAGACAGGCTCCTGAGAGCCATGTGTCATGGGGCAGCAGACAGTCCAGCGGGTCAGCAGCTAAGGAGACCCAGGCATGAAGTCTTCCAGGTCATTCTCGGGTAGGAAAGACAGACCACAGTAGGTATGTGGGTCCGAGGTTTGATGCCCAGGTTCTAACTCGAAAGCCAGGAACACCAGAGAGCAAGAAATTACCAAGGAGAGAGAAGGCAGGAGGGATGGAGGCCAGAATCCTGGTCCACCCCTCAGAAACAGCAAAGGGAATGATGAGAGAGGCAGCGAGTGAGGGAGAAATCAGGCCACCTTCCCCTGAAAAGGTCCAGCAGAAGTACCCAGGAGTGGTGGGAAAGAGGGAGGCAGAGGTCAAGGAAGCAGAGAGGGAGGGAGATGGTGAGACTCTCTCTCTCCTTCCCTCTCTCTTTCCCTTTCTCTCTCTCTCCCTCTACCTCTCTCTCTCACGCACATGCACATGTGTGCATGTGCACACATACACTTGGAGAGGGAGCAGAAGCAGACAGAAGAGAGGCGGCACTTACAAAGCCATGTTATAAACTGTGAGCTGAACAAATAAAGACAAAAGGGCTCCTAGAAGAGAAGCCACAGTGGACAAGCCGGGCACTGGGGAGCACCCTGTACCCAGCACTCAGTGCGTCTCCGTGAGTCTGAGCCCAGCCTGATCTACATAATGACTCCAGGACTGCATAGAGGGACCCAGTCTCAATAATAATAATAATAAATTCTCTGAATTCGTTGGGCGATGGTGGCACAGGCCCTTAATCCCAGCACTCGGGAGGCAGAGGCAGGCGAATCTCTGTGAGTTCAGGGCCAGCCTGGTCTACAAGAGCTAGTTCTAGGACAGGCACCAAAGCTACAGAGAAACCCAGTCTTGAAAAAAATAATTCTCTGAATTCCACATGGGGAATGTGCTCTCACACACACACACAATGCTCACACACTCCTAAATAACTAAGTAAATATTCTTTAAAATACCCTAACAGATTGAAAGGTAAAACAAATGTCAACAATAATGGGGGAATCATGAAATTCAGAGGCGCATATTCTGCGGTATAAGCTACACCCTGTTTTCACAGTGAAAGAAGACAGAGGGAATGGGAAATGTTGGACAAGGTGACAGGAGCAGGTGCACACGTGAGCGGTGGTCAGAACACAAGCGCCACAAATAATGGGGCCAAGGAGAAAGGGCAGAACAAAAGGAAACCTCAGGACCCTTAGCCGGCAGTAAGGGGTCACCTTAAGAGATGTCTGCTAGTGGGGTGGCCTGTGGGGTGGGCATGAGGCAGGGGCACAGGGCTGGGAGTGGAAGGAAGGGGTGGGCCTTGAGGGTTAGCATACTGGAAATGGGTAGGTGAAGGCTTTGGATGCCTGGATCATCACTGTGAGGAATGGAGCTGGGAAAGGTAAATACTCATACGCGAAAGACAGTTGTGGCGCCCCAAGACGACCTGAGTTCAATCAATTTGGGCACACACTAAATACACAAATAAATGAAAAAACTTTAAAAATAACTCTTGGACAAGCAGGAAATGGGTAGGACAAAGGGATGGGCAGGTGGGTCTTGGAACACATCTGCAGAGCATACGTGAACCCTGGACAAAGCCTGGGAGAGCCCTCCCACCCTGCAAAGGGCCTGAGAGAGGCTTGGGCAGAGCCTGCTGACAGAGCAGGCAGGCGGAAGAAAGCAAAACTGAACGCACAGCAGCTGCAGCTCACCCACACCTCACTGGAGCTGTTCGGCAGGTGTTGAACAAAAGAAAATAAATGTACAGGAATTACCCCAGAATGGGACAAAAGATTAATTAGGGAAAGTGGCAGAGATGACATGTTGCCAGGCAGCTTGTCTCTCTCTCTCTCTCTCTCTCTCTCTCTCTCTCTCTCTCTCTCCCTCTCTCTCTCTCTTCCTCTCTCTCTCTCTCTCTCTCTCTCTCTCTCTCTCTCTCACACACACACACACACACACACACACCTCTGAACAGTGCACACTCAGGACCAGGCAGATTTCAGAAGTGCCTTGGAGACAGGCAAGACAAGGAGAGGTTCAGAGTCTCAGGCTACAACACGTATGCACTTGAATGTACGGAGGACAAAGGGTGCTGACTGCACGGATGGGTAAGCACAGGCCATCGAGATTGGCATGAAAGCTGCAGGTCACAGACTGGGGCTGACAGGAGCTGCAGGGACCCCCACACACACACACACACACTCACAGACACACACACATAGACTCACACTCACAGAGACAGACACATGGCTGGCAGCAACAATGGTTTTACAATGAGTGCTTTCTGAAGAACCAAGGGAATAAAAAACAAGACTTCCCAACCGATGGCTGGGACCCCAAAGCCAAGGGAAGGCTGCATGCTAGGAAGGCAGTAGTCTAACCCCATAGGCCACACCTGAGGGACTTGAACGAGGCTGGGGGTGGGTGTGGGGGTTGTTGCAAAGAGCACCAGAAAAGCATATGGAGTGCTGGTGGACGCACACTTGGGACTATGCGGGGTGCTAGTGGATGTGCACTGGGGACTACGCAATCACATCTCTGTTGAAACCCATCAGTACCAGAGCAGGCGACACACAGAGCTATAACCTGGGGCAGAGACGCAGGAGACAGAGAAGGGGACAAAGAAAGACAGGCAGGGAGGAAGCAGGACAGAGAGACACTCACCACCGTGCCTCATGAGAACAGCAGTGAGGACTGAAGGCAGGGGCAAGTTATGAAGGCAGGTAACATGGAGCCATTTCTGTCCATGCCATGAAAGGGGTCTTGACACCACTCCGGCTGGATCTAAGTACAGGAAAGACCCGGGATCATACCACCAAGGCTGCACATATGCATGCCTTGCTTTACACACCATACATGCCCACAGTCATATCACAACCCTGCTGCATGTGTGTTGTGTGACACATACCATACATTCCACACCACACACACCAAATATGCTATGTACCACGCTACACCACTGTATACCAAAGGCTCAGGAACCTTTTCTGGAGGAGGGGGGACACAAAAAGACTGTAAGAGCTAGAGAGGCCAGTGGTGGCGGCGCCTTTAATTCCAGCACTCAGGAGGCAAAGGCAGACAGATCTCTGAGTTCGAGGCCAGCCTGGTCTACAGAGCAAATTCCAGAACATCCAGAGATATACAGAGAAACCCTGTCTCAAAAAAAAAAAAACAAAAAAAAAACCAAGCAAACAAAAATTATTATAAAAAAAAGACGAGAAAGCAACTGGCAGAAGTGACCACTGACAGATGACCACCAGGGATCCATGACACTTCCCAGAGTTCCAGAGGTACCAGACACACAGATGCACAGGAGGCTTTGCAGACCCAAATCCATCTCCACAGCATCGTCCCACAGCTTTGTCTATCTGCCTCTGTCTGTCTCCACAGCACCTTCCCACAGCTCTGTCTGCCTCTGTCTCTGTCTCCGCAGCACCTTCCCACAGTTCTGTCTGCCTCTGTCTCTCTGTCTCTGTCTCCGCAGCACCTTCCCACAGCTCTGTCTGCCTCTGTCTCTGTCTCTGTCTCCGCAGCACCTTCCCACAGTTCTGTCTGCCTCTGTCTCTGTCTCTCTCTTGGAGAGACACAGTTTGGAATCTACAAGAGAAAACTAGAAAAGGAAACAGATGAGAGAAAAGGCACACAGTGTGCATGCATGTGTGTGTGCCTGCACACATGTGTGTGCATGTGTATACACATGTATGTGTGGAGCAGGTCTGCTTTGGAGAATTCCCTAAGGAGGGAGCAGAGGACGGGTGAGAAGCTATGGCGGGCAGCATGGGAACAGTAGGCCATGTTGCTGTGGGTACATACCACACACTCGCAATCCACAGCTAACACACCCCTCACACACACACTACACAACTCCCAGACACCCCACAAAGGATGTACACCCCAAACCCCAACCACCCCATACAGCCCAATAACACCCCACATCACACATACCAAGCACACACCATACAGTATATGTACCCCACACCACACCCTCCCTTAGAACCCATACACACCCTGTACCCCAGTCACACCCTAGATCCCATGCACATCCTTATAGTCCACACCCTACACTTACAACATATGGCAGGGAGGTCAGGGCATGCCCTAGAGGAAGGCAGGAGCATGACAGATAGCCAGGTACAGAGGGCTGGCTTGCAAGCCATAAGCAGTCATCACGCACAAACACACATCCAGGGGCTGGGGCAGTGCTGAGCCCAGATGGGCCTCTGTTCTGAGTTTTTCTGTGAAGGAACCAATGGCCAGAAGATCAGATGTGAGCCAGGAAATGAAGGCTCAAGGGACAGAGACAAGGAAAAGGGTGAGCACCCAGGCATTACACAACCCCAGGGGAGATGCCCTATCCACTGAGCAAGAGCGGCAGAAAAGTCTGGGGTACAAGTGATGTTTGGTTTTTCCTTACTTATGCTTTTCTGAATCATCCTATTCTGCAAGTAGGAACATACATTATTCTTGTCCCAGGGAAATGTTTTCCCAGAAGACAAATGTGTGCAGAGAGCAATCGCAACAGAAAGGACCCCAGGGTCTCATGCACTGAAGCAGCTGGAGGCCCAGGCCAAACCATGGCCCCTCCTCTGCTGTCTGCACCTGGCCATGTCTTTCACATGCAGAGCCCCAGTGAAAGCAAACCTAACATGGGCCAGAGCGTGGAACTAGAAACTAGAGGAGGAACTGGTGGGGAGAGAGAGGGAAGTGACCACTGCCTCCCTCCTATGCATAGATTTAGCCCCATGGGCCGGGTCTGCAGACATCTCAACCAGCTCCCCAGCAGTTGGTCCAGTGGGTGGAACTCTGTGAACCACCATGACAGCCCCTGAAGACTCCAGGGCTCAGGGAGAACTTGCAAGGTGCTCTGTGGCCGCTGACATGTTTTGAAGGTTGAACAGGCGTTTTCAGCTAGTAAGAGGAAAGAGATTTCCAGAGCAGAGCCAGCCCAGGCCCAGAGTGTGAAGCAGAGGGAGGAGAAACTGAGACAGAGTGGAAAGGGAAAGCTAGAGAGAGCACTGCATGGAGGTGGATGTCAACTCACGCCTCCTACTGCAGCACACACGGCTCATCTGGGTCACTTCCACTCACAGATCACAGTGTGTGTGTGTGTGTGTGTGAGAGAGAGAGAGAGAGAGAGAGAGAGAGAGAGAGAGAGAGAGAGAGAGAATGAGCAAACTGAGAATAGAGGATTCGTGGGTAAGCAGAAGACACTGCCATAAGCCCCTATTCACACCCACCTTGCTCCCTGACACACATTTTGAAGAAAGAAAACAGGACAGAAAGTTGAGACCACCTTATACAAAGGTCCTTCGGCAGCTGGAGTGGAATGGGAAGGATGGGGTGGCCTCGGGTGTCCACTGTGGTCCTGGCTTGTGAAGTGGACATGAACTGAGATGTGTTCTGGTTTGAACTGAGCAGCTAGCAAAGACTTGCGGGCCCAGGTTTACTCTGAAGAAGTCTCTGCAGGTCTCCAGATGGGCCAGGGACAAGCCAAGGAAGGTGGCATGGCTTCTCCCCGCTCAGGGTTTGCATGGGTTCACTCTTGTCCAACCCAGCCCCACCAGGATACACACACAGTCTTTGAGATCACCAGGACACACACACATACACACACACACACACATACACAGAGCCTTTGAGATCATCCATGAACACACTCCATGCAGCCTGGAATGTGCCCCACTCTGCCAGGTGCCCATATCTCTCAAGCATCCTTGTCCTAAACTGGGTGCTTCCCCCAGACCCTCAGATAGGATGCACTGTGCCTGTCCCATCTGATCACATCACCTCCAGGCCTGGAAGCCACTCAGACGCAGGGATCAAGGTGCCTAAGGGCTGTGTTCCCTCACATCCAGGACTCTCCCACACGTAGTAGACGTTCAATAAATGGTTGGCCAAACTGAGGTCTGTTTGTGTTTAATCAGACAGTATGCAAAGTATGTACAACCAGTTCTGGGTCCCCCTCCCTCCAAGCCTGGGCCGTGGAATGTGGGATCCCCAAGCCCTGCCCGGAGCCGGGGTGGGGGGGGGTCCCCAAGGCCTCTGCATAGTCATCTGAAATCTACAAAACACAGTTTAAAAAAAGAAAAAAAGAAAAAAGAAAACAGAACAGTTGAGGCCACCGTATGCAAAGGTCCTTGGGTAGCTGGAGTGGGGTGGGAAGAATGGGGTGGCAAGCTCAGACTTGCCAGGTGGATGGAAGAACTGGGCAAGAGACAATGGGAGGAAAGTGGAAATGTCAGGGCAGGCCAAGCTTGGCCTCCTTTCCTGCAAGCAGGGCCTGGCTGGCTCGAAGCCCCGGCAGTGGGGACATTATTGCTGTGATGGGGCAGTGGGTGAAATGGTCATGTCTGGGGAGAGAGTAGGGGTGTTTTTACATGTTAAATACGGACATAGGGAAGACACATGTACATACACACACACACATACACACAGGGGCCCTCAGCTGAGATGCCACAAACCATCAACTACCCACCTTATAGATGGGGACACTGAGGCAGAGAGAAGCTACCACACACCCCAAGGCTGGGCAGAAGAGTCAGGGACCAACCAGTCAGCTGACTGCTGTGGCAGGACTGTGCTCCCCTGGACCCCAGCTGTGATCAATACAGAGGCTGAACAATGGCCACAGCTGGAGAGACTGTAGCTCCCAGAGAGGGCAGGGCCAGTGTTGATACACAGCAGTGAGGGTCCATACCCTCCATTCCCTGGCCAAGGAGCTCCCCTCCCTCCCCACGAGCTAAGGAGTACCAGCATGGGCCGAGAGCAGGGGCCAGGTGTTGAAATGATTGGGACAAAGGACAGCTAGGGCTCCCAGCTTCTTAGCTCTTCTACTTCCACTTGATTGCCTCTGCAGCCTGAGAGCTCACTCCATCTCATGGCTGGCTCTTAAGGTCAAAACCCACCCACACTGTGACTGAGCCTGGTCCACACCATCACTCGCCACTCCCATTCCTGACTCAGCATTATGCCTCCATTCTTCCCCCGCAACAAACCCATGAGCATCAATGGCAGCCTAATTCCGCCACCTTTAACCCATTCTCAGGCCCCAGCCTGTCCAGTGCCTTTGAGGACAGTTCTCATTGGTTCCTGAGGAAGACAGAGGGAGCACCAGGTGCTAACCCACCTCAACCCTGAACTGCCCATGGTCTTGGGCAAGTCACAGTCCCTCCTGGATTCAGACAGAGAAATGAGGGTAATGTGTCGGTGATCGCCAAGGGTCCCATGTGGAGGGCAGGGCTGAACTGAAGGAGAGCTCACCCTGACTCTTAACCCAGCGTGTGTTGGGCCTTGGACTGTCTAGCCTGAGAGCCATGGGAGATGGTTCTAGACCCAATGTTCCACCCAAATGCCTCCAACAAGGATGGCCAGGAAGTACATACGGGCCTCATTCCTCTTTGGAAAGGCTCTTTGGCCAGTTTGAAACAGACCCAGGGTGAAGAATGTGGGGAGGAGTCAGGTGAGTGGAGAGGGCTGAGGTTGGAAACCACCCCAGCCCTGATCTTCACCCAGGGTCTCCTGAGAGAAGGAGGCTGACTCCAGACAGAATACAGAGTGGGCCTGGGCAGGCTATGGGACAGTCACTGTACCAGCCTCAACCTGTCCTTCCAGGCTGCCCCTGTCCCTGAAGCCCTTCCATGCTCCAGAAGGGGCATTGCCAAGGCAACCCAGCCCCAGAGAGCGGGTGAAGGAGGCAGGTGCATCAGAGGCCACACCCAGAAGCCTAGGGAGACAGTCCTGTGCACACAGTTCCTATAGGTTCTCCCCAGGCTGGTACTGAGGCTCGGTGGACGTGAAGTAATCCTCCAGGAAGGCCTGCAGGTACTCGAAGGTGGGCCGCTCCTCAGGCTCCTTCCGCCAACACTGGCACATGAGGTCGTGCAGGGACTCAGGACACTCAGGGGGACAAGGCATCCGGTAGCCCCGCTCCACCTGGTCCAGCACCTCACGGTTCACCATTCCTATGAACAGAGGGCTATGAGGAGACGGATCCAGAGAGTGATGCAGCCTAGACAGCTTTTAGCTTATGGTGGATAAAGCCCTGTCTCTGAGGCTAAGAGCCCTAACCAGAGGCAGCCTGAGATCAGAGATCAGCCCCTTTTGGTATTCAGCCCCAGGAAGAGGAAGCCCAGAGGTGGTATGTGTGGGGTGGGGAGAGAGGTGACACTTGCTCCTAGGGCCAAGGTCAGGGACACAGGTGTAGCCCCCTCACCAGGGTAGGGCACCCGTCCCTTAGTGGTGAGCTCGGTCAGCAGGATCCCAAAGGACCACACGTCTGACTTGATGGTGAATCTGCCGTACAGAGCAGCTTCGGGAGCAGTCCACTTGATGGGGAATTTGGCACCTAAAGGCAAGAAGGCACAGGGCGTCACTACCAGCCTCACTTCCGCCTGGTGGCCTGAATCATCGGGTGCGCCCCGGGGCTCCCACCTTGCCGGGCTGTGTATTCGTTGTCTTCTATGAGCCGGGCTAGACCAAAGTCAGCCACCTTACACACCAGATTTTCTCCAACCAGGATATTGGCGGCTCGGAGGTCCCGGTGCACATAGTTCATCCGCTCCACATAGGCCATACCTGAAGCGATCTGTAGAGACAGAGAGACTGGCTCAGGGACCAAGCCACACCCATCCCAGGGCTGTAAGCAGGTGTCCCAGGCTGGTCATCCCCAGACATAGAGAGACGGCCAAAGGCCTTGCCCATCCCACGTCTTTTCAAGCAAGGAATTCATTCAGCTTACAATAAACACCACTGGTCTGAAAACGGAGACCATGGCTGGACAGATGGCTCAGTGGTTAAGGCACTGGCTACTCTTCCAGAGGCCTTGAGTTCAATTCCCAGCAACCACAGGGTGGCTCACAATCATCTATAATGGGATCTGATGCCCTCTTCTGGCATGCGGGCATATGAGCAGACAGTGCACTCACACTTAAAAGAAAACACATAAATAAATAAAATTTTAAAAAGAAAAAGAAAACGTAGACGAGAGCTCACTGGGGGAGGAAGACAGGCAGAAGGCAATGGAGAGGTCACAGTAAGATGCTGCCAAGGAAGCAGGGGAGTATAAAAAAGAGGTCCCAGATGACCCATAGACACAGGCACATGCCTGGTCCTGCCTGTTGTCCCAAGTCCCCTCTCTGAGCCTCGGTTTCCTCATCTATCAAATGTAAACAATAAATTTTAAACTTTTAATATTTTATTTTTATTTTTAATTATGCGTATGTGCCTCTCTGATGCCCAGATATGGTGTGCTGTCCAGAACTACCAATTCAGGCATAAGCAAGAGTTCCAAAGTGGCAAGGTAAGATTAGGACATGATGAAAGCCTCCTAGAGGGGGCGCTCTGAGCCCGAGAGCTAAAGGTGCGTGGGAAGGTGGGAGAGGAGACTTACCTGAGCAGCCATGTCCACCAGCTGGGGTAGCCGCAGATATTTGCCCGTTTCCCCCTTGAGAAAGTCCAGCAGACTCCCTGCAGAGAGAAAGCCAGCTCTAGCCTTGCCAGAGATTCCCTGTGCAGGAAGCTGTGGCTCCCAGACTCTGGCCACCTGCTCAACCAGTAAGGAAAAAAGCCTCAATTCAGTACTTGGTACTCAAAGGCAAAAACTCTGGGAGCTAGACCAAAGAATCCTACTGGGCCCTTGTAGTAAGGGGTGTGTGTGTGTTGGAGGAGGGGGGAAGTGTTAGCTGCAAAAGACTGTGTATAAAGCCCAACAGACATTATGTTTATCTGGACCAAGTCTGCCAGCCGGTGGCTATCTAGGGCTGGAGCTAAAGAGTCCTATCTATCACTAAGAGCAGCAGAGAACTTTGGGGTAATGTGGGATATATATGTTTTGAGACAGGGTCTCAAGTAGCCCAACTCGCTATGCAATGGAGGCTGGCCTTGAACTCTTGATCTTCTTCCTTCTACCCCCTCAGTGCTGGGACTACAGGTATATGACATGGTGCCTAATTGGTGCA
Source organism: Ondatra zibethicus (assembly GCA_004026605.1). Classification (NCBI taxonomy): domain Eukaryota; kingdom Metazoa; phylum Chordata; class Mammalia; order Rodentia; family Cricetidae; genus Ondatra; species Ondatra zibethicus. The sequence continues at coordinate 224,297 of PVIU01000832.1, forward strand.
GTGCTGGTGGTCAAACCTACGGTCAAGCCTTGTGTGTGCTAGGCAAGTACTCTACCAACTGAGCTACATCCCCAACCCCACATTGCTGTTTACTGAGACAGTCTTGCTATGTGGCCAGCCTGGCCTCAAACTCAAGATCCTCCTGCTTCAACCCCCTGGGATTACAGGTGCAAGCCACCACACCACCCAGCAACAGCAGGGATCTTGACGGCGGTAAAGGACAAAAGGATAATCCTTAAAAAAGGTATTACTAAGGCAGTCCCTTGGGTGAGCTGGGTTACCTCATCAAGGGTTGGCTCAGGGTAGGAAGTTCCCTTGTGTGGCCTGCTCTGCACAGGCACCTGAACGGATCTCGCCCCAGGCACAGGCCTTACCCTTGCTCATGTACTCCGTCACAATGTAAATAGGTTCCTCCGACACCACGGCATACAGCTGCACCAGTTTCTCATGCCTCAGTTTCTTCATGACTTGGGCCTCCTGCAGGAAGGCCTCTGGAGACATGGTACCTGGCTTCAGGGTTTTGATGGCAACCCTCGTTGTGCCATTCCAGGTGCCTGTGGAAGAGGGACATAGTGACCTCAGTATGGGCCACTATTCTGTTGCACTGGGCCAGGCCAGCCTATATGGGTGCCTATCTCAACTCTTGCCTCCCAACTCATGGAATGGGCTCAGCCAAGGCCAGGGACCTTACTGAGACTGTATTCCCACTTAAAACATGGACTTGAGGAATGGAGACTCCTCCCAGGGCTGTGAGATGAGTGTCTGGAGCCTGCTAACAGACCGTAACTGCTACTAGACACTGATTGATCAGGAATGTTGCCAGAAAGCAGGACAGCAGCCTGGTGGGTGGGTGACCATGTTTCTGCCCAGTGGGGCACCGTCAGTGCTTCAGGCATCAGCAATCAGAACATGGGACATGAGAGGGAGGTCTGTGTCTGGGGCCACTGGGGACACCAGAACAAGAGTTCTGCAGTGTTGGCACTAACAAGCAGGGGAACTGACAGGCCAGCTTGGGAGTCCTCCTTGTCACAGGACTGGATCTGAGGGTGGCACAGGTCAGCTCTCTAGCTCTTCTTGAGTCAGGTCATTCAGGGATCTGATTGTGGTGATTCCTAGTCTATGTAAAACCCCAGAAAGAGGTGGGAGGCCCTCTCGGATCCCCACTACACACTTGCCAAGAATCACAGTGAGAAGGGCCGAGGCTGTGGCTCACCCAGGTTCTGCCTACACCCTCCTTTAGGTCTGAGCTTAGGCGCTGGCTTTCCTCGCTGCTCTTTCTCTTCACAGCCCAGGATTTCCTTCCCCCACCTGGCCCCAACCTCTCTAGCACCCTCAGAAGGGAGAAAGTGAAATGGTACAGCCGCTGCACCCCAACCGGTCCCCCTCTACTCCTGGGTGGCCAGAGAGCAGCTAGTGGCAGAGGGACCTGGGTTGTCTGTGGCTCACTATCACAGGGGACTCCCAATGGTTCCAGGGTTAGACAGGAAATGGATATGGGACAAGGACTTCCCACCAATCCTTCCCCTTCTGTGCCAAGCTAATATGCAGATGCCTCTTGAAGCTTACCATCAGAAGGCTGAGGCTTGGCGTGAGACCTGACCAGACCCTCACCGGCCCTGGAGGGCAGTGGTGCCTAGGCCCCAGCAGCTCTCGGCACACAATCCCCAGTCTTTGCGTGCATGGGCTCCAAGGAGTCGAGTGTGCCCATTTCAGTGCTGGCCCCAGTTGGGTCACAGTCAGGGTAAAGAGGCATGAGCAAGTATGTTACATGTGGGTTTAAAAGTGTCGCAGGTAACGTGATACTCTCTCTGTACAGTTAATAATGTACAATAATAAAATAAAAACGGAGTCTAGCTGCTAAGCAGAGACAATTAAAGAGAGGGGGACCCAAGGTCCTTGAGCCGTCTTGCTGGGGTGGGGACAGGGGTGTGTGTTCCTTACCCATCCACACCTCTCCGAAGCAGCCCTGGCCCAACTTGACCTCCAGACGCAGGGACTCCCGGGGGATCTCCCAGGCATCCTTGGCCAGGCCCTGGGTCTGCGGCTTGGACGTGGGGCACACAGTAGTGAGGCGGTGGCACAGGCCATCGGCATGTTCTGAAGATGGAGGCAGGGAATGGGGCTCAGGCAGGGTCCCACAGCAGGCTGGCTTCCCTGCCCCGGGGGCAATGGCCCTATACGTCATGTACACACCACTCCCCACAGGCCCACAACACGGAAGTCCCTGCTCAATGCACTCATTCACGCATCCATCAGATTGGAGGGTGCCAGAGGACCAGGGGGGACAGGTATGGGAGCCTACCCTAGGGAGGCCACAGATACCACCCCTGCCCCAGTCACCTAGCAAGCTCCCACAGTCACCTCTCAGGACCACAGATGTGACAGAGGATAGTTTGGGAGGGGGAGAGTCAAGCTTTGGGAATCCTTTGGGAGCCCTGGAAGGCATTCCAGATGAAGAGGTTCCTGGCCTGGCTTGAGGGGTAACTAGGGTGGTACCCCAAACAGCACACAGCCTGTGCCAGGGACCAAGACAAAATCAACTGTGGTGTTGGAAGAGCTGCCAGGAGGCGGGTAGGTGAGGCTGGAGGAACTGATGGGTACTTTAGCCCCAGAGCAGAGGCCGACCGACAGAGATCTCGGCAGCCGGTCCTAGAGAAGCCGGAGGCCCAGGCTGAGGGGACAGTTCTAGTAGCTTATGCCTGCAGATGCCAGGCAAGAAGGGCACACCAGCCCTATCACTGCACACAGCCTGCACCCCAGCTCCGGCTCCCCTGATATTCTCTATCAGAGTCCCGCCCCCTCCCAGGAACTGGTTCAGACCAGTCTTAGGGCTGCAGAAACAATCACCACCAGCCTCTCCACCAGTCCCTTCTAGCTTGCTCAAGGCAGACCCCTCCTCACCAACCAGCTGCAGAAGGAGAGGAGGGGGCTGGGTAAGAAGAGAGGGAGGGAGGAGATGGAAAAGAGGCACCCTATGGTATCCCACCCCCCTCCTGGGGTGGCAGCCAGTGAGTTCCCACACAGCCAGGGGACACTCACTGGAGTAGTAAGCCACTAACTGCTGCAGACTGTTGAACTGGGTGCGGGAGGTGATGTAGAAACCGCCACTGTCCAGTTTGCGGATCTTGTAGTGTTTCACGTTGAGGCCCTTGGCATTGTCAAAGTCAGATACAGAGAGGCAGTAGGCACCTGTGGACAGACAGGGAGGAGATGTCCCTGGCACCCTGCTGATGTGCCCCTTACTTGGGGAAGTGAGTTCAGTCCCCACCCTTTTTCAGTATGATGAGGATTAGGTTTCAGGGCAGCCATGTGGGCACAGCCAGGCAAGGCACAAAACCCCCAAGGCAGGACCCCCCCCCCAAACTCTTAGCCCTGGTAGGATCTCTGAATCTCTAGTGTGCTCCCAATTGTGTGACCCTGACAAGCCACTGCTTGTCCTCTCTAGGCCTCAGTTTCCTCCTCTACACAATGAGACTACTGTGAAGAGTCATGTGACCTCACCAAGCACACTGTAAATGCTGGCTGGGGTCTGGGAATGGCCCCAGGCAGCCTTGGGTTCTTAGCTTTGTTAAATAGAGCCAGGGACATCTGGGGTAGCATCAGAGAAGAAAGGGAGCCCCAGAGGTGGGGCCCAGGCTCCAGGGATCTGACAGGCCATGGGTAACTCCGAAGGGAAGGCCTGCCTCCTCATCACCCACTGCTGAGGCCCCTGGAGCCCCACTGGACGTCAGCAGGGAGATATGATGATCCTCTGGTAACCTGTGAGTGAGCCAGGCAGGGCTGTACCTGGGACCCATCCTTGTCTGTCTCAAAGCAACACTGGGAAGTCATGGTTTCTGCAGGTGGCCCACATTGTGTCCACACAGAAGGCACCGGCTGAAGTCCATGGCCAAGTGGGACCTCATATACACACAGTAGAATCCCTATGCCCAGTGATCACATGTTCACACTGGCCCATATCCACCCCACCCCTGGCTCCCAGGAACCAATACCAGGCCACATTTTACTCCCAAGCAGCGCTGGTCAACCCCAATCCCAACAGTGCACAAGCATACATTGGGGCACACGCACTTTTCTATCTCTTGCTGAGCCCTAGGCCCACTGGAAACAGCCTGGCTTGGTTGTCATGGTGATGTGCTAGGAGAAGGGGCATGAACAAGCAGAGACAGACTGTGGGGGAAGGGTGAGGCCAGGAAAGGCCCCTGGGAAAGGGGTAGGGGAACAGAGGAGGCCCCTGGGAAAGGGGTAGGGGAACAGAGGAGCCCCCTGCATCTGCACCCATCCTGGAACAAGTGTGGCCGTGTACACTCAGAGGTCCTCAGTGCCTGTGCCCACTCCCCGTGTGAGAAACAAAGCAGAAAGCTTTTAGGTGCCATGACCACCTCTGGATTACTCGTCTTCCTCAAGCACCATATTTAATTCCTGCTATCACCCCGCCAAAGGGCTCTTCCTCCCCATCCCATGTGTCAAACTCCTATTCACCCTCCAATACCCAGCTCAAACAATACCCTCAAAGCCGAGTTTCCCCGCCCCAGATGGCTCCGGCATACCTTTTGTGGTCTCGCTCTCCCTCACAAGGAAGGTCCCTCTTGGGTTCTCAGCGCTGAGCAGTAGCCGCTCTGACTCCCGTCTAGTGATCTTGCCAAAATACCACCTGGGGCAGGAGGGACAAATCTGTGTTGGTTGGCTAGTGTTCACTGCCCACAACGCTGGCCCTGGGTACTGGTGCCAATGAGACCCAGGAGGGACACTGCTAGTAGTGGCAGTGGCAGCAGCCAGCAGCCAGACAACATACTCACTCCTCGGCCTGGATGGAGTCGGAGGGCGCCACGTAGTTGCTGGGGATGTAACCGGTCTGTCCCGTGCTCAGCGAGTGAGCCAGCCACCAGTCGCCCTCTCTGAGCAGGTGGGAGGGAGCAAGGAATGACATCATCAGGGGAGCAGGGTCAGCAACCCTGACCTTCCCACATGCATGGCCAGGCTCTGCAGCAAGGGAAGCTGGACCAGCCTGTGTCCACAGCGAGCCAGCACAAGCTGGCCTGGAACTCACACCTCCCTGTCACACTGACCCAGAAGGATACCACCCAAAACCTCAGCAGGACTGAGCCCTGTCAGCCCAAGGACTGAGCCCAGAGGCACTGTCCAGAGTGCACAGCGCCCTGCAGGTGCCAAGGGCTGCCTTGGGAGAAAGAGAGGGAGGAAGCTCCCTGCCTGGGGGAGGAGGAGGGGTAAGCAGGGTTTACATGAGATGGATGCCAGATTAGACCTTCGAAGTCTCCCCAAGCCCTAAGAGCCCTGACACCCAATGGAGACAAGGCTGGCCTTTCGGGGCCCAGCAACAGCTCAGGCTTACCCTTCAAACAAGCACTCCCTGCCCCTGCCCCAAATAACAGCTCACTCCTAAAGGTCTATAACTGAACTACAGACCTCCTCCTGCAGCCTACCCCTGTTCAGGGGGAAAGAGAAACCAGAGAGAACTGGGCCGTGCCCAAAGTCACACAGCGAGTTATGGGGAATGAGGTGGCAGAGCCCCATTGCCCAGGGCCCTCTACACTAACTGCCCCAGGAAGAGGGGAAGGAAAGAGGAAGGAAGAGGGAGGAGGGAGGAGGACTCCCAGCAGGGTTTGGGCTCTGGGCTTGGGTGGAAGGGGGAGGGGCGGAAATACCTTTGCAGCCATCTGAATGTGAACCAGGTCTGGCTGGAGCAGGGGTCCAGAGACAGAGGAGGGAGAAGCAAGCGAGAGCCCAACCGGAGAGAAGAGGCAGAGATGGGGGTGGTGAGAGGCTGTGGCAGGGGGCCGAGGGAGAGAGCGAGAGCCAGGCAGTGCTGGGGACACTGGGAACAGGGCAAGGGGCAGCCAGAGGCCTCACATCCAAAGCAACCAAAGTGGACAGGGCAAAGGCTGGAGGTTTGAGGGAAGATGGGGGATAGGACCTAGGAGGTAGGGTCCAGCCCTTCCCAAACCCCCTGTACAGATGGAAAGACTGAGGCTGGAGAAGCAAAGGGCTCTGTGCAAGGTCACACAGCCGAGCCAGGTCCTGGTCCTGGGGAAAGGGCCTCCCTGTGGGTAGGTACCGTGAGGCTCAATGGCTCTCCAGTTCATCTCCATGCAAGGCTTGGGGGCTGGCAAGGTGGGTGTCAAATGATTTAGCTGGTGTTGTCCTTCGCCCCTGCCTTGACCCTGAGAAGATGCACAGCAACCCCACCCCGGCCCAGAGACGGAAAGGCCCCGGCCTCACATCACACAGCCCCAGCTGGAACACACCGGATGTCTGAGCATCTCTTCACACAGCTTTACAGAGGCCAGGTGAGCATCAGACCCTGGCTCCGCTGGTGCTGGGCCAGAGGGGTCCCTTCTAGATGAAGCTGTGCAGGACAGACACACAGGCAGGGTGCAAGCTCACCCAACACCCATGACCCAAACCTCCTCTCCCTCTTGGGGTACACACAGTTTCCTGTCTGATTTGATCCCCAAGGTCATCCTACAAGGAAGAAGGCAAGACTCCCACCCCCAGCTGAGGAAACTACATTTGAGAGGAGGAAACTGCAGTCACTCTGGCAAGAGAGACCAGTGTTTTCTTTATAGAGTTGGGGAAACTGAGGCATGGAGTAGGAGAAGATTTGCCCAAAGCTACAGACTCAGGTCTGAAGCGCTCTAAAATCCTTCAATCCAAAGCATCCATCTCCCCAATGGGGAAAACGAGGCACAGAGAGGGCCATGATTTGAACAAAGCCACACAGCATAGTCAATGGTAGAGAGAGGCTGAGATCAAGGGGCCTCTGATGTCCACAGCCAAGCGCAGCAACCTGAATCCACAGAGGCTGAGACCCCAGAAGCAAGGGGACAGGATGGCAGTCTAGGAAAGGGAGAGCAAATGTCCAGGTTCCATCCTGGGCTTGCTACTCAGTAGCCATGTGACCTTGGACAAGGGCCTTCACAACTCTGAGCCTCAGTTTCCTCATTTATAAAATAGAGCCAGCCCCTCCCTATGACTGCTGCCCCCAGGGTCAGAGCTAACAGATGAAGGGGTGTGGGCAAGAGTGACTGGCACAGCACATGGCACAGCACATGGCACCTGCTCGCTTCTGCCTCACAGAGGGCAGCCCCACCCTGGATCTTGAGTGATGAACAGGAGTTGACCAGGTGGATATAGGAGAAGGAATACTTCAGGCAAACGGAGCAGCATGCATGCACAAGGATCAGGAGGCATGAGCAGAGAGGCACATCCGGGGATATGGGAAGCTGGCCTCCTGGCCAGGCCTGTGCTACTCTCAGTGAGGGATTCCTCTACCCTCCAGAACATCCCAAACCAAATTCTCCAAACCTTACCTGCTCCAAGGAGAGTTCCCCACAGCCCAGCACGCACCTCCAACCATCATCTGCCCCCTCCCAGAGATATTGCTCACCTGCCGTAGCTCACTGTTCTTCCTCAGACCGGCAGCCCCTCTCCTAGGACCATCTTTTGGGGACCCCAGCCTACTTCTACCTGCTCCTGGCCTGGCCTGGCCTGGGGTAGCCCACTCCCCACCGCACTGCCTCCCTCCCTGGCCTCCAGAGCGCACTGGATCTTGTATATAGTTGGCACTCAATGTGGAATCGCAAACCAGAAAAGGAAGGAGGTGAGCTAACAGGAAGGTGTGGGGAGAAGATGGAAGGGTTGGCTTAAGCGGGTGGGATGCAGGATAAGCTGAAGGGACAGGGACGGGGAGGGTGCTGGAGACCACACGCAGGGGCAGTGGGAGAAGCACATGCAGAGAGCAGCCCCCAGTCTCAGCGAAGCATCCCCCTCCACCTGGCCTCGGTACACACCTGACATCCACCTTCCTCCTAAGGGCCAGCGAGAGAGAAGCAGAGAGAGGGAGAGGCTGAGGTGCGAAGGCAGGGCCCAGGATAAGGGAGGACAGAGGTCAGGGTCTAGGGAGGGCCACCACCCACCAAGAGCAGAAGCGGCCCTGCGGGCTCTGCACCGCCCTCTGCCGGCAGCTCTGGGTATAGATGGGTCCGTGCCCCCAGTGCATTCCGGGGCAGTGCCACTCACGTGTTGTTGACAATCTGCAGCCGCTCTCCTTTCTTGAAGGACAGGTCAGTCTCTGTCCGTGACTCATAGTCATAGAGGGCCACAAAGGTGGTCACCCCACCTGCAGAGAGGGATGCGAGGTATCAGAGCCCTGAGGTTGAGAGACTGCCTTCCTCAGCCGCCTGCCTAACTCTGAGAAGTGCCACACTGCGTCCCTGTGAGGGAGGGAGGGAGCTGGGGGCCTGTGCCTCCCTGCGGAGCTGTAGGCTAGGCGTTCTCTGTCTAGTGTGTCTAGCCGACACAAGCAGAAGTCCCGGGGAACAGACACCCTTGCTCTGCTCAGACCCGAGCACACAGTGGGAACCCTGCCTCTGCGCGCGTGTACCAGGAAGTTCTGGGTATCTGGGTCAAGCTGCAGGGCCCTTCCCCTGGGGTCTCTCCTCACCCACAGCTGCTCCACGGACTCTTGCAGCCCACCCTCCATTGTCTAGGGCTCCAAAATGCTTCTCAAATGAACGAATGGGTAGTGTGGCTGCATCGGGCAGAAGTCAGCAGCCTGTACAAGGGTCGCCTGAGATGGGCTGTGGGGCTGGGCACCCTAGCCCGTCTGCATCCCGTGTGCAGATGCATAGCAGCATCTGAGTGTGTGAGGTGTAAGCACAACTGCGTCTCTGTGTGCTGTATTGCAGGTGTCCGGCCTAGTTGTGTCTCCAGCACAGGAAACATTGTGAGCATTTCCATGGTATCGCCACTCAATGTGGGCGCATGCCCAGTGTGGGCACATAATACGGCTGGGTCTGGCCATGAGAGGTGCTTGTGTGGGTGCGCAGCTGTGTGTGTGGCTGTGTCTGAGAATGGGATGTGCCCGTGTGGGTGTGCAGCCGTGCGTGTGCTCGGTGTAAGCGTAGGATTTGCACGAGTGGGTGTGTAGCCCTGCACTCATCTGGCAGGAGTGTGAGTCACCCAGCTCAGCTCCTCAGTGTCAGAGCTGCGGCACCTCGCAGCGCCAACAGAGGGCGCAGGGGCGCACTCGGGCCACCGCACAGCGGAGTAGGAAACAAAGGATGGATGGGAGGCGGCAGCTAGGCAGTCCCGGGCGGTTCTTCCCTTCGGACCTCAGGGTTCCCTACAATCCTCTCCTTCGGAACCCGTTATGCTATGAACCCGGCAGTCCCCAAAGTGGCAGGAACCCCGCTTTCCAGTTTACGAGTTCTTCCCCATTCGCAGCCCCCGGTAAACCAAGTCCCCAGAGCCCAGAGAGGGTGCGCCTAGCCCAGGGACACACAGCAAGGGGGACGGCGGTGGGGGTGGGGGGAGCCGACCTGCCAGAGGCCCGGCCCTCTGCGGGGAGGTGACAGTGTCTGAGGAGTTGAAGCCTCCGAAGAGCTTGGGCTCGGCCGCCCCGGGGGTCACGAAGGCGGCGCTAGGTCCTCGATGGCCGTCCGCGGAGGCTGGCTTGCTCGGTGTCTGCGAAGCGGGGAAGGGGCCCCCAGCCCCGTGCACGTTCTCAGCGGGCTCCAGGCTGCGGCGCCTCTGGCTGGCGTCTTTGGGCTTGCTCTTGTTGCTGCCCATGGTCCTGGCTGGGGACGACAGAAGACCTCGAGGTAGAGGGAAGCCTCTGGGGGTAGACAAGGCACCCACCCCATCCACTCGGCAAATGGGGAAACTGAGGTCCTGAGAAGGAAAAGGCCCGACTAGGAGAGCTGGCCTCAGTTTCTTCACTTGTAAAATGGGCGTGTTGTTGGCACCTTAGGACCGAGCTACGGATAGAAGACAAGCCAGTCCAAAGCGCTGACCACTGCTACCCAAAGTCAGTTTCAGTCTTTCTGCGCGGGGACCCTGAGTCATATCTGTGTCCCCAGCAGACAGGAGGGGCTCGGTTAAGTCTGACCAGTTGTCTAACACCGGCCGGGGCGGGAGGCGCTAAATGTGGTGATCGCAGCAGCAGTACAGTATGTGGTTTGACAAGGGATGGCCACCGGGCCTTCCCTACAGGTACAGGAACTTTGTTCGCTGACAGCGTCAACTCTTAGCTCAAAGGTCACTTCCTGGGTTGGGGAGATGGCTTAGCAAGTAAAGGCACCTGCCGCAAACCCTGCTGACCTCAGTTCAATCCCCAGCACCCACATGGTGGAAAGAGAGGTGGAAGATGACCCTGCAAGTTGTCCTCCGATTTCTGACCTTCACACATGCCATGGCTCACACACACACACACCCCATAAGCACATAGAAGAAAGAAAGAAAGAAAGAAAGAAAGAAAGAAAGAAAGAAAGAAAGAAAGAAAGAAGAAAGAAAGAGCAATAAAAATGTTTCAAGTTACCTCTTTTAGGAGGGGGCCCCCAAATCCTTTCATGAGCCCCCTGACTACTGTACCCCCTTGGCTACATACATGCAACCCCCCTTCTTTTAATTTCTACAATTGTTCACTGGTGTGCAAAGAACGAGGTACACAGCAGGTGCTTAATAAACAGCCAAATGAATGATGAGTGGTGAGAGAAATTTGAGTCCAAAGATGAAGCCCCCAGAGGGAGCCATGTTGAAGGTTCCGTGGCATCCAATGTGGCTCCTCCACATCCGTGCCCAACCCGGGAGGCTGGGCTGGGGCCCCTCTCTCTCATCTCCACTCACCTGGTGGGCAGCAAGGCTACCCCAGTGGATCTGGGGAACAGCCTGGGGACTTGCACAAACACCAGCTGGGGTGTCCGGGGTCTTGGCCTAGAGACCCTGCTCTGCCTCTCCTGCTGTGCGTCCCTAAGCAAGTCGCTCCCCTTCTCTGGGCCCCAGTGTCCGCATGTGCAGAGCCTCTGTGGGGATGTGAACATGGAAACTGTTAGAGCTTTCATTCTGAGGACCGTTAGAAGCCTCCCCTTGCCAAAACACCCTTTGGCCCTTCCAAACATTCTGGGAATGAAGAAAGGGAGGTGACCACAGGCTGGAAGGCTCAGAAGCCGCCCCCTCGGTTTTGGTCTCAGCTGTCTAGTCTGCACGGGTATCATCCACTACATCACCTCTTCCCTTTATATGACCAGATGGGGCCATAGCAGGGGTCACTCTGCACACCAGGTCACTGGCGTGTGTTCTGGAAGTGCCACTGGGGGTGGGGAGGGGTGGAACCCCTGGGATGCAGAAGGCCTCAGCATTAGGCCAGATCTCCTCAAAGAACAGTAACAGAACAAGTCTCCTCAGTACCAAGCCCAGCTCTGCAGCTCCTCCCCACTGGGACCGGGGTACAGCAATCTGTTAGTCCTTTATTCTCAGAGCTATGGAGGTGCACACTGGGGGTGTGGCTCAGGAAGACACACAGACTCAGAGAATGTGGAGCTGGGGAGACCTGCCCAAAGGCTCAAGGAATCACCAGAGACTTCTGAGGGCCAGGCCAGCAATAGGCAGACAGGGAAGACCTGTTTCCATGGCAACCCATTCCCTCCAGGCCTGTGCCCACCAGCACCCACAGACTCAGTGTTCTGAGGAGTCTTCTGACCAATGGGTTTCCCTACAGCCTGGCTTGCTAGAAGCCAGCCCAGTTGGCCCACTCAACCCCTGGGCAGTTGTACAGTTTCCTGAACACCAGGTCCTTGGCTAACCATCCCAGAAGGACTTTGAGAGACAATACAAAATACAAAACAGATTTTAAAATAAAATCTATTTACTACATACAAAAAATTGTCTGAGAGCAAGATTTTTCTTTGGAATGAACATAACACTGCACAGTGTGCCCCCCCCATCATTGGAGGGGATCAAGAATGTCTTTTGGCAGATGTGTCTGAAGGGAGGGGGAAAACCAGCCCCTGGAAGATGCTTGTCCCATCTTCTGAGGAGGTGGAACATGGGTACAGGCCCTGCTCTTGAGACTTTACACTAACCAAAGGGAACACACCTCTGCCAGTATACAAAAAAAGTAAAGGGAGGCCCTTTAAGGCAAACCCAAGGGGACCTGGGCCACAGGTTGCAATGCTGGCTGATATGTGGAGTAGGAGTTGTCTGTGGTTAATGCGGTTATATATACCCAGGTAGCTAAGGAGGCAACAAGGTTGGGAGCCAGCCCTGGAGTGGGCTGCAGCAGAAGGACCAGCAACACTCAGTGCCCTCTGAGTCTGAGGGTGAACAGAGAGACGGGGGAAACCGAGGGATTGTGGGAAAGGAAAGGAAACCCTCACACAAACTGTCCAAGTCTCTTCAGCCAGAAGTCAGTAACTCCAGCACAACTAGACTTTGCAGTGCAAGCTGCCAACAGAGATAACTTCCCTTCTTTATAGAAGTATTTCCAATGAGAACCCAAAGTAACCGGGCGGTGGTGGCGCATGCCTTTTGCCCCAAGCACTCAGGAGGTGGAGGCAGGTGGATCTCTGAGAGTTTGAGGCCAGTCTGGTCTACAGAGTGAGTTCCAGGATAGCCAGAGTTACACAGAGAAATCCTGTCTCAAAAAACAAAAACAAAAACAACGACCTAAAGTAGGGCCAGGGATATGGCTCAGTCAGTAAAGGCCCCTGTGGAGCCGGGCAACCAGAGCTCCAGCCACAGAACCACAGTGAGGAGGGACCCCCCAAAAGTTGTCTTCTAACCTCCACATGCTTGCTGTGGCATGCATGTGCCCACAGTCACATATATCATACACACACAATAATAAATAAGCACCAAACTAGCAACAAACCACAGTTAAGGCCCAAGACTACATGACTTTTGAGTGTGACCTTTCTTCGCTTCCAGATAACCTGCCATTTTCTTTTTCCCTTTTTTTAAATTTATTTTTTTAAAAAGAAAACAAACTATGTTTTTTTCATTATACATACCAATCCAAGTTCCCACTCCCTCCCCTCCTCTTTTTTTTTTTTTTAATTTATTTTTACTTTACCCCTGGAAATGGAGTTACAGACAGTTGTGAGCTGCCATGTGAGTGCTGGGAATTGAACCCAGGTCCTCTGGAAGAGCAGTAAATGCTCTTAACCGCTGCACCATCTCTTTAGTCCCCCCAACCCCTAAATTCTTTCCTAAATAAACTCAACTCTGCTTTATATGAACTCATCATGAAATCCTTTTCTGCTGCTGCACGTGCATGGAGATGTCTGAAAAGAACTCTGCGGGCTGCTGCAGCGGCGGCAGTGTGGAACTTCTGCACACAGGTCCATAGCACGGACTGCGGCGAATGGTTGAGAGAAGCGCCCGGAATTCAATACAAGGCCTGTGCCAGCCTCTAAGCATGGTAACCAGTTCAAGTGGACTTGGGAATCTCTGTCTACGAGGGGCAATGGACACCAAGCTCCTTGAACACCAGGCTCCCTCTCAGAGCAGCACCTAAGACAGACAGGCCGCTACCAGCTAGCTACTCTGGAAACATTTGACTGAGCAGAGTCTCACAAAGCTGCACTCTGCTTAGTCACTGAGAGGGTCACGTTAGAGACCGAGGAACACTGGGTGTCGTTGTCCAAACCCTCCACAAGCTGAGCCCGCTCTAAGCTCTTGGCAAACACTGGATCCTCATGAGCACTTAGGATGTGAATAGTAACAGCATTCTTAGTTCAATGATGGAGAGGCCCAGGCACAGAGAAGCTGAAGAAGTTGCTGGAAGTCACACAGCAAGAGTGAAAAGACGAGGGTGACAGCAGTGAGATCCGCACAGGACAAGCAGGGCAAAGGGCCACTTGAGTGGTCTTGCAGGAGCTCAGGGCCCCCTCAGGACCTCCCTCCCTCCCTCTCTCTCTCTCTCTCTCTCTCTCTCTGTACAGTAGGTGGGTGTACACCAACAAAGCCTTCAGCAGTATTTGGCGGGGGGGGGGAAGGGGCGTGCATACAGGGTGAAGTTGAGGCTCCTTTTGTAGGGTGCCTCTCCTGGAACTAAGACCCAGACCTCAGGCTCCCTGGAGTAGGGGCGTGACATCTGCCCAGTCACCGTGAGTCACCCATTTGAGGGGGCCCCCATCTCTTCCGCCACTTGAAGGCTATGAAGTAGAGATAGGTCCTGGAGGGCCAAAGGGAAACAGTGCAGGATGTGAGCTAGAAAGCTTGAGGTCCCAAGAGGAAGGTGGCCCTTCCCTGTGAGTCGCTTCCCTGACCACAGGCTCCTGATTAATTCCAAGACAGTGAGGCCTTCCATGCCACTGCACATCCCCATACCGATGGCCCTGGGCCAGCCTAGCCCGCATCTCCCTAAGCCCCCCCCCCCCCCCCCCCCCCCCCCCCCCCCCCCCCCCCCCCCCCCCACAGCTCAGCCTGTCACCAGACACTTGCAAGAGGCGAGCCTTGTCTGGTTGCTGCAGCACGGAACCCTGAGGAAACTCCAGAATCTTCTTCCAATATACAACCTGTCTCAACCCAGCCCCATCCCTCAAGCCAGGGCCATGCCATCCTCAAAGACACAATCGTGGTGTCCCCTCATGCCCACTCTAAAGCCCGAGGCATCTCAGCAAACCACACAGGCCTAATGATCTCCACAGAAAATGAGGAAGAACTGGGTGTCCATCAGGGGTTCTAAAGAAACAACAGGGGTCTGGAGAGATGGCTCGGTGGCTAAGAGCACTGGTTGTTCTTCTAGAGGACTTGGGTTCAATTCCCAGCACCCACATGGCAGCTTATACCTGTCTGTAACTCTGGTTCCAGGGATCTGACACTCTCACATAACATACATGCAAGCAAAACACCAATGCACACAAAACAAAAATAAATAAACTATTTTAAAATATAAGAAGAAAAGAGCCAGGCGGTGGTAGCGCAGACCTTTAATCCCAGCACTTGGGAGGCAGAGGCAGAAAATGGATCTCTGTGAGTTTGAGGACAACCTACAGAGAAATCCTGTCTCCAAAAACTGAAAAACCAAGAAAGAAAAGAAGGAGGAGGGAGAGGAGGATGAGGAGGAGAAGAAGGAAAAGAAACTACAGACTCATCGCCCTGAGGACACAGGGCAGCACCAGAGTTCAGTACAGTGTAGTCTGGAAAGATGCTCCTGCCTCACTGTCAAAGAAAAAGAAGTAAAGATTATGGTCTCCTAATGGCAGGGAACCATCTCCTCCAGCATCACGAAGCCTTGCTTTTCTCATCTGGAAAGTGGGGTCAATCTCACCAGCTACCGTGCAGGGTTGGTGAGGGATTGACATGACCCAGACGCTGGGCTCTGTGCTGCCCACAGCAAACAGGAATTACTACTGCTGTAGTAAGACTGGTTTGTGCAAGTGTGTGTGCAGATGCATGTAATACATGCTCAAGGCTTAGAGAAAGTTCTGGAAGAACTCCCAAGTCTTCACAATGTTTTATCCAACAAGGGGTAGGACTGGAAAAGGAAAATCCCCTTTTTACTTTAGATGCTATGTCAGGTGCCATCTGGAAATTATTCTTCACGATTATAACAATGATTTGAGTGCTGGGGATGGAATGAATCCCAGGTCTTGTGCTCGCTTGTCCAGGACCACTGAGTACTTAAGAACCTTTGAGAGTTCCCCACAATCCCCCAATGCTGAGGCCTAAGTGGCTGGATCTGCTCTGGGTATGGTACTCACTGCCCAGCCCCCAACTACCCAGGACTTCACACTCCTTCTAGGGGAGGCTCATGATAGTTCTCCTCTGAAGACCTGTTTCTTCTTCTCAGGGTGAGGGAGGCCAGGCTAGCAGGGGGCATGGCCTTGCATCTAACTGAACCTTCTCCACAAGCCATGGTGCCCTTCTAGTTTCCCACCTTTCAAATGGGCTGGGGTGTAATTCATTGGGGGATGCTCACCTACACTCATGAGTCCCCAGTTCCATCACTGGCACCACAATACAAACAGATAGATAGATGATAGATAGATAGATAGATAGATAGATAGATAGATAGATAGATAGATAGATAGGCAGGCAGGCAGGCAGGCAGGCAGGCAGGCAGGCAGGCAGGCAGGCAGGCAGGCAGGCAGGCAGGCAGGCAGGCAGGCAGGCAGACAGACAGGGCTGATTAACAGGGCAGAATCGGTTTCTGATAAACACTCTCCTTACAGAGAACAGAGGAGCAGCACAAGAGGAGTGGGAGGAACCTTGAGTGCCAAACACAAGCTGGGTGCTCACAAGGGATGCCCAGTTGTCCCTACAACAGAGTGAAGTAGAACATGGCTGCACCCATCAAAGATGAGACCAAGGTTCAGAAAAGCCAGAGCCTGGCCCAAGGCAACAGAGGAAAGAAAAGGTTCCAGACATGCCCCTGGACTCTGCCCACCATGTGGATGGCCGCCATCTCCCGAGATACCACAGGAGTCAAAGAATGATCACAGGCCTGGGGCTACAATGCCAGGGCAGGTGCCAGCTCACCTTTTTCTAAGCACACAGACTAGACAGGACTTGGTTTACCCCTCCAAAACTGAAACAGCATGATTGTCCCTGCTTAATCGAGCTTATTGTAGGGAGGATGCAGGGTAGTGGCTCAGCAGGCGTGAAGTGACCGACCAGTATCTGCTGATGGCATCATTTCTGTGGAAGACCTGCCCTGACCTCTGACCCCTTTTGATTGTTGTCACCATCAAACAAGGACCTTCCACAGCCTCACCAAGTAGCAAGGGATGGAACAGGAAAGGGATCAGAGAGTCCCAGTCCGTAGACAGTACGGAGGCCAGAGAGAAAAAGAGAGACGGCATTCTAGAGACCTGGATCAGGGCTTAAAAGTGTGCACTGCCTTGCAGAGGCCCCACTCAGTTCCCAGCACCTACACACCCAGAGAGCTCACACATACCTGTAACCCCAGTCCCAGGGGCCTCTGTGGGGCACTGGCACTAATGTGTGCACACCCATACACAGACACACATACACATAATTTTAAAAAAATATACATCTTTAAAAAAGAATACACTGAAAAGCAGTCACACACAAAGTAAATTATGCACAAGGACAGTAAGCTAAGCTGTCACCTGAAAGTCAGAAACCTATTCACACACCATTAGTGTGGAAAAGGAAACAAAAAAAGCTTAGCATTATAAACAGCATTATTCCCATAAAACCTACAAGCTGGACTTGAGCTCTGTAAAACCCTAACGCGGTGCCAGGCAAGGCTGCGGTTGCCTTTAATCTTGGTACTCAGAAGGCCGTAGCAGGCGGATCTCTGTGACTTCAAGGCCAGCTTGGTCGCACAGTGAGTTCCAGGCCAATCATAGCTACATACTATGACCCTGTCTCAAAAAATAAAAATTTAAAAAAAGACCCTAATGGAATTTATAAAATACATTTTTATTTTATGTATACAAGTATTTGCTTTCGTGTACATATATGCACCTTGTTGTGCCTTGTGCCCAAAGAGGCCAGAAAAGGACATTGGGTCCCTGGGAACTGGGATACAGGCAACTGTGAGTCACCATGTGGGTGCTGGAAACCAACCCAAGGTCCTCCATAAGCGCAGCCAATGCTTTTAACTATCTTTCAAGGCCTGATTTTTCATTCTTTCTTTCTTTCTTTCTTTTTTTTGTGAGTCAAGTTTTTGATTGTTGTGTTTGCTTTTGTGTTTTTGTTTTGAGACAGGTCTTCTTACATGGTCCTGGCTGTCCTGGAACTTACCACGTAGACCAGGCTGGCTTTGAACTCACAGAGATCCTCCTATCTCTGACTCCTGAGTGCTGGGATTAAAGGCGTGCACCACCATGCCTAGCATAAGTAATACTTTAAAGATTTAAGTTTCTTTAGAAAAAGAAGATAAAGCAGTCCACATAAAAATTTAAAATGTAGAGGCACACACTTGTGAACCCAGCACTCAAGAGGCAGGAAGATGGTAAGTTCAAGGTCATCTTGAGCTACAAAGAGACCCTGTCTAGAGAAAAAAAAAAAAAAAGGCTGGGTCTGGTGATGGGTGGCACACACCTTTAACCCCAGCACTCGGGAGGCAGAGACAGAAGGATCTCTGTGAATTGGAGGCCAGCCTGGTCTACAGAGTGAGTTCTAGGACAGCCAAGACTACAGAGAAAAACCCTGTCTCAAAAAGCCAAGAAAAAAAAAAAGAAAGAAAGAAAAGAAAAAGAAAAAAAAAGTCTGCCTGGCTTGATAAACAAATTTAAACTAGGAAAAACATTTGCAGCTCATATGATAGACAAGAGCGTTTTCTTAATATATAAAGAGTTCACACAAGCTGAAAAAATAAGCGCAGACAGTTCACAGGAAAAGCAAACTGAGGGAGCCTTAAATACACCACAAGACTCAACAGACAAGCACAAGCCGGACCACACCAGCCACAGCAACAGCAGAACCCACATGCTCCTCCAGTAGGCACGGCGCGTTCTCCAAGTCACACCATATGTTATGCCATAAAACAAGGCTCAATAAGTTTAAAAGAAACGAAATCATACAGAGCATGTTTCCAGTCACGGTGGAGCAAAATGAATCGATAACAGAAAGAGATGGGGGACCTCACAGGTGAAAACTACTGAGGAAGAAAACACAAAAATAATTAGAAAATACTTAGAAAAGGAAGTGACCACACAGCACAGCAAGAGTCTCGGTGCAGTAAATAGAGAACTTTGCAGTGTAAATGTCTCTGCCCCAAAAGGGAGGTCTCCAATCAATACAGTGACCTGCCACCGTCTAAACAAACCAAACTTGGGTGAGCAAATGAAAGAAATAATAAAGCTTGGCGTGGAAATGATAGAGCAGGAAATAGGGGGAAGAATCAGCAAAAGCGAGCTAAGGCTTTTGAAAAGGTCAGCAACAGCCACTGAACAAGAAAGAAAAAAAGACTCAAAATACCCAGGTTGGAATGAAAGGAGCTTATCAAAACCCTTAAAGAAATAAAATGAGCAGGGTGTGGTGATGCTACCTGTAATCCCTGCACTCTGGAGGCTGAAGCGGGAGGGCCATGAGCTTGAGGGTAGCCTGAGCTACATAATGAAAACTTGTTCGAAGGGTAGGCTCATTATCAGAGGACCTCTTGTAGAAGTCAAATCTCTCCTACCACGTGGGTCCTGGGGTTTGAAGTCAGGTCGTCAGACCTGGCAGCAAGTGTCCTCCTTATCTGCTGAGCCACCTTGTTGGCCCCAAACCAGTAAATTTTTTGTGTATGTCTGTGCCTGTATGTGTGCATGCCACCCATGGAAGCCAAAAGAGGGCGTCAGATCCCCAAAGCTGGGGTTACTGAAGGTCGGTCATATGCCTCCCAACGTGGGTACTAGAAATTGAATTCAGATCCTCTGGAAGAAAAGCACCATTACTAACCACTGTCTCAAAAGAGAAAAAAAAAGGGGGGGCAGGGGCACCAGATAGCTTCATTGATAAATTCCCTTGAGCTTTGCTGAATAATTGGGAGGCTTCAATGGTGGACTGGACCACATACTCAGGGAAAGTTAAAGGTCAGTTCTCCATTAGGGCACATTTCCAACTCACTCCATGAAGCCAGTGCTCCCTGACACTGGAACTCCACAAAGACATCATAAGCAAACAGCAGACTGATATCTCAGAATCCAGAGGTAAAGCTGTCCACAAACAACCAGCAAACTGCCTCCGGCCACACAGGGGGGAGAATGTGCCAGGCCAGGCATCCCTTTATCCCAGGGTACACGTTAGGTTTCATTTCTAAACACCAGTGACTAACATACCACCCTACAGAAGAAACCTGCATGATGACCTCAGCGTGTGGTGATGTAAACACACGGACAAGACGTCTGATGTAACCCCACACCCTTTCACCACAAAAAACACACACAAAGCACTGGGTCATACCTGAGATTCCAGCATTCAGAGAGCAAAGGCAGAAACTTCACAAGTTTTGAGGATATCCTGGGCACCGTGAGAATCTATCGAATAGCAATGGGCAGGGAGGGGGGAGAAGAGGATGAGGGAGAGGAAGAGACAAGGAAGCTGTAGGAGAACTACCTCACCTGACAGAGGACATCTAGAAAAGCCAGAGCTCACGTGGTGTTAATGGTGACAGACAGGAAAGCCCAGATGTCTCCAGATGCACGTCTGGTTGAAACTACTTAGAGCTCCGGCCAGAGCAGCTACGGAGGAGAGCAACATACAAAGCACTCAGGCTAAGAAGGAAGGCGGCAAATTACCTCGGCTTGCAGATGACACCGTTGGTTTGCTTGTTGGTTTTCTTTTGAGACAGTCTCAGGTAGCCTAGGATGGCTTCAAGTGCCAAGGCTAGCTCTGAACTGATGGTCCTGCCTCCATCTCCTAAATTCTGGGATTACAGGCATGCGCCGCCATGCTGGGCCATCATAATCTCATAGAGAGAAACTCTAAGGATTCTACTAAAATTTCAGAACTAGTGAGTGAGTTCAGGAAGGCTGCACATTACAGAATCTCCATGTACAAACAGTGAGACGGACGGCTCCGTGGGTAAAGGGGCCTGCTGCCAGGCCACGGCCACACATTCTGAGGGATTCTGCAGGGCCCACATGGTGGAAGGACAGAACCAACTCCCTAAAGCTGTCCTCTGACCTCCACTTACATACTGTGGCACATGCACACATGTGCACATACAAAATAAAAATTTTAAAACGCTTTTTTTTTCTTTTTTTTGGTGGCATACACCTTTATTTGGTTTTTTTTTAGGGTTGAGGTTTTTTTTTCCATATTTATTGAGTTCTACATTTTTCTCTGCACCCCTCCCTGCCTCTCCCCTCCCCCCTTCAACCCTCCCCCAAGATCCCCATGCTCCCAATTTACTCAGGAGATCTTGTCTTTTTATACTTTCTACTTCCCATGTAGATTAGATCTATGTAAGTCTCAGTGTCCGCATTGTTGTCTAACTTCTCTGGGATTGTGGTTTGTAGGCTGACTTTCTTTGCTTTATGTTTATAAACCACCTATGAGTGAGCACATGTGATAACTGTCTTTCTGGGTCTGAGTTACCTCACTCAAAATAATGTTTTATAGTTCCATCCATTTTCCTGCAAAATTCAAGCTGTCGTTATTTTTTTCTGCTGTGTAGTACTCCATTGTGTAAATGTACCACTTTTTTTTATCCCTTCTTTGATCGAGGGGCATTTAGGTTGTTTCCAGTTTCTGGCTATGACAAACAAAGCTGCTATGAACATAGTTGAGCACATGTCCTTGTGTCATGATTGAGCATCCTTGGGATATATACCCAAAAGTGGTATTACTGGGTCTTGAGGAAGGTTGTTTCCTAATTTTCTGAGAAATTGCCACACTGACATCCATAGGGGTTGTACCAGCTTGCATTCCCACCAGCAATGCAGAAGTGTTCCCTTTCCCCCACAACCTCTCCAGCATAAGTTGTCATCAGTGTTTTTGATCTTGGCCATTCTTACAGGTGTTAGATGGAATCTCAGAGTTGTTTTGATTTGCACTTCTCTGATGACTAAGGATGTTGAACATTTCCTTAAGTGTTTTTCAGCCATTTTAGATTCCTCTGTTGAGAGTTCTCTGTTTAGGTCTGTACTCCATTTTATTGGATTATGTGTTCTTTTGGTGTCCAATTTCTTGAGTTTCTTGTATATTTTGGAGATCAGACCTCTGTCTGATGTGGGGTTAGTGAAGATCTTTTCCCATTCTGTAGGCTGTCGTTTTGTCTTGTTGACCGTGTCCTTTGCTTTACAGAAGCTTTTCAGTTTCAGGAGGCCCCATTTATTAATTGTTTCTCTCAGTGTCTGTGCTGCTGGGGTTCTATTTAGGAAGTGGTTCCCTGTGCCAATGCGTTCAAGCATACTTCCCACTTTCTCTTCTATAAGGTTCAGTGTGGCTGGCTTTATGTTGAGGTCTTTGATCCATTTGGACTTGAGTTTTGTGCATGGTGATAGATATGGGTCTATTTTCATTTTTCTACATTTTGATATCCAGTTATGCCAACATCACTTGTTAAATATGCTTTCTTCTTTCCATTTGATATTTTTTGCTTCTTTATCAAATATTAGGTGTTCGAAGATGTGTAGATTGATATCCGGGTCTTCTATTCGGTTCCATTGGTCCTCCTGACTGTTTTTATGCCAGTACCAGGCTGTTTTCAGTACTGTAGCTCTGTAGTATAGTTTGAAGTCAGGGATTGTGATGCTTCCAGAAGTTCTTTTGTTGCCCAGGATTGTTTTGGCTATCCTGGGTTTTTTGCTTTTCCAAATGAAGTTGAGTACCATTCTTTCAAGGTCTTTGAAGAATTTTGTTGGGATTTTGATGGGCATTGCGTTGAATCTGTAGATTGCTTTCGGTAAGATTGCCATTTTTACTATATTAATTCTGCCTACCCAAGAGCATGGGAGGTCTTTCCACTTTCTGATGTCTTCTTCAATTTCTTTCTTCAAAGATTTAAAGTTCTTGTCATACAAGTCTTCCACGTTTGGTTAGAGTTACTCCGAGATATTTTATGCTATTTGTGGCTATTGTGAAGGGTGTTGATTCTCTGATTTCTTCCTCAGCCCTTTTATCATCTGTGTACAGGAGGGCTACTGATTTTTTTGAGTTAATCTTGTATCCTGCTACTTTGCTGAATGTGTCTATGAGTTGTAGAAGTTCCTTGGTAGAATTTTTGGGATCGCTTATGTAAACTATCATATCATCAGCAAACAGTGAGAGTTTGACTTCTTCTTTTCCAATTTGTATCCCCTTGATCTCCCTTTGCTGTCTTATTGCTCTAGCTAGGACCTCAAGAACTATATTGAATAGATATGGAGAGAGTGGACAACTTTGTCTTGTTCCTGATTTCAGTGGAATCGCTGGGAGTTTCTCTCCATTTAGTTTGATGTTGGCTGTTGGCTTTCTGTATATTGCCTTAATTATGTTTAGGTATGTTCCTTGAATCCCTGCTCTCTCCAAGACCTTTATCATGAAGGGATATTGTATTTTGTCAAATGCTTTTTCGGCATCTAATGATATGATCATGTGGTTTTTATTTTTCAGCTTGTTTATATGGTGGATTACATTGACAGATTTTCGTGTGTTGAACCATCCCTGCATCTGTGGGATGAAGCCGACTTGGTCATGGTGGATGATGGTTCTGATGTGTTCTTGGATTCTATTTGCTAGTATTTTATTTAATATTTTTGCATCAATGTTCATTAGTGAGATTGGTCTGTAATTCTCTTTCTTAGTATTGTCTTTCTGTGATTTGGGTATCAGGGTAATTGTAGCCTCATAAAAAGAGTTTGGCAATGTTCCCTCTGTTTCTATTAAAACCCCTTTTAATTGAGCTTAGAGTGTGGCTTTAATGGTGCAGTGCTCACCAAGCATGCACACGGCCTTGGGTTCCATCCACAGTCCCACAAGATACAGAAACTGCATTTCTAGACATTAGCAACTAATAAACCAAAAATGAAAGTAAGAAAAGAATATCCCATAATAAGAAAGAATCTAGCCAGGAGGTGGTGGCACACACCTTTAATCCCAGCACTCGGGAGGCAGAGGCAGGCGGATCTCTGTGAGTTCAAGGCCAGCCTGATCTACAAAGCAAGTTCCAGGACAGCTAGGACTGTTACACAGAGAAACCTTGTCTCGGAAAGAAAAAACAAAAACAAAAACAAAACAAAACAAAAAAACAAAGAAAGAGAAAGAATCTAGAACAAGATCAACAAAAGAAAGATAAGACCTAAGCTCCCAAAAGCCAGGAACTTGCTGTAAGAAATTAAAGAGCTAATTAAAGGAAAGCTACCCTGTTCAAAGGCCAGAGAGCAAATAATGTGGGCTGAGGGGGGGGATGCAGTCAGCAAAACCTGCCATACAACCATGAAGAACTGAGTTTGAGCCCCAGTGCCCACTGCCTGGAAGCCCAGCTGTGTGAAGCAGCCGGGGCTTACTTGCAGCAGCCTAGCCTATGGAGAGGCCAAAAGTCAATGACAGAACCTGTCTCAACCAACAAAGTAGATGGCACCTGAGGAATGACACCTAAGGAGCCTCATCCTGCCACATACTCACACATGCATGTGCACCTATGCACACTTGCACACACACAAAAGATAGCAATACTCCATGCTTGGGGGGGGGGGTGATGGTGCACGTCTTTAATCCCAGCACTCGGGAAGCAAAGGCAGGCAGATCTCTGTGACTCTGAGGCCAGCCTGGTCTACAGAGAGCGTTCCAGGACAGCCAGGGCTACACAGAGAAACCCTGTCTCGAAAAACCAAAAGAAGATGGCAATACTCCCACTCGATCAACTGAGGTGGCACAGTCCTGCCAGAGTCCCAGCCGACTTTTCTACAACACCTGATAACCTGACTTAAAAATACATATGGAAAGTCGAGACCCCCAGAATTCTCAAAGCCATTCTGAAATGGAAAACAGTTTGAGGAGCTTTAGTTTTAAAACAGATTATAGACCTGAGGACATCACTACAGCGTGTAGACGGAACATAGCAGAAACACAGCTTCAGGGCTGACAAGATGGCTCAGCAGATAAGGTAACTGGTTCATAAGCCTGAGGAACTCAGTCCCATCCCCAGAACACACACAAGCAGCAGAGAGCTGGCCCCCAAGCCGTTCTCTGAGCTCCGCATGTGCGCCACTTAAAATCTTCATGGTCTTAACAAAGCAAAGCCAGGAACCAGGAGAGGAATAGCAGGACTAGAAGCCCAGCAAGTGGGAGGCTGAGGCTGAAGGCCCATGAATCAGAGGCTAGCCTGAGCTTCATAGTACTGCAAGTTAACTGGGCAGAATCTAGACTCACTAGGAAGACAGGCTGGTGGGAAAGTCGATGGGAGACATGCCCACTATGGGTGGTAATTCCCTGGCTGGGGTCCTGGATTCAGAGCTGGACAGCAGCCTGCATACACCCTCTCTGCCTCCCAACTGTGGATGAACAGCATCAGCCGGGTCAAGCTCCTGCACCTTGACTCCCTGCCATGATGGACTGTGCTCCTGAGCGACAAACCAGAGCCCTGTCTCCCTTACGTTGCTCCTGACAGAGTGCTTTGTCAGAGCCGCAGGAAAAGCAGCTAAGATGACCTCTGTCTAAAAGGAAAAAGACAACCCAAAACAAGAAGATATTCCCTAATCAGGTAACAAGGGTTCATATCTACAAGATATAAAGAAACCTAGACCAGCAAGATGGCTCAGAGGGGTAAAGTCCAAAGATCTTAGTTCAACTTCCAGGACCCACATGGTAGAAAGAGCAAAACAACTCCCCAAAACTGACCTCTGACTATCACATATGTGCCATGACACTTGGGCAACACACACACACACACACACAAACAAAAGAAAGAAGGAAAGAGAAAAAGAGAAGGGGAAGAAAGGAAGGAAGAAAGAAAAGAAAGAAAGAGAGAGAGAGAAAGGAAAAAAGGAAGAAAGAGAAGAAAAAAAATCAGTATTTAAAAAATAAATTCTGGCTGGGCAGTGGTGGTGCACATCTTTAATCCCAGCACTCTGGAGGCAGAGGCAGGAGGATCTCTGTGAGTTCAAGGCCAGCCTGGTCTACAGAGCAAGTTCCAGGACAGCTAGGGATGTCATACAGAGAAACCCTGTCTCGAAAAACAAAATGAAACAAAAAAATTCTAAGGCTGGAGAGATGGCTCAGTGGTTAGGATCCCTTGCTGTCCTTACAGAGGACCAGAGTTCAGTTCCCATATCAGGTAGCTCAGAACCACTGATCTCCCAGTTCTAGGGAACTGACAACCTCTTCTGGCCTGGAGGGCACCTGTACTCATGCACATACACACATAACTGAAAGTTTAAAGAAGAAAAAATCCTGGCCTGAGGGTTAAGTGGCGGAGTGCTTGCCTGGCATGAGTGGGAGCCTAGGTGTGAACCCCAGCACTACAACAGTTGCCTGGAGTGAGTGGGGACGTAGGTGTGAACCCCAGCACTACAACTGGACAACAATCACAATCCAGTTTAAAACGTTCAAAGGACACAAACAGACATTTCTCCCAAGAACCAGCCTGCAGCCAACATACAGAAGCGCATTGCCAGCACCCACAAGAAAAGGCAAGTCAGTCATGTGAGATGCTGGGTCCCACCCACAGGACATCTGTCATCAGAAAGGCAGCCAGCACCAAGCACTGTCAAGACATGGGTGCTTGGACCTTCCTCTCTTGTTGTGGGGCATCAAGCGATGCAGCGCTTGGAAAAACAGTATGGCCTTCCTTTAAAAGGTTCGATAGACACGCCATCCAGGAAGTCCATTCCCAAGTACACATCAGCAGCAATTACAGGATACAAGCACACAGGGCAACATTCACTGTGGCCTCACACTGAAACAACCCAATGCCCATCAGATGAACACGTGATTAGAATGTACACCTGCTGGGTACAACGGGAGGACACTAGGCTTAGAGCTCATGGCTGTGCCCACCCACTGCCCAAGTTCCACTTGGAAAGTCTAAGTTTGTCTTTCTCCTCTTTCCATCTCCCTTGGTTTGGTATTCAGGCACTGTTGGGCATCCTTGCTTCATCTGAAGAGTTTCCTAACTCCATGCAGCTGGCTGGCAGATCACAGAGCCCACCTGGATTCCTGGCCTCCAACTCAGGAAGCATGGTTTTCCCTTATTCTTATCCATCTCCCTCCTCCTGGCACCCAAGGTCTTAGCCTGCCTATCCTGTTGTTTGTCTCTCAAATTCCAATCAAACTGCCCGCCAGTTAGAGGGACATGGTAACTTCCACGCCCACCACAGCGAATTCATAACAGCCAGGAAGCAGTCCAATATCTACCAACTGACGAATAAAGAAAGAAGGAAGCTGTCATTTGAATCAACATGGAGAGAAGTGGAGGACATGTGGAAAGTGAAATATGCCAGGTACCAGAAGTCCCACCTGACCTCACTCACAATGTAGAGCCTCAAAAAGTTACCATTGGGAGCTGGAGAGGCAGCAGTTAAAAGTATTTGCTGCTCTTGCAGAGGACTGGAGTTCAGTTCCCAGCATCAATCTGGTGCTTCACGACCATCTGCAACTCCAGCTCCAGAGGAATGACGCCCTCTTCTGGCCACCTCAGGAACCTGCCTGCACTCGCATGCACATACACACTGATATACATTTTTTAAAATGGTGACATCATGGGCTGGAGAAATGGCTCAGCGGGTAAGAGCACTGGCTGCTCTTCCAGAGGTTCTGGGTTCAATTCCCAGCATTCACATTACAGTTCACAACTGTCTATAACTGTAGTCCTATGGGACCCATTGCCTTCTTCTGCTGTACAGATATATACATGCAGACAAAGCATCTATATACATAAAATAAATAAATCTTTTTAGAAGAAATGTTGACATCATAGAAGCTGGGATAGAACAGTGTTTACAGAGGCTGAAGAGGAAAGAGAAAGCAAGGGGATGGGGAAAGATGGATCAGTGTGCAGAATGTTCTAGGACTAAGGTCCCTGTGTTCCCGTCCCCGAGCAGCTGGGGGCCAACAGGTAACAAAGCACTGCACATTGAAGAAAGCTGCAAGAACTGATTCTGAATGTTCTCACCCAGAGAAACTGAGAGATTAAGACAGACAGGATCACTCGGGTTTGACCATTATAACACACACACACACACACACACACACACACACAAACATGCTGTGGCTCAGGGTGGAGCAGTTGCCCAGCAGGGGTCTCAGCACAGAATCAATCAATCAATTACATATTATCTATAAACACATATAATTTTTATGTAAATTTAAAGATATTTTTATTACAATTCATTTTTGAGATTTATAATTTTATGTGAGTATTTTGTATGCATCTATATCTGTACACCCTGCATATAACTTGCACTCAGGAGGGCAGAAGAGGGTGCTGGATCTCCTGATACTGGAGTTTCAGATGGTTGTGAGCCATCATGTGGGTGCTGGGAATTAAACACAGGTCTTCTGGAAGAACAGCCAGTGCTCATAACTGCTGAGCCATCTCTCCAGCCCCTATAGCATGTGTGCATGAGTGTGTGCATGTTTGGGGGATGGGCACTCCTGACACTCCTGTGTGCATGTGGAGGTCACTTCTAAATGTGGGCTCCAGGGTTCACACTCAGGTTGTCAGCATTTTTACCCATGGAGCCATTTCACTAGGCCTCAGAAACATTTTAATGTGTTAGAAATAGATCCATGTAGGGTCTGGGGAGAAGGCTCAGTGGGCAAAGTGCCTGCCATGCAAGGCTGGGGCTGAGATCAGATGCCCAGCACTATATAAAACCTGCCATGGCAGCACATGCCTGTGACCCCAGGGATGGAGGCAGTGACAAGCAGATCCCGGGGACTTCCCAACCTTGTCTAGCTCAGACAGCGAGGTGCAGGTTCAGTGACAAACACTACCTCAAAAAATAAGATGGACAAGTGGTTGAGGAAAACGTCAACTTCAGCCTCCGAGTGTGCTCATGTGGGCATATACATCCACACACCCACACAGAGAGACAGAGGACAGAGACAGACAGACAGACAGACATAAGGGCTTATCCACACGATGAAATATCATTTGATAAGAAAAAGTCTTGGCATAGCTGGATACATGATGCCCTAACTAAGTAAATCTTAAAAATATTATGTTAAGTGAACAGAGCCAACCAACTCTGACGAGACCATGCAATGGACTGCTCAGATGGATTAATGCCACGGGAAATTATCTTTTATCACTGTGATTTTTTTAAGCTATTCTGAAAAACAGTGTTCAATCAACAGATAAGCAAACTGATAGTTCTATAAGTTAGCCTCAAATCCAGTAACATCTCCAGTCTGGTAGGAGAGAGGGGAACTAGGGAGGGTAGGACACACAGCTACTGTCAACACTACCCAAATTAAAACTGCAGAGTCAGATCAGAGTTCAAGACAAGCCTGGGCTACATAGTGAGCTGAAGGCCAGCCTAAGCCACCGTAAATTTTAAGTCAGCCTGGGTTACACAGTCAGTTGGAGGTGAGCCTGTGCTTTATAGTGAGTTGGGCTACCCAGCCAGTTGGAGGTTAGCCTACTCTACACAGTTCACGGTCAGCCTAGACTACAGGAGACACATAATCCCTCCCACAGAAACTGACACACACCCAGCTTACCTGCCTCCGATCAGATCCTGGCTCAGCCTGTCATGGCAGCACAGGCCACTCAGTGCCTTCAGCCTCCGAGTATTCTGTCCTGCAGAAGGATGTTCGTCAGTGACTTCCACATGGCTGTGGTAAGCTAAGTCAGGTGCCTGGGCCACCATCTGAAGTCCCAGCTATCTTCCAACCCTCTTCCCAAGAGCTGTAAGATCACGGGCCAGCTCATTTTTCCAAAGGGGAATAGAGACCACATAGAAAGAGGGGTATACATGCCAGGTGGTGGTGGCACATGCCTTTAATCCCAGCACTCGGGAAGCAAGCAGATCTCTGTGAGTTCTAGGCCAGCCTGGTCTACAGAGTGAGTTCCAGGACAGCCAGGCTACACAGAGAAACCCTGTCTTGAAAAAGCAAAACAAAACAAAAAACAAAAAAATGAAAGAAAAAAGAGAGAAAGAGAAAGAAAAAGAAAGGAAGGAAGGAATTGCACACTACAGGCCCAGAAGCCAAGCCGCCGCATCCTCCCCTCTAACCTTCTAGCCCGAGAGGGGTACCCCAGGAGCTTGTGGGGCCAAAGGATGGAACCCCAGCTGACATTCAGACAAGGCCTAGTAGTGGCCACCTGTGGTGGGGCAAAGGCCTGGGAGGCCATCACCCATATCACAGGAGTGATGCAGCAGGGAGGGACACTCCCTGTGGGCGGGCACCTGCTCCCTGACTCTCTCTTTAGTATGACTGTGGGAACTGCCTGGGTAGCCTTCCACAAGTGGCTTAACCATGTGGAAAGAATCAAGGGCTAAGGAACTATGCACGAGAGTAGTGAGGACTGAGACTTACTTAGCATCTACTGAATACCCTCACAGGGCCTCATGCAGCCCAGGCTGGCCTCAAACTCACTACGGCTTGAAGTTCCAACCTCCTCTGTTCACCTCCCACTTTCAGTTTGCACGGTGGTGGGGACTGAACCCAGGGTCTTGGGTAAGCATTCTACCACTCTGCCAGCGACATCCCCAGCACCTTTCATGAGTTTTCTTGAGATAAGAGTCATGCTACATAGCACTGGCTAGCCTAGAACTCAGTCTGTAGATCTGGCTGACCTTGAACTCAGAGATCCACCTGCCTCTGCTTCCCTCCCAAGTACTGGAATTAAAGGTGTGCGCCCACAATACAAGTACTAGCTTCCCTCCCAGTACTGGAATTAAAGGCGTGTGCCCACCACACATATGCCCACCATACAAGTCCGATGTGTCATTCTCTCGCTCTCTTTTTTTTTTTTTTTGGAGACAGGTTTCTCTGTGTAGCCTTGTCTATCCTCATTCTGTAGTAGATCAGGCTAGCCTTGAAGTCACTGAGGTCCGCTCAACTCTGCTAGAATCAAAGAAAGACACTAGGATCAAAGAAAGGCTCAGGGGTTAAGAGCACTGGCTGCTGTTCCAGAGGTCCCGAGTTCAATTCCCAGCAACCACATGGTGGCTCACAACCTCCCATAATAGGATATGATGCCCTCTTCTGGCATGCAGGTATACATGCAGAGCACTCATCGTTAAAATATGAATAAATAAAATTTTAAAAAAGACACCCAAAAAAAAAAAAAAAAACGCTGGGTGATGGTGGCACACGCCTTTAATCCCAGCACTCGGTAGGCAGAGTCAGGCAGATCTACAAGAGCTAGTTCCAGAATAGCTAGGGCTGTTACACAGAGAAATCCTGTATCAAAAAACCAAAAGAGAGCGAGAGAGAGAAAAGAAACAAGAAAGGTGTGCATCACCACCGCCTAGCCCCCATGTGCCATTCTTAAGCTCATTTTACAGATGAGGAGAAACAGGTGAGTCTGAGGTCCCATCCTGTGACAGCTTGTGACTCCTGTGACAAGCCCTTGGGCTTTTACCACAGCAGGCTGCCCTCAGGGGCTGCAAAAGGCTCCAAGAGAAGACTGCGGAGTGCGCAGCTGCGTAGGGTTTACCTAGAACCCAGCAAATGGACAGCTCCAACGCAGACTCCTAGGCACAACAGGAGCTGCAGGGCAGAGACAGACCCTCCTGTAAGAGTTAACAGCATCCAGAACGAGATCTCAGCAGCCTGCAGCGCGTGGTTTTACATCCAAAGTCAGGGTCCAGAAAACGCTTACTTTCCATGATGTCCCAGAAAGAGGCAGGGAGGACAGGCACGGAAGACAGGTGGGGTGGTTGGAGCTGTCCCAACTTAGTGGAGGAGCTGCTGGCATAGGCCTAAGGGACATCCCAAGATGATTGATTAATGAGCTCAGGGAGGTCCCCATCACTGTATGACCCTAGGCAGGCCACACTTCCTCTGGGCCTCAGCCAGTGTCTGGGCACAGAATTTCTGATAGGCTCAGGATGAGGGAGTAATCCTGGTGGGACACTGAGGTAACAAATTCCCAGTCTTTTCCCAGTCTCTCAAGGTCATCTGGGCAGCCCCTCCCCACTGGTGGCAGGCGGATGGGCCCTGAGGGGGGCTGCCAGCCGGCCCCTGCCCACGGTGCCCGCTGTTCCCTGCCAACAGCTCTGGTTGCTTCTCGACTCTGGGAACACAGTGCCCCCTCCTCCCCGCCCACACCCAGGTGGCATCTCCCTTGGGGACATGGGTGGGCAGGAACACCAAGTGGCCAGGCCCCACTGCACAAGCAATCCTAAGCTCCACCCCCACCCCTTAGTCCATAGGCGCTGGCTCCTTTCCCTTTACATGAACATGAGTGGGGGCAGTGGTCAGCAAGATGGTCCCAACACTCCCCTGCCTGCTGGGGCCACTGCTGTTCCATCTCCCTCCACCCCCTCCCATTGCTCCATCTCTAAAGAGTCTCCAGCGCTGGGCCTCTGCACAGGCTGCTCCCTCCTCAGCGGCCAATCACCCAACCTATCCTTACCAAATGAAAAGAAAAGAGGTACCCCTCTTTATCTGGGCCAACAGAGCCCTTCCTCAACGTGAGGATTAAGAGCAGAACCACCTTGGTTCAAAACCCAGCTCCAGCCCTTCCTTACAGTGTGACCTTGGCACAGTTTCTCGACCTCTCGGTGCCTGTTTCCTCTCCTATATAATTAGAAGACACAAACAGACTACTTTAAAGAACGGCCACAAGAATAAAGTAAGTTCCTGTCTGTGAAGCCCTGAGAACAGGACCCAGTGCCCAGCAAGCACGCTCTGCGTATCTACGGCCCATCAGAGCCGTGGCTACTGTGTGGGGCACCTACTGAGCGCTAGGTCCTGAGGTTGTGTGGCCATTCAGCACAGCAGGGAGGCTGCCCATACGATCCACATCAACCTCACCAGCTAATTGTACCGGGGGAAGAGGGGACTGCTGGTAGAAAGAAATGTGGGCTTTGGGCAGATTACAGATCCGTAGTTGACGTGGGACACTGGAGATGGACTCTAGCATGACATGAGGGAGAGCCAGGGAAGGGGTAGGGGCCAAGGGCTCTGCTATGGCTCCTCGATACAGACGGAAGATCGCTACACTAAATAGTGAACTACGCCTGAGCACTCCAATACTCCGTACCCAAGAAGTACAAAAGAGGGCTGGAGAGATGGCTCAGAGGTTAAGAGCACTGGCTACACTTCCAAAGGTCCTGAGTTCAATTCCCAGCAACCACATGGTGGCTCACAACCATCTGTAATGAGATATGCTCTTCTGGCCTGCAGGGACATATGCAGGCAGACTGTATACTTAATAAAAATAAATAAATCTTAAAAAAAATCTTTAAAAAAATCTTTAAAAAAATCTTAAAAAAAAAAAAAAAGAACTACAAAAGACAACCATCTGCTCCTCACCAGCAAGTACTGCAGCCCCACCCCAGCCTGGGCACCCGACTCCGTCCCTCAGGTCTTCCTGCCTTCTTCCTCCTCCTTTCTCCCCTTTCCCACTCTGTTCCTCAGACTCCTGATGTTGCTCTAATACTCCAAGTCTGCCCCTGTCTCAGGGCCTTTGCATTGGCATTCCCTCCCTGAGAGCTGTAAGCCCACCCCGCTCCCAGTGCCAGCCAGTGTGTGGCTGCCCACCCAGATATGCTCCCTGGTGTTATGTGTAGAGCCCACAGCACTTGGCTCCCTCTAGCAGACCATGCACACTGATCCCTAGTTTGCTGCTTTTCTGGCCACGCTGAGGGTTGACAAACCGCAAAGGCAGGGATTGTGTCCAGCTGCTTCTCTAATGTGTCTCCAGCCTCCAGAACACTGTCCAGGGCAAAGAAGTGCCCAGTGTACATGGCCGGATGATGGATGGATGCATAGATGGATGGCTGATGGATAGTTGGATGGATGCATGCATGGTAGATGGATACACGGACAGACAGGAAGGATGGATTGGTAGATGGATGGGTGAAGATGACTAGGTAGGTGGACAGATGGATGGACAGAGGGATGAAAGATGACAGGGTGGAGGGTAGATGAGTGGATATACAGCAGATGGAAAAGTGGGTGGCTGGGTAGTTAGGGATATGGATGGCCCCACCTAGAACCTCCCAGGAAGAAAAGGTAGCCTAAACCATAGGTCGGTCCATTCATCCCAGAAGCTGAGCCCCATCCCCGGGTCTCCCCGCATCCTGCACTGCACAAGTTCCCAGCAGAGACTCTGACCACCCAACTTACACAGGCAATGTAAAACATAAAGCAACTCCAGTCCCGGGCCCCACCCAGCACAGGCCTGGGCCAGGAACTGGGTGGGAGGTGGGGGAGGGTGTCTGCCAAGTGAGTAAGGAGTGAGCAGGAGTGAGAGAGGGTGCATGGGGGCGGGAGAGCAGGCAGATCCAAGGGCCACAGCAGTCAGAACATGTCTGGTCCTGCATTCTCAGTACAAGCATGCTAGAGGCTGTCAAGCCTCAAACCGGCTCCACCAGTGCCACTGGGCAGAGTGCCCGCAGGCTCCAGCTGGCCCTGGCAAAGGTGGAGGGGGTGCTTTTGGACCCTGGACCTGCAGCCTGGGAAGATACAAGCTAAGTGGAAAATGAGGTTCACACAACAAACCTGGTGCAGAGCGAGCAATCCCTGTTACTCTCTTCTGGACTTCAGTGCCTGGCCTGTGCCATAAAGAACAAGATCCCTTCCCACTAGGCTGTGTCCGAAGCCTGGAAATCCAAAGTGTCCACCCTGCAGCCTTCAGGCACAGCACCCCAGGCCAGCTATGAATGCAACAAAGTTGTAACTTGCCTAAAACAAGATTTCCCCCATTTTGTTTCACTTTTGTTACTCAAGAGTCCCTGGTGCATGAACAATATAGATGACAACACTATGTTGCAATATTAAGAAGCTGGAAATCCAGCTTCTAGGATGAAGGAGGGCAAGGCCTAGAAGTGAGCGGAGCCTGCACAGGACAGGGTGAGCTGGGCCCCGGAGGTAGGCAGCTAAGTGACCCAGCTCAGAATGCTGACCAGCTCTAACAGGCTAGGAGGCCTTCGGCGAACCGTGGTGCCCTCTGGGCTGCTTCCCCATGTGGGAAGAGGCTTTGGACTCTGATTCCAGGAACCGTCAACCCCAGGGTGCTGAGATATCGCAAAGAAATTCCACCTTGCTCCGAAATTCAGCTGTGGATGCGCAGGCCCTCGCACCCCAGACTCCTACAGTGACGGAGGGAGAGATTTTAACAGCAGAAGAAACTGAGGCTCAGTACACACGGCAGGATGGAGTCAAGCTTTCCCCAGCCTAGAGGGATACTGAGCCATCTCCACTTCCCAAGACAAGAAACGGGTATACTTTAAAATCGCTGGCTGAGATTTGAGGACCGGGGTCTGTGTTCTCTAAAGCCATAGGTGCCCTAGGCCTTGACAGTCCAAACCCAGTCCTGCCCGCTAGTTCCAAACCTTGTCAGCCCCAGCTCCCAACACTTTTGTTCCTTCTCTCGTGCACCACCAAATTGGGGCAGAAATCATCTCCGAAATGCAGATCTGAATCCTTCAGCCCTTGACCTCACCACAGGCCCCACCCTAAAATAAAGACCAAGTCTTTTCAGGGGCCTCAAAAATCTACTGGTCCCCACACCAGCCCTACCTTTCCCCCCCCATTTCCCTCTACTATACAGGTCAATAGCTCTCCCTTCTCTGGAAACAGCATGTTCCTGCCACAGGGCCCTTGCCCAGGCCATTCTCTTTGCCCTGAGTTTACTCCACCCTCCCATGCATACACATCTCACTCCCTCACTCTCTCTGAGTCTTCAGGACCCATGTCACCTACTCCTATGGGTACTTCAGTAGCAGCACCCCAGCCAACTCCACTCTCTTCCAGTCTCGGTTCAAAAGAGATCTTTTCAGGGGATGTAAGGGTCCCGCAACCCTGCCTAAGGCCCTCCATTTCTCTTTCCTGACCCGACTCTTCTCTCTGATGACCACTTCTACTCCCTCACAGATGGCTATTTGGTGTTAAGTGTTGTATTAAAACTTGCACATAGTGCCGTGTGGTGGTGACGCACGCCTTTAATCCCAGCACTTGAGAGGCAGAGACAGGCAGATCTCTGTGAGGTCTCGAGGCCAGCCTGGTCTACAGAGCAAGTTCCAGAACAGTCAGGGCTACACAGAGAAACCCTGTCTCAAAACAAACAAACAAACAAAACCTAGCACATAGCTGGAAGAGTTGGACACCTTCAAGACAGTGGCCAAAAGCATAGGCCCAGCAAGAGGAAGGTTCCTGGGGTAGAGGGAGGAAGGTGGGCGAATGGGAAGATGAATGGGTGAATCGGAGGATGATAATGGATGGAAGGACAGATGCACAGGGCACCCACAGTAGGCTCGGGATTTGCCAGGGATGCCTAGGCCCCCGAGAAATAGTCAGGACAGGGAAGAGATACTGAGCTCCCCAGCCAGAATGGCCAGGATGTGCAACCCACCGGGTTCCCACTCTTGGCCTCAGAAAGCTCCTTCTCCCAGGGGATGGAGTGCAGAGAAGGAGCAGACAGCCCTGCTTCCCAGGGAGGGGGATCCCAGGCTACATCTGTCTCCCTACAAAGGGGCTTTGTCCTTGGAACTGAGAGCCTAGGGCGTCCGGAAACTGCCCCTTGGCAGCTCAGCAAGGCTTCGGCTCTGAGCCAGGTTCTCCCGGCACTGTACAACACTGGACACAGCCCTCCAAAGGATAGCCTCCGTTTCTGTTGGGGGAGAAACTGAGGCTCAGGAAGTCAAAAATCACTTAGCTAAGCTCTCTCAGCTGGAATCAAAATGAGACTTCAAAGCCAGGCCTGTTGGGTCCCACAGTAGATAGTTCTCAGACCATGGGGAGCTCAAGAGAGGGTGGACTGTGCCTTGGGAGGCTCACCCAAAAGGATGAAGCCTGGGACCTGGATCAGAGCCCACCCCAGGTGCCTGTGGAACCCACCACTGGATCCCCCTATTTCCTGAGGGGCAGTGTGACCAAGAGATGCTGTGAGAGGGGACTGTGGCAGCCCTCCCTGCCCCCCACTCACCCACCCAGGCTCTTACTATTCCCAGATGGAACCACTCAGCAGGGTTCCCTGCGCCACTGCAGCAAGGCCACACTGCCTGAGCCTGGCATGACCCACAGAATTGGACACACCCATGTCCCCGGGGGCCTCCCACCTCACAAGGCACCAGGTCCGGGAGCTCGCACACTGACCATCAGGCTCCTTCTCAGGCCAGCCTCTGCCCTCCGCCACCTATGCCTGCCCTGCTCCCATTGCTCAAGACAACAAAGTCTGAGTGCGCCAGATGAACGAGGGCCCCTTCTTAGTACCTATACATGACCACAGCCCCAGGCTACGCACATGCACAAACACACACACGCTCACGGATATACACACACACTCACAGATACACACATGCTACACCACACATACACACTTTAGCTGCTGGGCTCCCTCTGTCTAGCATACCCTCACTCTTCTCTTTCATCACCTCCTGCTCACCCTTTAAGTCCTGGGTGTCACTTCAGGGAAGTGGTACCCAGCTCACAGCAGAGCAATCATCAGGGTCTGTACTTAGCTCCCCAGAGTCCCAGCAGATCAATCCCCAACACTGACCATGTTGTCCTGTCCTCTAAAGAACATCTCCTCTCAGAGCCTGGGAGCCGCCTACTGTGCACCCTCCCCCATCAGGTGTGCACCCCATCACTGGCTCAGACATCATCAGTTGCGAATCAAGGCCTATCCAGACAGCCCCAAAGGCAGGCAAGGCCTGTTCTGGCCATGATGCCCATGGATCTAAGGTGTGGGCAGAGTGGGTGGAGGGGGAGCTGCCAGCAAGTGGCCAACTGGTAACCAAACCCACATTGCTTCTAAAACTAGGGCACAGGATAGAAATGGGAACAGCAGAATTGTCCCCAAATAGAACGGTGGCTCATCTGGTTCTGGGCTTTTAGAACACCTGGAGGGGTGGGGGTGGGGAGCAGGAGGCAAATCTTGCAGTGGGGACCCACTCAACTTATAACCCCCCCTCCAGATCCCAGGCTGCCCTGCCTGCAAGCCTTTGGCCACACCATCCTCTGCCTGGGACAATTTTCCCTTCCTGCCCCTCGA
This sequence comes from Ondatra zibethicus, assembly GCA_004026605.1. Lineage (NCBI taxonomy): Eukaryota > Metazoa > Chordata > Mammalia > Rodentia > Cricetidae > Ondatra > Ondatra zibethicus. The sequence continues at coordinate 261,600 of PVIU01000832.1, forward strand.
CCTCAACCATTGAGGCAAAACTTCCTAAAGCTGTAAGATATTTAAAGAGAAGGAGCTTGTGATCTTCCAGCCAAGCCAAGAGGAAAAGCTGCTGCCTCCTGACGTGGACAAGGACAAGGAAGAAGCTATTTTCCTGGGCCCCCAGCAGAGGCAGGTGGAATAGGGCTGGCTTCTGCCTCCCTTGGGAACTAGGTACAGCTCAGAACAAAGTCCACAGGGCACAGCCTGGTCATGGAATAGAAGGAACCTCCCAGCATTACCCTTTCAGTGCTATGTGGCCCCAGGCAAGTCACTTTACCTCTCTGATCCACTTAGGAACTCACAGGAAAGGCAGACTCAAGACTCAGAAGCATGGGAGTATCCTCGCTGCCCAAGTGGAGAGAACCAACCTGAGGCCAGTTTCCTCATCTCTCAGATGAAGGTGCTCTCTGGGTTCTATCTCCCTTCTCAGTTCTGCTGGGGCGCACAGGTAACTACATACAAACTGTAAAGTGCTATACTGTTGGGAGTGATAATTACCACACATCTCCTTAGAGGGAGAGAAAACCAGCCTTGAGTCAGGACTTGCCACCTACAGACAGAGCCGGAGCCTTGAAAGACAGCAGGAGAAAGGGTAGAGGAGGCTCAGGGGAAATACAGAGATATGTCAGCTACCAGAGGCCTTGAGCAACAGTGAGGTACCTAGCCCAGTGTAATGCTGGATCCTATAATTCCAACCCTCAGAAAACTGAGGCAGGAGGATTACTGCTGCCAGTCTCGGCTACAAAATGAGTTCCAAGACAGCC